>SJYW01000758.1:305250-371416 GCA_006410735.1 Raphicerus campestris | reverse complement strand
ACACTCCATATGACTTCTAGCTTAGAATGACCATCTGTGTTACTTCTGCTCCAACATTAAACCTCTTTGAGTAATCAAGTACTGTAATTACTTGTACATATACAAGTAATTTGCTCTTCAACAGCTTCAAAGCTGGTAACTAGGGAACAAACATACCCATTACGCTGCTGACATCACACTTACCTATGCTGTCTCTTTTAATTATGTACAAGTAGTTCATCATGTTAGATTCCTGTGTGAATTTTTTTCTCAAACAGGTGCCCAGATTCCATCACATATTTAAAGACAGAATGGAGTTCAGGGATCGATAGCCTTTCAAAGCTTCACAGAGAACCTCTTAACGTTAATAGCTGTTGTTTCTGATCAACCCAAAAATATTTGAATCAAGGGAGAAAGGGCCGGCTATGGAAAACACTTCTCAAAATTCAAGGCAACTACACCCTTATGTCTTAAAAGATACTGCCACCACTAAAGAAATTTTTTCTCCCTTTTAAATTGCGGGGGCAGGAGGAGCATACTTCATTCTAGAGCAGGGGTCAGCAAACTTTCTGTAAAAGGCTAAATAGCAAACAGTTTAAACTTTGCATGCCAAACTGTCTCTGTGACAACCACTCAACTCTGACACAGCTGCACAAAAGCAGCCAAAGACAACACATAAATGAAACTATCAATGAACAGAACATGGTTTGCCGACTTCTGTTCTGGACCAATATGGTTTAAATTCTACCATAATTTCAATCAAAATCATATGTGTACACCAGAATATTTTGCTTTCATACAGAAGATAATGATTTCTTGCAATCAATTCAATAATATGATTTTACCCAAGTAATATATTCAACCTATTAATATTACTGGCCACATGTAAATATTTCCTAGAATTCCTTTCATTATAGATAAATTTTCAGTTTCCCATTTATGTTTAGTCTTCACTCTAGAATACAAAAATTCTTAATAATTTACAGAACTAGTTTGTTAATTTCACTGCAATGGCCTCTGAAAAAGAAGTTACAGTACTGATGTTTTCCAAAACTTAAATTTGAAGTTTCCTAGAGAAATAAGCTTATTGTCCAATAGAGATTAATAGTCTAAAAGCTTCTGTTGTTGTTGTTAAAAAGGTAAAGCTCTTAATTTCAAAATGAAATCAGTGATCACAGGAAGGTAAATGTGCAGGTAAGTTTTAAAAATAATTTTAATTATTATCATCATAAGAATTAACAATACAATTCAGAAGAAGAAAAGTTCTAATTTTCAACCCCAGAGTATGTTTGTTGGTCATGTTTGACCTCAATCTAAAACCAAACATCAACTTCAGACTAAAAGAGATGAAATCCTAGCACTGCAGCTTACCAAAACAAAGGACCAGAGTAGTATTAGAATAAACCAATGAATAAACATATATAAAATAACATCAATAGTTTATAATAATTTTAATATGCACTAACTTGTTTTGGGTGTGAGGTAAACACTCAGAGCAGTAATAGCATCATTTGAGGAATCATGATAAAGTTCAGTTACAAGAAGATCATTATCCTTCATTCGCAATGGGAACTTCTGCATATCTAAAAAGTAAAAATAGTAGGAAAATAAATAGTAAATCTAAAACTTAAGTTAGTATTTTCTCGTTTTCATTTTAAAAGTCATACTAAATAGAGCCATACTAAGTGTCTGACCACCACTTACCTATATAATATATTGATCCATTGTTACATCCCAGCAGGAGGAAGGAGCCAGCAGTGTCATAACTAGTTATAGGAACAACGTCTTGAACCTGATGTAGTGAGAATATTGTTAGATGTCAGATGTTAATTATAATCTATATTTTCTGCTCAATTTACTCAAATTTTTTATTCAATAAAGAAGATACTTAATTAGGGCTTAGAACATGGACTNTATGGGGTCGCACAGAGTCGGACACGACTGAAGCAACTTAGTAGCAGCAGCAGAGTATATCTGGGAGCTTCCCTGATGGCTCAGATAGTAAAGAATTGTCAGCAAGGCAGGAGACACAGGTTCAATCCTTGGATTGGGAAGATCCCCTGAAGGAGGAAATGGCAACTGACTACAGTATTCTTGCCTGGAGAATTCCATGGACAGGAGTCTAGCGGGTTACAGTCCAAGGGGTTACAAAGAGTCAGACACAACTGAGCGATTCATTCTCTCTCTCTCACACACACACACAATGTACTTGTCAGTAATCTATGGACACCTTTTTATATTTTTATCTTTGATTACATCACAATGTGTATATTGATTCACAAGTTGTGAATTTGATTTTATTCAGCCTTGATGTATTTCTTTAATCAACATAATCAAGCCTTTCTTTAATTCTCCAAAATTGTTAGCAATTATCGTTTCTAAATCTCCCCATCTCCACTATCCTTTCTGAAAGTGATTGTCTCATTTCTTCTTTTCATACTTTCTACTCACTTTCTGCTTCACTGTGAATGATTCTCTCAGATGCATCCAGCAATCCACTGTCTTTTTATTTGTCCTTCTGTTTAACACATTAAGTCAGCAGTCCCCAACCTTTCTGGCATCAGGGACCAGTTCTGTGGAAGACAATTCTTCCACAGACTGGGCTGGCGGGAGGGATGAAGAGAAATGGCTTTCACACAATTGTGCACGTTACTCCTAATCCAAACGCACCGCTGATCTGACAGGAGGTATGGGTCTGCAGCCCGCACGCTGGGGACCCCTGCACTGAGTATGAGTTTTACTTTGAATTTTCAATGGCTTTCAAATTTCTACTGTTTTATTTTGCTTCTTTTCTGACTGTTCCTATTTATTATAGTCTAGTCCTTCATCTTTCTCATTAAATAACTTGAAATTTATTCAGTAGTACCTAAGTGTTCAATTATTTTCAGCTCTAAGGTACATTTGTACTCCAACTGCCTACATTTTATGACTTTCCCTCATTTGCTCTCATGGGTAGTTTACAACTTTGGGGGAGGTTATGGGCTCACTTTCAGTAGAAAAATATTTATTTCGTGAAGCCCTGTGTGCCATATCTTGTTTGGTTTCATGTCCACTCCTAGAAATGTAAATGACCCTAGACCAGTTCTATAAATTTCTCAAATCGGAATTCCCAAAGCACAAAGACTTATCTTTTGCTTTCAATTCATGTATTTGTAGTCCTAGTATGATTGTGGCCTCAATTTCTCATTGATAGTTTTCTCCCATACTACCTTTCCCAATCCAAGATATGGAACATATATCAAGATTTCCTATTCCAAAATTATTAAGCAGAATTTCCCCAGTCTTCTTCTCAGGGACTGCGGCAGATTATTAAAGCTTCAGCTTTTTGCAGGAGGCTGGATTTACACGCTCCCCNTATCTCTGCAGAAACCTGATGGCCACCCTCAACCCCAGGTCAGGTTTCTGTTTCATCAGAGCCAACAGGTTCAGAGGCAGGCAGTCACTGAGAACTCTTCGGTGATGAGTCAAGAGGTCTGAAGAAATGAGGGGAGGCTGCTTCACTGATGTATTTTCTTATATCAACTGTATCTTTTTCGTTCATGTATTCCAGAAAGTGCTTCAGTTCTACCCCAGAGTCTTCACAGTCAGAGGATAGGGGTAGATAACGCCATGAGATTCCTCTCTCTCTAGACTACTTTTCAGTGAAAGGCTGGCAGCAGCCTGAAGCTTTCCCTGGCACATCCCAGACAGACACTTGACCTCCTATTCTCTGGGAAGGTGGGCGCCAGGATTAGAGCCTTCCTAATCCTGGAGCAGTGACGGATTTCCTCTTCTTAAGCTCTAAAATCACTGCTGATGCTGACTGCAGCCATGAAATTAGAAGAAAACTGCTTCTTGATAGGAAAGCTATGACAAACCTAAACAGTGTGTTAAAAAGCAAAGACATCACTTTGCTGACAAAGGTTCATATAGTCAAGGCTATGGTCTTTCTAGTAGTCATGTACAGATGTGAGAGCTGGACAATAAAGAAAGCTGAGCACCAAAGAATTGATGCTTTTGAACTGTGGTGTTAAGAGAAGACTCTTGAGTCCTTTGGAAAGCAAAGAGATCAAACCAATCAATCTTAAAGGACATCAACCCTGAATACCTTTGGAAGGACTGATGCTGAAGGTGACGCTCCAATAACTTTGGCCACCTGATGGGAATAGCTGATTTATTGGAAAAGACCCTGATGCTGAGAAAGACTGAGGGCAAGAGGAGAAGAGGACAAGAGAAGATGAGATGGTTAGATGGCATCACTGATTCAAACGACATGAACCTGGGCAAACTCCAGGAGACGGTGAGGGACAGGGAAGCCCAGCACGCTAGTCCCTGAGGTTGCGAAAAATCACACATGACCTGGTGACTGAACACCACCACCACCTCCTTCCCTGCACCCCGACCACGTCCTGCTCTTCTCATGTCCACCTCTCAGCACGAGGAGAACAGAAAAAGCAGAGGACATGTGAAGTCAGGTTACAGAGGAGGGGGTACCAAGATCCTCTCTCCCAGCGTAAGCAAGGGGGCAGTCATTTTGCAGCCTTCTCTACCCCAATAACTTCATGTCAAGAACCTGAGAAACCACACTGATCACTACATGTGGTTCCATCATGGTGATCACAAACCTAAGGTGGAAGTGAGTTTTCTCTCCTACGGTAGTTCAGTGATTATCATTAATGTCTATGTAAAAATTTAAATGATTTACATTTTGAAAATAATCAGTCTATCTTCCCAAGCAATACAAGGCCCCTTAAATCTTGTAAGCACAATCTCTATCTGGATAATCATTTTTTTAACAAAATGTTTTAACTCTCCTCCATTACTTTTTAAAATACTTATTTAGATTCACCAACATATCGAGAAATGCCTTTGCTAGTAATGTTTGCAGTATTCCACTCCTTCCTCTTCTAAGTAAAATGAACTTACCAAAGCGCATTTCTTCAGCAGTCCTTCCAGTGAGGGTTATAAGTAACAAACTCTTTCTGAGTATGAGTTTTGTATTATATGAAAACATCTTTCATTTATGTCTGAATGACAGTTTTGCTGAATGTAAAGTTCTAGGTTGAAACTTATTTCCTCAACTAACTTGAGAATAGCCTACTGTCTTCTGGCTTCTACTGTTGCTCACGAAGTGTCTGTTTTACACCGGAGAAGGCAATGGCACCCCACTCCAGTACTTTTGCCTGGAAAACCCCATGGATGGAGGAGCCTGGTAGGCTATAGTCCATGGGATCGCTAAGAGTCGGACATGACTAAGCAACTTCACTTTCACTTTTCACTTGCATGCATTGGAGAAGGAAATGGCAACCCACTCCAGTGTTCTTGCCTGGAGAATCCCAGGGATGGGAGAGCCTGGTGGGACTATGGGGTCCCACCTATGGGGACCTGCCATCTATGGGGTCGCACAGAGTCGGACACGACTGAAGCAACTTAGTAGCAGCAGCAGAGTATATCTGGGAGCTTCCCTGATGGCTCAGATAGTAAAGAATTGTCAGCAAGGCAGGAGACACAGGTTCAATCCTTGGATTGGGAAGATCCCCTGAAGGAGGAAATGGCAACTGACTACAGTATTCTTGCCTGGAGAATTCCATGGACAGGAGTCTAGCGGGTTACAGTCCAAGGGGTTACAAAGAGTCAGACACAACTGAGCGATTCATTCTCTCTCTCTCACACACACACACAATGTACTTGTCAGTAATCTATGGACACCTTTTTATATTTTTATCTTTGATTACATCACAATGTGTATATTGATTCACAAGTTGTGAATTTGATTTTATTCAGCCTTGATGTATTTCTTTAATCAACATAATCAAGCCTTTCTTTAATTCTCCAAAATTGTTAGCAATTATCGTTTCTAAATCTCCCCATCTCCACTATCCTTTCTGAAAGTGATTGTCTCATTTCTTCTTTTCATACTTTCTACTCACTTTCTGCTTCACTGTGAATGATTCTCTCAGATGCATCCAGCAATCCACTGTCTTTTTATTTGTCCTTCTGTTTAACACATTAAGTCAGCAGTCCCCAACCTTTCTTGCATCAGGGACCAGTTCTGTGGAAGACAATTCTTCCACAGACTGGGCTGGCGGGAGGGATGAAGAGAAATGGCTTTCACACAATTGTGCACGTTACTCCTAATCCAAACGCACCGCTGATCTGACAGGAGGTATGGGTCTGCAGCCCGCACGCTGGGGACCCCTGCACTGAGTATGAGTTTTACTTTGAATTTTCAATGGCTTTCAAATTTCTACTGTTTTATTTTGCTTCTTTTTTGACTGTTCCTATTTATTATAGTCTAGTCCTTCATCTTTCTCATTAAATAACTTGAAATTTATTCAGTAGTACCTAAGTGTTCAATTATTTTCAGCTCTAAGGTACATTTGTACTCCAACTGCCTACATTTTATGACTTTCCCTCATTTGCTCTCATGGGTAGTTTACAACTTTGGGGGAGGTTATGGGCTCACTTTCAGTAGAAAAATATTTATTTCGTGAAGCCCTGTGTGCCATATCTTGTTTGGTTTCATGTCCACTCCTAGAAATGTAAATGACCCTAGACCAGTTCTATAAATTTCTCAAATCGGAATTCCCAAAGCACAAAGACTTATCTTTTGCTTTCAATTCATGTATTTGTAGTCCTAGTATGATTGTGGCCTCAATTTCTCATTGATAGTTTTCTCCCATACTACCTTTCCCAATCCAAGATATGGAACATATATCAAGATTTCCTATTCCAAAATTATTAAGCAGAATTTCCCCAGTCTTCTTCTCAGGGACTGCGGCAGATTATTAAAGCTTCAGCTTTTTGCAGGAGGCTGGATTTACACGCTCCCCTGAGGCCATGCCTCCTGGTCCTGGTGGAATCCCAGAATCTAGAGCCTTGACTTTGATATGTGGTATGCAAGTATGTATAAAGAAACAAATAAATTTAATTCAATACCTGATATTAATAGAATATAAACTATTTTAGTATTTTTACCCAATATTTCTCTATGTCAGTATTGGGGGGGCTAGTGTCAGCTGATTTAGCACTGTTACTGTAAATCCCTATGGTTTAGCAAGTAAAGAATCTGCCTGCAATGCAGGAGATGCAGGTTCGATCTCTGAGTTGGGAAGGTCCCCTGGAGGAGGAAACAGCAACCCACTCCCGTATTCTTGCCTGGGAAAATCCCAAGGACAAAAGAGGCTGATGGACTACAGTTCACAGAGTCACAAAGAGCCTGACACGACTGAGCACACACACATGCACTAAAAATCCTAAGCACGCAAATAAGACATACTCAGGGTAGTGGTCAGTACACAACAGACATCCAGGTGTCAAGTCTCCTCGCCAGTGACTGAGCTAATTAAGCTGTGTTGCTGTAAATCCCAAGTCATAAATACAACCTACTTGGGATAGTGTTCCGGACACAATAGGCACCCAAATGCCAGTCCTGTCTCCAATGAATTCTGGCCCTAAGATGCCAATTCCCGCTTTATTACTAACTTGCAGGGCTCACAAACCTGTTACAAATACAAAAAACAAGACAGCTAACCCACCAAACTGTACTTGTGACCTCAGTGCTGCAAGTGCATCAGACCACAACAGAAGAGAAGCGAAAGCCAACAAGCCTCCCGAACTCTAGTCCAGCACAGCCCTCAGACCACAGAAATTCACTCTCATTCTCCATTAAGCCAGAATTTCCTCCTCAAGTTTGCCCTCCACTGTTCAGTCAGGTTATAACTCAGATGACTCAGGTGACTTGGCTGACGATTCTAGCCTTTCAGAATGAACAGAAATCCTTTAGGAATCAGGATGACTCTCCAGGACTGACTTCCAAACTGTCTTTTAATATGAGAATGAAACATGTAATATGTTTCCAATATGCATCTACATTTAAACTTGAACGACTGGGGAAATAAGTTCTAAAACTGCTATTCTGCCATGTAACTCAGCCTAGGCTACCTATTTGAAACACTCCTTATTACTAACCTTAAATGTAAAGAGGAATTAAGGAGGAAATTGAGATGTTTCTTTTATAAAATGATTTCCCTTTTTCTTACTCAAATCAGATACAATGTGCATATAACATTTTCATTAACATTTTACTGAGGCTGTCCTGGTGCACGCGTTTGTATGTGTGTTGTGCGTTTGGTCGCTCAGTCGTGCCCAACCCTTTGTGATCCCATGGACTGTAGCCTGCCAATCTCGCTGTCCATGGAATTCTCCAGGCAAGAATACTTGAGTGGGTGACCATTTCCTTCTCCAGGGGGCCTTCCTGACGCAGGGATCTCAAGTCTCTTACGTCTCCTGCACTGGCAGGCAGATTCTTTACCATCTGAGCCACCAGGGAAGAGCTACAGGAAGAAACTGCTACACCTAAACACCACCATGGCTTTTAGGCTTAAAAACGCTTGCTCTCAGGCTCGCTCATCTGACTCAAATATTTCAAATCAATCTTGATTATACAACTGGAGTCAGGAACTACACCAGTTGTCTTGTCTACTTCTGTGTTACCCCTGGGCAGAACTGTGGCTACAGGCCAGATCCGAATCTGCTCATCCGTGCCACAGCAGTCACAGGAGTCAGCCCCAGGTCAGAACTGTCTGTTGAGATTTTCAGATCAGACACTGAGATTTCACGACATACTAGCTCGGTCCTGCACACCAAAAAAATAAATAAATCATCTATCGAGGTTATAAGTTGCAAGGCTTGTTTGCTGCATGAATGTTCAACTTACCCCAGGTCTTCCTGAAATGTGATAACAAACCTACTTTGTCAGCTATGGTTTTCAGCTCATGCATGTACCAAACAAGAAGCAACAGGTTATACCCATGGGACTAAAAGCTTAAGAAGGATCCACGTTGAGGACACCAGTATAGTTTCAGGGATCTCAAAAATATGAAAATTTTTATATGCAGTTGTGACATTACAAAAACCAAAAAAGGTGATAAAGACACGCGTTCCTTTAGGAACTAAAATGCACCTCACGAGTTTTATGGCACAGATAGCACCACTTCTCTGAGCCACTGAAAGCTCAGACTCGACATATTAGCCAAGTAACCTACCTGAGAGCAGACCTTCCATAGATCATTAAAATCCACATTCCTCCTTACAGGAACAGCACCAGCTGAAGAGTCCCTCCTCCTCAATTTTAGATCAACCTAGATCAGTCCTTTCCCACAGTCCCTGGCCCATCACTTTTACGGTAATACCTTTACGATGCCTTTTCTGTGCCTATATGGAAGGTCCTGTATGAGTTAGTTCAGTCACTAGTGAGGAGACTTGACACCTCTTGTGTACTGACCACTAACTGCTTGCTTAGGATTTTCAGTGCACGTGTGTGTGCTTAGTCGTGTCACGCTTTGCAACTCTGTGGACTGTAGACCACCAGGCTCCTTTGTTCTTGGGATTTTCCAGGCAAGAATCCTGGAGTGGGTTGCCATTTCCTCCTCCAGGGGACCTTCCCAATCCAGGGATCAAACCTGCGTCTCCTGCATTGCAGGCAGATTCTTTACTNAGCCCCAGGTCAGAACTGTCTGTTGAGATTTTCAGATCAGACACTGAGATTTCACGACATACTAGCTCGGTCCTGCACACCAAAAAAATAAATAAATCATCTATCGAGGTTATAAGTTGCAAGGCTTGTTTGCTGCATGAATGTTCAACTTACCCCAGGTCTTCCTGAAATGTGATAACAAACCTACTTTGTCAGCTATGGTTTTCAGCTCATGCATGTACCAAACAAGAAGCAACAGGTTATACCCATGGGACTAAAAGCTTAAGAAGGATCCACGTTGAGGACACCAGTATAGTTTCAGGGATCTCAAAAATATGAAAATTTTTATATGCAGTTGTGACATTACAAAAACCAAAAAAGGTGATAAAGACACGCGTTCCTTTAGGAACTAAAATGCACCTCACGTTTTTTATGGCACAGATAGCACCACTTCTCTGAGCCACTGAAAGCTCAGACTCGACATATTAGCCAAGTAACCTACCTGAGAGCAGACCTTCCATAGATCATTAAAATCCACATTCCTCCTTACAGGAACAGCACCAGCTGAAGAGTCCCTCCTCCTCAATTTTAGATCAACCTAGATCAGTCCTTTCCCACAGTCCCTGGCCCATCACTTTTACGGTAATACCTTTACGATGCCTTTTCTGTGCCTATATGGAAGGTCCTGTATGAGTTAGTTCAGTCACTAGTGAGGAGACTTGACACCTCTTGTGTACTGACCACTAACTGCTTGCTTAGGATTTTCAGTGCACGTGTGTGTGCTTAGTCGTGTCACGCTTTGCAACTCTGTGGATTGTAGACCACCAGGCTCCTTTGTTCTTGGGATTTTCCAGGCAAGAATCCTGGAGTGGGTTGCCATTTCCTCCTCCAGGGGACCTTCCCAATCCAGGGATCAAACCTGCGTCTTCTGCATTGCAGGCAGATTCTTTACTTGCTGAGCCATCAAGGTTTACAGTAATAATGCTAAATCAGCTGACACTAGCCCCACCTAATCTTAGCAAGTATCTTTTTTCTACAACCATGACTTCCATGTCATGACTTCATCTCTAGAATGAAATTTAATTTTCCCTGATTGTAATCTCTTTCACTGGAAGTCATTCATTCTCTCATCTCTTCCCCACCATCCTTTGTTGCTATTCAGTGGCTAAATAGTGTCTGACTCTTTGCGACCCCATGAACAGCAGCACACGCCAGGATTCCCTGTCCTTCACTATCTCCCAGAGTTTGCTCAAACTCATGTCCATTGAGTTGGTGATGTTATTCAATTATCTCATCCTCTATCATCCCCTTTTTCTCCTGCCCTCAATCTTTCCCAGCATCAGGGTCTTTTCCGATGAGCTGGCTTTTCTCATCAGGTGGCCAAAGTATTGACACTTGTTAGGCCCTGCCATAAGATCTCAAGGACATCCCTGCACAAGATCAACCCAAGCATGACATTTGATTACCCTCTCTCTACCCCAACTGCAGCTTCCAGATCAACCTATCACCTTTGCTGAGGAGCTGGGCATCTGATCAGCTGGCTTTTCGTCCCATTCTCTATCACCATCCTGGTACCTACAATGTCTACCCTGACGACCTTCACAGTTCTCTGACCCCTATTTCTACTACTTTCACCTTTAAGTCAGTCCAACATATGATTTAAATGACTACATCACTGAGAACTGCTCCAACTCCAAAATCTTAATTTCAACCTTTGACAACAACTTCCTATCTTCACAATTTCCACTCCTTTTAAGTCATCAACCTGCTCTACCTTCCCTCTAGTCCTTAGAATCCTTGCACCCTCCTTTGCTTACCTGGTACTCCATCACAATTTTACAATTTCAACTGCTTTGCCATTTTATGTTTTCTCTTCCCTTTGTGTGTCATACCCATTTAATTATATCTTCAATCTTCAACACTGTTTTCTCTTGCTCTTGTTCCCTCCCAGTACTGAGGATTAAGGAAGAAACTCGTAACTGTACCAACCAGGTCCCTTATAAGGATTTATAATCTCTGCAATCCCTGAAACATACCCCATGTCTTTCTCCTCCACAGAACTCATTCCTGACTCTTCTGTCACAAAGAGGCCTCTCTTCTCTAATGGGTATACTATGTCCTAGACACTATATACATATACTCCTGACTTCTATGGGACTAGCAACATCTCCATTCTTTCAATCTTTAAATGCTTTCTCTGTCAACTTCCTTCTCTGACTAATAAGCACGCTCAAGTTTCTAAAACCCTAGAGAAAAAAATAAAGCACCGAATATCTTTTCCTCCATCTAGTCTTGCTCCTTAAACTATCACTTCATTTCTCTGCTCTACTTCACCATCAAACTTTGAAAGACATGCTGAATTTGCTGTCTCTAATCTCTGATCTTTTAATTTCTCAATTCCTGTAGTCTCCCCACCACAACCTAACTTTGCAAATTATATTCTACCACCAAAACCATCATGATTTCTCAATCGCACCATGTGTCCCTTTAGCTCTTCATTTCCTATCCTGTTCCCTTAAAAAACTAATGTTCCCCAGGATTTTAGTTCTGGCTTTTCTTTACAGATATCCTTTCAATGGAAAATCTTATCAATTCTTATCTTTCAATTACCACAGAAGTGTTACGGTTTCTAAATGTTTTTTTTTTCCTAGCCCTTTCTTCTTTCCTAAATTCCAAAGGGGTACTGCCAACTGTTTCCTGAGCTCCTATATTCAGATACCTACAGGAATACTCAAAAGAAACATATTTAATCATTCTAATTATTCCTCACACTATGCACCAACATATATGCTTCTCTCACTCCATTCCCTTTCAATTTAAAATATTACCAGCCACTCAACTGTCAAAATTAGAAAGCCATCTCTCTTCTTTAATTTTCAACATCTAATCAGATGCCAATCCTTATCATTTTAGGATGGTTTACAAATGTTTTTCAAATAGTCTCATCTGTACCGTCTACTCACACTGGCTGAATCTCTGCTTCTCTTGCTGGATACCTTCCCTGATCTCCAGTCCACTTTTCCTGTTAGCTATTACTGTTATCTTTCTAAACCACTGATCTGATCAAATCACTCTCTGCTTAAAGTTCTTTAATTGTTCTCCTCTCCTTCAGATCAGGTATTAACCTTTCTTTAGTCTTATATCCTTCTTGTTCCTCTCAAGCACCTGAGACCATTTAGCTAGCTATCTTCTATTTTCCTACAGAACTGTGCTTCCACTCAGGAGATGAAATCTGCCTGAACTATTACTATTCCCAAGGCATAACACTTAAAACATTTCATGGCAATAAAGAAATGTCTAATTACAGTATAAAAACCCACTCATTTTCCAAAGTGACTTAAGATTCTTGAATATATAGTCAGACTTGTATCCAGAAGCTAACTTACCACTAAATATATTCAATATTCTATATAATCAAAACAGAAACAATACGAATTCCACAGGAACAAAGCACATGCACGATCAGCCCAAGTTTCAGAAATAACCTCATTTGTGTGATACGCATTAGTTAAAACTAACCTGCCAGTGCTGGGTGACAGCATTCCACACTCCCACTTTCCCTGTATGACTCGTGGCCACCAACTGGTTACCAATAAAGAAGAGAGCATCGACAGGAACACCAAGGCTGAATACTCCTTAAATGATAATTTAAAAAGAGAGGTTAATCAATCACCATCTTTCAATTAATCAAAACTCAGTCTAAAAAACATCTTAAAGGTATCTCATTTCTACAAATTATGTGCCAGACATTTTGGGAACCAGAAATAAGAAACTAATTAAGCTCTTAAACAGCAGGTAAAAGTCTGCCCCAAGTAATCTCACTCTGATTGAACAGCTTGATATCTGAAGCTGTGGCTCCCAAACCTAGCTGGTGTTGTTCAGTACAACCCCATGGGTTGCAGCACGCCAGGTTTCCCGGTCCTTCACCATCTCCCAGAGCTTGCAAAAGCTCATGTCCATGGAGTCAGTGATGCCATCCACCCAACTCATCGTCTGTCACCCCCTTCTCCTGCCTTCACTCTTTCCCAGCATCAGGGTCTTTTCTAATGAGTTGGCTCTTCACATCAAGTGGCCAAAGTAATGGAGCTTCAGTATCAGTCCTTCCAGTGAGTATTCAGGGTTGATTTCCCTTAGGATTGACTGGTTTGATCTCCTTGCTGTCCAAGAGACTCTCAAGAGTCTTCTCCAGCACCACAGTTCAAAGGCATCAATTCTTCAGTGCTCAGCCATTTTATTGTCCAGCTCTCACATCCATACATGACTATTAGAAAAACCATAGCTGACCATCAAAACAACTGGGTAGATTTAAAGTGAACATAACAAAATAGCAAGGATCCTGGNCAATACGAATTCCACAGGAACAAAGCACATGCACGATCAGCCCAAGTTTCAGAAATAACCTCATTTGTGTGATACGCATTAGTTAAAACTAACCTGCCAGTGCTGGGTGACAGCATTCCACACTCCCACTTTCCCTGTATGACTCGTGGCCACCAACTGGTTACCAATAAAGAAGAGAGCATCGACAGGAACACCAAGGCTGAATACTCCTTAAATGATAATTTAAAAAGAGAGGTTAATCAATCACCATCTTTCAATTAATCAAAACTCAGTCTAAAAAACATCTTAAAGGTATCTCATTTCTACAAATTATGTGCCAGACATTTTGGGAACCAGAAATAAGAAACTAATTAAGCTCTTAAACAGCAGGTAAAAGTCTGCCCCAAGTAATCTCACTCTGATTGAACAGCTTGATATCTGAAGCTGTGACTCCCAAACCTAGCTGGTGTTGTTCAGTACAACCCCATGGGTTGCAGCACGCCAGGTTTCCCGGTCCTTCACCATCTCCCAGAGCTTGCAAAAGCTCATGTCCATGGAGTCAGTGATGCCATCCACCCAACTCATCGTCTGTCACCCCCTTCTCCTGCCTTCACTCTTTCCCAGCATCAGGGTCTTTTCTAATGAGTTGGCTCTTCACATCAAGTGGCCAAAGTAATGGAGCTTCAGTATCAGTCCTTCCAGTGAGTATTCAGGGTTGATTTCCCTTAGGATTGACTGGTTTGATCTCCTTGCTGTCCAAGAGACTCTCAAGAGTCTTCTCCAGCACCACAGTTCAAAGGCATCAATTCTTCAGTGCTCAGCCATTTTATTGTCCAGCTCTCACATCCATACATGACTATTAGAAAAACCATAGCTGACCATCAAAACAACTGGGTAGATTTAAAGTGAACATAACAAAATAGCAAGGATCCTGGGATTCATGCTAGACCCACTAAATGAGAAAACCCACTGCCTTTGTATAAAATCCATAGAAGCTTTAGCTACAGCCTACTCCCAGACCTGATATTTGAGAATCACTGATCCAAACACACAGACTTGGCAACCCAACTATTCACAATATATCTAGAAATCTGAAAATAAACAAACAAGAAAAACGAAACTGCAAGTAGTCATGCTGTGTGCAAAGTAAACATTCAGGCCTTTATCAGAGCTTATTTTAAACCTCTCATCTGCCAATATTGCAGATTTCAATTTAATTCACTCCAACTACACTATACTAGGCCATGAGATTAAAATACATGAAATGATGGGTAGACAACAAGGATTTACTGTATACCACAAGGAACTATATTCAATATTTTGGTAGTAACCTGTAATGGAAAATAATCAAAAACAAAAAAATAGAGAGGACTGCCCCAACAGTCCAGTGGCTAAGAATCCATGTGCCAGTGCAGGGCATATAGGCTGGATCACTGGTCTGGGAGGATTCAACATGCCGGAGCAACTAAACCATGTACCGCAACTACTGAGCCCAACCACCTGAGAGCCCACGCTCTGCAATAAAAGAAACCAGCCAAAATGAGAAGCCCATGCACCACAGGAAAAAGCAGCCCCTGCTCGCTACAGTTAGAGGCAGCCGCATGCAGCAACAAAGACCCAGCACAGCCAAAACTAATGTTTTTAAAAGAATACATACATATTATCTATCTCTGAATTACTCTGCTGTACAACTGAAGCTAACACAATACTGTAAATCAACTTACTTCAATAAAAAAAGCAAATANTCAACAACACGATGAATCTCAAGAGCATTATGCTGAATGAAAGAAGCCAGACACAAAAGAAGACATACTACATAATTTCACTCATAAGAAATTACAGACCAAAGAAATCTAATCCATGCTGACAAAAAGCCTAAATGGCTGTGTAAACAGTGGGGTTTCTGCTGAATATCTGCTTTCCTTTCAAGAATCTGGAGTCTTGGTACAGGCTAGGCAGAGGGTACTTCAGTGACTAACCTCTAGTAATAAACTTGGGTACCAAGTCTCTAACGAACTTCCCTGAGACATCTCACAAGTCAGTCACAATTCACTGCTAGGGGAATTTTTAAGCAAATACTATTGGAAGCGAACTCCTGAAAGCGTGTACCTGGTTTCCACTGAACTTCTCCCTCTATTTGCCATGAAGTGATGGGGACCAGATGCCACCATGGGTCTTTCGTCAATTCTGCTTTGCATGCTTTCACTATAAGACACCATGGCTCCAAGTTTCTATGTGCTGAGTCCTCTGGTCCTTCTAGCAAATCACTGGACCTGGGAATATCTTGAGGCACAGACACAGATATAGAGGAATGAAGCCCAAGGACTAAGCCCTGGGGCATGCCAACACTTTGAAATTTGGCAAATAAGGAAGACCTATCAAAAGGAACTGAGAAAAAACAAAGAGCGAGGATAAAAATCAAGACAATGAAGTGTTCCAGAAGCCAAAGGAAGAAAGTCTTCAAAAGGAAGAGAGTAATCAACTGTATCAATGACAGTTCTAATCAGATGAAGACTATGAACTAGATCTTAGGATTTAGCAGAGTATAGCCCCATGGGTGGCACTAACAGGAGTAGTTGCAGACAGTGCTTAGGGACATGATTAGAGCAACTTCAAATCATGAAGAGGAGACGAGGAAGACATAGAAACAAGATCAGATAAGGGTAATGTGGTAGGATTTCTGGGTAGCCTTTAAAGGTCCACCAGAGAGAGGTCACAAGTTAAGACTACTGTTCTGGGTGTGCACACATTTTGTGCACACATTTCTTTCCCTTCACTACACTTGGCTATTCAGGAAAGAAATGCCAATTTGGCCTGGGCTGTGGTTTCTTCAGGTAGGTAAGGCAAAGGGAGAGACTAAAGAAAATAGAGGCTCTATGCTAGAGTGACCATAAACACAGAATCCAAGCCTGATGGCATGGGAAGCAATGAGTCAAGATCCCAGTGGAGTTAAAGAATTTTTGAGTTAGTAATCTCAAGGAATGAAGGGGAGTAATCCAAAGGGCAGTGGAGCACTACATCAAGTGTAAGTCCAGATGGAATGAAATTCGAAATCTGGGCAGATGCAGCGATAGGGGACGGGGAGGATGGGACGAGAGAGAAGGGAAGAGACATGGTCTAGAATAAAGATTCCCCAAGCGTGGTCTGGGAATCCTCATGGGTCTGTGAAAACCCTCCAGAAGTCTCAAGTCAAGACTATTTTCACTGTCTTTAAAAATGAAAACCTCTCATTATTTCAAGAAGTACAGACAAGTTTTCCAGAGGCTCCCTGACGTGAGGTCACCATTGAGACAACGGCACCTGCACGTGTATTCTTCTGTTTTCTAGAATGGTTTATAGTGGCAGGCTGGGGGTACAGCTAAGTTTCCCAAGACTAACTTAATTTGGCGCAAATACTTCCACTATCTTTAGCAGCTGTCTTCAGTTATAACTGCTGTAATTATTTTAGAATACAAGTTTTCCTTGAGCCTACGAAGAAATATAAGAAAAACGTACACTTTGTTATTCTGCGGTATTAGTTTTTAAAATGTTATAAAAATCTTTCTACATTTTAAAATTTTACCTACAACTGTTAAATATTTTATTCTGAAATAAATTTATTTTTAATACATTTTTATTGTACTTAACTTGCCTGCTCAATCCACATAAATCCAACAGAGCTGACAAAGATAAATATGACCTAGCAGAGTTCTTTGCTTCATGGAAGGAAGGACTCTAAAGAAACTGGTCAAAATTGCATATAAAAACTTTAAATAACAACTTTCCCCCCAATTTATAGATATTAATAAGTTGCCTTATTGTGCCTAAGCAACAAAACCTTTTTGAACAGGATTATAAAGCCAGTTGTGGTTTCTTTCAGACCAAATACTCGAGAGTTTAAAGAAGGATTTTAAATGAAGATAGGAAAAACTTTTGATAAACTGTTACAGAACTTCAAACTAGAAATGAAGAAGTCACTGAACCATCCTCCTGCGTAAGGTGTAGCGCTGCTCTAGTGAGAGGAGGGCACACCATCACTGGGAGACTAGGAAAGCCCGGACAGACGGCGGTGCTGAAAGCCTGTGAGATGAACGGCGGTAAAGGAAACCACCACGCTGGCCCTTTCAAAGACACAGTAAATCCTCAAGTTAAAGACTGGCGCAGACAGCAGCTTGTCTGCAGAACTGCATTTCTGTCTTACAAACACACAGATGTAGCTGCACCTCGTGTTCTGTTTCTCCTCCTCTAGTATCAGCCTCAACCAATCATTAAAGATCTTTTATATGAATATTTGATTAGAAATACACATGGCACTGGAATATCCAAAGTGTTGAAAACTTACGAATCTCATGCTTTATCCTAGAACATCTGTGTTGATCTTTGCACTAACGATGCAAAGCAACGTTGCGTACAAACAGCATACACCTTAGCCTGAATCAAAGGAGTGGCAGTAAACTATACTGGTAGTGATTAAATTCTTCTCTGCCACATTTTCAAGGAAAGAAAACAGATTAAGAATTTCCTAGAGGAAGCAATCTGCCTAAGAATTTTTACTGACTAAGTCTCAATTTTGAGGGTATGTCTTCTTAACATTCTGTGTGACTAAGTCCTCTCTCTGTGTCGAGAAGCACCTTCCCAACTGCTGGAGCTGAGAGGAAACCAGCTGCTCCTTTCACATGGGACCATTTTCACTGGACAGGATGACTTAATGACTATGTAATTCAGTTTTGGGTATCTGGTAGACTTCCCCCCAAAAGTGGAACAGAACAAATCTGTTATTTCAGTGACACAAGCTCAATGCTTCAAGTGAATATCAGGAATCTGGAAAATGCTTTCTGCCACGGTACTGGAGTTCACAGATGTGATCAGTGGTTATAGTAATAAATGTGATTTTTTAAAATGTACTGTACAGTGAAAGGTATCAACACTTCAAAGATTTTACATGACTCAGTAAACCAACATGTTATATAAAATTATATAAGGAGAAAAAGACCCATTCCAAGTACAAAACAGACTGATTTTAATTTAATAGAGTATGATTTATATGAACAGAGTTCATCAATATGATTTCAAACTTTGGGGACAGGAGCAAACAATATTGACAATTATCTAAAATGAGTATATAAAAATGTTTTTTTCAACTATATATCTGTGTGAGGCCAAACTCTTCACCAAATTCAACCAGAATAACAAAATCATACACAGGAGACTGAATGCAGAAATAGGTATCAGAATTCAATTAAACATAAGGAGGTTTACAAAATGGTAAACCACTGTTACTCTTTCCATTTTGGAGATACAGTTATTTTTTAGTAAGATTATTCATGTTACCATGTAATGGGATTTTATCATTATTTTTTAAATTAAGTTATCAGAATTGCAGTATTAACTCCTATTATGGTAATCAGCAATAGATATAACCTACATAAACAAAAACATGTAACAGTCCTGAATGATTTAAGAAAGTAAAGTAGGTTTAGAGCAGATTGAAAAGCTTGAGAACTTCGGGTCTAGAATCAACAAGTGGGGAGGACAAAGAAAGTTATGTACCCCAGCTTCAGCCCAGTGTATGAGAGAGGTGGAGAGGATGCAGCCACCACTAAACAGGATGCAAGGAGGGCACATTCTTACTGAGCAGGCAAGTCGGGTTTTTTGCCTCTTTACCAGATCAATCCTCTCACCCTGAGCAGTCTTACTGTTACTGGACACTAAACAGAAGATGCACCAGCTCTAGCTAACTAGTAACTTGTCAGAGTTAATTTTGCTATTTATGGGCACTCCCTCTTAAACCTACCAATCTCGCTTCCACTCCCTCCATCCTGGACACTCCACAAGATGATGCTGCTCTCAGAGGCCACAGCCACCATTTTGTCCTTGTCTCCATGCGGACCCCCGACCACTTTTGCATTTAAAGCTACTCGTTCAATAGTCCAATCCAAATATGGGCTTGTAAACACTTGTTGCCATCCTGATGATTCTTTGATTCTGTTGAATATAAACAGACAACATAAATAAGACTCAGCAGTACTTAGCAAAGAGAACATGAATGAATGTACCAAAATAAATTTAATCACAACTATTTATCTATGTATTTACTAAAAAATACACAGAAACCACTTAAAAAGAGAATAAAGGTCTATACTCCTCCAAAGAATAATTCAGCAACATTCTCCAAACTATAAAGACTTAGAAACTTTAAAAAAAAAAAAAAAAGGGAGNTACCAAAATAAATTTAATCACAACTATTTATCTATGTATTTACTAAAAAATACACAGAAACCGCTTAAAAAGAGAATAAAGGTCTATACTCCTCCAAAGAATAATTCAGCAACATTCTCCAAACTATAAAGACTTAGAAACTTTAAAAAAAAAAAAAAAAAGGGAGTATCTTTTTGCATTTTACACAAAAAAAGTGGTACTTTATCATTATTTGTGAATAGAAACAGTGAACAAAAATCAGTTTCAAGAGAATTAATATTTGAATCTATCAATTACTATGTTACTATGCTTAACTGAGAATCAATCATTTCTTGATACTTCAGATGATAGTTTATTAAGACAAACTAAGATAAGGGAGTGACCTGGTATATGACAGCCTGGCATAATCAAATGAATGAAATGTGACCTTTGGGAACCACTCACTGAGGACTGAATTTTAAAGGTTTCACACAAAATGAAAAATAATCTCATGAGCCTATTCCTTCTCCATAAGTAAAGGTGTCTTATCATGATTTAGATTTAGCTGACTGAATAAAAATGCTTTAATATATAATTGTTGATAAACATATTTGGAAATTTTTAATAACTTTTGCTGTCCTAACTGAATTGAAGTCTTTCAGACATGTATTATTTTGTGGGGTTGCACTTTAAGGCTTCAAACATTTAAAAACTACACAATTAAGCAATCATGACAATAAACGACCTGAACTTTAATGATGGAATATTTAAAGTTACACAAAACAAGTGACAGAAACAAAATTGTAAAGAATCTCTTTGCCTTACCCAAAGACAATAAATATGAGTAAGTGCTCCTTTAAATACTACTACCTGACATAATAACCACAAAAATCAAACTTCAGTATTCATAAATGATGACCACCTAACAACCTATATAAAAACACTTTAGCTTTATTTTTGTTTAAAATGTATCCTAACTACAACTATAATCCACATAAATATGCAATTCAACCTTCTTATTAATTCCAAGAATTAATGATTTCCTTAAAGGCAATATATAGAAAAATCTCACATGGTTTTCCTAGGCAACATATGGTCTGTAATTACCCACTTCAGCCACTAGGTGGGATTCATGTGTCAAAATACAAAAATCAAAATAAGTATCCAATAAACCCTAAATACTGACAAAACACTGAGAAATTAAACCTAGATCCTCTTAAGGACTGGCAGACTAGACAGACACAAAGCAGGGACTGCCAGCACTTCAAAAATAAAGACAATATGCCAGTACGTGCAGCAGACAGACACTAGGCACTACGCTCACATTCTTCAAAAAGGGGATGCTGCACTGATTTAATGAGGCGAACAGTGTAATCTTATGACCACTGACTAATAAAATAATAAGACTAAATATGATCTAGTCTTTTACAAAAACTACTTCTAAGTCATTTCCCTCTAGAGAAATTAGGGTATTGTAAAACAAAAAGATGACAACAGTAAAAGAATCAGGACAGCACATTTGAGAGTGATTGTAACAATTACATAATTTAACTCAATGAGATATGTGCGTTTACTACTTTTCAAGTTAAAATCAAGTACAAAGAAGAAGCAACGTTTGCTTTACATGTTTCCATACATGTAAATATACAATTTTAAATGTGTAAAAACACAGAACAAGCTCTGATATTCCAACAACCCACATCTTTATTCCTGCATAATGAAACAACACTCTGAAATCGCAATAGCTATGCAAAGAATACGGTTAACTTTCAAATTAAGACCATGAAAGATATAGTGGGGGGTATATGCTCTCAATTTTTTGAAACTTATACAGTAAATATACTGTAACCATACTGCACAAGAATTGATAAATTTGTCAAAAGGACATAAGAATCTAAAATGACAATAAGAGCATGTTATTATTGTCTAACATGTTATTACACACCAAGTTGTGTCCAAATCTCTTGTGACCCCATGGCCTACAGCCTGCTAGGCTCCTCTGTCCATGAGATTTCCCAGGCAGGAATTCTGGAGTGGGTTGCCATTTCCTTCTCCAGGGTATCTTCCTGACCCAGGGATGGTAGCCATGTCTCCTGCACTGGCAGGCAGATTCTTTAGTGCTGAGCCACCAGGAAAGCCCAATAAAAACATATGAACAGATAATAGCCTTAAATGTAAATGGATTAAATGCTTCAACCAAATGGCAAAGACTGGCAGAATGGATTTTTTAAAAAAGACCTATATATATGTGTGCTGTTTATAAGAGTTCCACTTCGTATCCAGGGACACAAACAGACTGAAAGTGAAATGGAAAAGGGTTTTCAATGAACATGCCAATCAAAAGAAAAGTTGCAGTAATACTCATATCAGACAAAACAGACTAAAATAAAGACTGTTAAAATTTGAGACAGAAAAGGACATTACATAATGAACAAAGGATCAAACCAAGAAGATACAACAAGTGCAAATATATATGCACCCAACAGAGAAGCAAGTCAATAAATAAAGCAAATGTTAACAGCATGNGTGTGCTGTTTATAAGAGTTCCACTTCGTATCCAGGGACACAAACAGACTGAAAGTGAAATGGAAAAGGGTTTTCAATGAAAATGCCAATCAAAAGAAAAGTTGCAGTAATACTCATATCAGACAAAACAGACTAAAAGACTGTTAAAAGAGACAAAAAAGGACACTACATAATGAACAAAGGATCAAACCAAGAAGATACAACAAGTGCAAATATATATGCACCCAACAGAGGAGCAAGTCAATAAATAAAGCAAATGTTAACAGCATGAAAGGAGGAATTAACAGTAACACAGTAACAGGAAAACTTTACCACTCCAACTGTATCAATGGACAGGTCATCAGACAGAAAACTAATAAGGAAACACAGGTCTTACATGACACATTAGATCATTAGACGAGATGTTCTTAAAAAGATATTTATAGAACATTCCATCCAAAAGCAGCAGAATACGCATTTTTCTCAAGTGCACATAGAAGATTCTCCAGGACAGATCACAAGCAGGCCATAAAGAAAGTTTTGGTAAATTTAAGGAAATTTAAATCCTATCAAGCATCATTTTGACCAATGCTGTGAGATTAGAAATTAATTCAAACAAAAAGCTGTTCAAAAAAAATAGAGGCTAAATGGATCACTGAAGAAATCAAAGAGGAAATACCTAGAAAAAAATGATAACAAAAACACAACAATCTGAAACCTATAGGACACAGCAAAAGCACTTTTAAGAGAGAAGCTTACAGCAATACAATCTTACCTCAGAAAACAAGAAAAATTTCAAATAAACACCATAACCTTATACCTAAACAACTAAAGAAAGAAGAAAACAAAACCCAAACTTACTGGAAGAAAAGAAATCATAAATATCAGCAGAAATGAATGAAACAGAGACAAAACAATAGAAAATATCAATGAAACTAAAAGCTGATTCTGTGAGAAGATAAAATTGATAAACCTTTAGCCAGACTCCTCAAGCAAAAAAGAGGGCTCAAATGGATAAAATGAGAAACGAAAATGTTACAAGGGACAGCACAGAAATACAAAGGATAACGGACTACTAGAAGCAACTATATGCCAGTAAAACACCTAGGCGAAATGTTTATGTTCTTAGAAAGGCACCACCTTCCAAGGCTAAACCAGAAAGAAACGAAAAATATGAACAGAACAATCACAAACACTCAAACTGAAATTTAAAAACTTCCAACAAACAAAAGTCCAGGACCAGAGGGCTTCACAGGTAATTCTATCAAACATTTAGAAAAAAGTTATTACGTCATCACTGATCTAAAATCATTCCCAAAAACTGCAGATAAAGGAACACTCACAAACACATTCTATGGGGCCACAATCACCCTAATACTAAAACCAGACAAAAGTAACACACAAAAAGAAAAACTACAGAGCAGTATCACGGATGATGAAGCCAGGCTTCAACAGTCCGTGAACTGTGAACTTCCAGATGTTCAAGCTGGATTTAGAAAAGGCAGAGGAACCAGAGATCAAATTGCCAACATCTGCTGGATCATAAAAAAAGCAAGAGAGTCCCAGAAAAACACCTGCTAAGTCACTTCAGTCGTGTCCGACTCTGTGCGACCACATAGACGGCAGCCCACCGGGCTTCCCCATCTCTGGGATTCTCCAGGCAAGAATACTGGAGTGAGTTGTCATTTCCTTCTCCAATGCATGAAAGTGAAAAGTCAAAGTGAAGTCACTCAGTCATGTCCAACTCTTAGCGACCCCATGGACTGCAGCCTACCAGGCTCCTCCATCCATGGGATTTTCCAGGCAAGAGTACTGGAAGTGGGGTATCATTGCCTTCTCCGAGAAAAACACCTACTTCTGCTTTATTGACTATGCCAAAGCCTTTGACTATGTGGATCACAAAAAATTTTGGAAAATTCTTAAAGAGTTGGGAATACCAGACCACCTTAACTTAACTGCCTCCTGAGAAATCTGTATGCAAGTCAAGATGCAACAATTAGAACCAGACATGGAACAACAGATTGGTTCCAAATTAGGAAAGGAGCATGTCAAGGCTGTATGTTGTCACCCTGCTTATTTAACTTATATTCAGAGTACATCACCAGAAATGCCAGGCTAGATGAAGCACAAGCTGGAATCAAGATTGCCGGGGGAAATAACAATACATCAAATACATAGATGATACCAACCTTATGGCAGAAAGTGAAGAACTAAAGAGCTCCTTGATGAAAGTGAAAGAGGAGAGTAAAAAAGTTCGCATAAAACTCAACAATGAAAAAACTAAGATCACATCATCCAGTCCCATTACTTTATGGCAAATAGATGGGGAAACAATGGCAATAGTGACGGACTTTATTTTGGGGGGTTCCAGAATCACTGCAGATGATGACTGCAGCCAAGAAATTAAAAGACACTTGCTCCTTGGAAGAAAAGTTATGAGCAACCTAGAGAGCATATTAAAAAGCAGAGACATCACTTTGCCAACAAAGATCCAGCTAGTCAAAGCTATGGTTTTTCCATTAGTCATGTACGGATGTGAGAGCTGGATTATAAAGAAGGCTGAGTGCCAAAGAATTGATGCTTTTGAACTGTGGTGTTGTAGAAGATTCTTGAGAGTACCTTGGACTGCAAGATCAAACCAGGCAATCCTAAAAGAAATCAGTCCTGAATATTCATTGGAAGGACTGATGTTGAAGCTGAAACTCCAATACTTTGGCCACCTGATATGAACAACTGACTCCTTGGAAATGACCCTGATGCTGGGAAAGATTGAAGGCGAAAAGAGAAGGGGACGACAGAGGATGAGATGGCTGGATGGCATCACCGACTAGATGGACATGAGTTTGAGCAAGCTCCAGGAGTTGGTGATGGTCAGGGAGAAAAGACTTTAATAAATGGTGCTGGGAAAACTAGACAGTTACCAACAAAAGAATGAAATTAGAACATTTTCTAATACCACACACAAACTCAAAATGGATTGGGCTTCCTTGGTGGCTTACTGGTAAAGAATCCACCTTCCAATGCAAGAGACACAGATTTGATCCTTGATCTGAGAAGATCCCACATTGTGCAGAACAACTTAGTCTATGTGTCCCAACTGTTGAGCCTGTGCGCTAGAGCCCGGCAGCTACAGCTACTGAAGCCCACATGCCCTACAGACTATACTCTGCAACAAAGAGATGCCACCACAATGACAAGTCTGTGCACTGAAGCTAGAGAGTAGACCCTACTTGCAGCAACTAGAGAAAAGTCTGCACAGCAATGAAGACCCATCCTGTCATAAATAAATACTTAAAATTATAAAAAATAAACTCAAAATGGATTAAAAACCTAAATGTAAGACCAGATCCTACGAAAAGTCTTAGATGAAAATGTAGGCAGTATGCTTTGATATGCATCGCAGCAAGATCTTTTATGAATCACCTCCTACAGCAATTAAAATAAAAAGCAATAAATGGGACTTGTGTGTGTGTTAGTCGCTCAGTCATGTCCTACTCTTTGGGACCCCATGGACTGGAGCCTGCCAGGCTTCCCTATCCATGGAATTCTCCAAGAAAGAATACTGGGGTGGTTTGTCATTTCCTTCTTCAGCAGATCTTCCCAACCCAGGTACAGAACCAGAGTCTGCGGCATTTCAGGCAGATTCTGCACCATCTGAGCCACAGGGAAGCCAAATTAAACTTAAAAGCTTTTGCACAGCAACGGAAACCATCCACAAAATAAAAAAACCCACAGAATGGGAGAATATATTTGCAAACAAAGACATTGATAAGGGATTAATCTCCAAATATACAAACAACTCATGTAGCTTAGGAGAAGGCAATGGCACCCCACTCCAGTACTCTTGCCTGGAAAATCCCATGGGCGGCGGAGCCTGGTAGGCTGCAGTCCATGGGGTCGCTAGGAGTCGGATACGACTCAGCGACTTCACTTTCACTTTTCACTTTCATGCTTTGGAGAAGGAAATGGCAACCCACTCCAGTGTTCTTGCCTGGAGAATCCCAGGGATGGGGGAGCCCGGTGGGCTGCCATCTATGGAGTCCAACGGAGTCGGACACGACTAAAGCGACTTGCAGCAGCAGCAGCATGTAGCTCAATATTAAAAAACAAAAACAAAAAAACTCCCGCAATCAAAAAATGGGTGGGTGGTCTAAACAAACATTTCTCCAAAGAGACATACAGATGACCAAGAGGTCCATGAAAAGAGGCTCAACGTCTAATTGAGCCTTAATTTCTCTAATCATTAGAGAAATGCAAAAACTACAATGAGCTATCACCTCACACTAGTCAGAATGGCCATCATCAAGAAATCTACAAATAATAAATGCTGGAGAAGATGTGGAAAAAAGGGAACTATCCTACATTTGTTGGTGGGAATATAAATTGGTATATTGTACAGAGAACAGTATGGAGATTCCTTAAAAACCTAAATATAGTACTACCATAGCATTCAGCAATTCCACGTCTAGGCATATATCTGAAAAAAACCGTATTTTGAAAAGATATATGCACCTCAATGTTCATTTGCAGCAGATGTGGTACATACATAGAATGGAATATTATTCAGGCATAAAAAATGAAATAATGCCAGTAGCAGCAACTCAGATGTACCTAGAGATAATCATACTAACTGAAGTAAAACAAAGACAAATATCATATATCACATATATATAATTTTTTTTAAAAAAGATACAAACAAACTCATTACAAAACAGAAACAGACTCACAGACTTTGAAAACAAACTTATGGTTACCAAAGGGGAAATGCAGGGTGGAGAGATAAATTAGGAGTTTAACATATACACACTACTACATATAAAATAGATAATTAACCAGGATCTACTGTAAAGCACAGAGAAATCTACTCAATATTCTGCAAAGACCTATATGTGAAAAGAATGTAAAAAAGAATGGATATACGTATATTTATGACTAAATCACTTTGCTATACACCTAAGCCTAACACAACATTGTAAATCAACTGTATACTCCAGTTTAAGACTTTAAAGTCCTGCCTCAACGGCTTCCCAGGTGGCTCAGATGGTAAAGTGTTTGTCTGCAATGTGGGAGACTTCAGTTCGATCCCTGGGATGGGAAGATCCCCTGGAAAAGGGAATGGCTACCCACTCCAGGATTCTTGCCTGGAAAATTCCATGGACGGAGGAGCCTGGTAGGCTACGGTCCATGGGGTCGCAAACATTCAGAGATAACTGAGCAACTGCACTTTCACTTTCTTTCCTGTTTTGATAGGAGTCTTTTAGCAATTAAAATCCACAGTATAAGATTAATATTTGCCTCCAAGTTGATGTCTGTCCTTTCTATCTGAACTATAAAACTCCTCACCAAGTGTGGTAGGCAGAATAATGGCTCCCCAAACATGTCCTTTGGAGAAGGCAATGGCACCTCACTCCAGTACTCTTGCCTGGCAAATCTCATGGACAGAGGAGCCTGGTAGGCTGCAGTCCATGGGGTCGGACAGGACTGAGCGACTTCACTTTCACTTTTCACTCTCATGCACTGGAGAAGGAAATGGCAACGGATGAGGGAGCCTGGTGGGCTGCCGTCTCTGGGGTCACACAGAGTAGGACACGACTTAAGTGACTTAGCAGCAGCAGCAAACATGTCCTTGTCTAAATTCCTGAAAATGGTAAAAATGTTATCTTTCATGGCAAAGGGGCTTTGCAGATGTGATTAAGTTAAAGAGATGGAGGGACTATCCAGGTGCCTAGAATGTAATACTAACGTCTTCATAAGCAGAGGTAGACGAGTGGGACACAAGGAAGAGATCTGAAGATGCTACGCTGCCGGTTTGGAAATGTAAAAAAGGAAATGTGATTAAAGGAACACAGATGACCTTGAGAAGCTGGGAAGGACAAAGAAACTTGCTGGAGCCTCCAGAAGGAACACAAACCTGCCAATATCTTGACTGTAGCCCAGCAAGATCCAATTTGAAGTTTTCTGAACTCCAGAACCGAGTGATGAAAATAAATATATGGCAATTTGTTATAGCAGAAGGAAGAAACTAATACACCAAGGCACCCACACTATTTTCATTTTATACTTCTCCTCAGCCCGAACCTCATTGTTCAGTTAATTTGTCAGTTGCTTCCACACCACTCTACTCCCTTAGGAAGAGAAAGCATAAAGTGAGGAGGGGTAGCTCTCAGACTGAGCCCAGTCCCACTGCCTGTCCCACTGAATCAAAGAATTACTAATAATGTTGTCAAAACTAACACTACTCACTTATACCAGAGACCAGGAACATGGTGGTTATCCTAATGCATTCTTAGGAATCTACTATGTGCCCGGGACATGAGAAGCACTGGGATGGAGAGAGTTGAGAATTCTGTCATTTCTTTCCCCAGGATGACCTAGGGAATTTCTCCAACTTGGTTTTCTCATTAGTAAAATAGGGATGATGAGCTCCATGCCACAGGTTGTTGATAATTAAATGAGAATATGTATACAAGAGACTTCAGGGTTATATGCCTGGCATAAAATAACAGCTGAATAAGTCCTAACTGGAAAGTCCAATTAATTTCTCAATATTCAGAAGCTATTTTTATGGAACTGGATGTTTTCCCAATATTTACTAATCAGGAGCCTCTAGAGCTGAGTCATCTTATTTTGAAGAGCTCTCCTTTCTTCCCACATCTCCCCATTCCTTCCCCAACTCCCAGATACATAATTTCTGCTCAGTGCTGAAATGATTTGCCAAATCAGACTCTGTCAGATTTCCCTTTGCCTATTTTTCTTCAAGAGATGGACCCCAGGCAGAAAAAGGGTTCTGGAGGTTGGTAAGGAGACTCTGCAACTAAAAACACAAATGTGGTTTGGGGTGGGTACCACAAGAAGGCAGAAATACAAGCACACAATGATTCTTTCCTAAAGATACAGATGGAGGAGCCACATGTGTTAGGGTGATTTTGCTTGCCTAAGTTCTTTTTTTAATTTTAACATTATATATCAGCACAAAATCCCTCACTGCTTGTTTTCTACTGGACTTTTCTCAATATAACTTTCACTGTTTTCTTTCCAACACCTCACTACCAGGCTAATTAGAAAGGAAGCTTATTCTACCTCTCAAAGGTTAAATTATGAAGCCAAACACATATGCAAGTTTTTCTCTTTAACACATAAGAATATTTCATCTTATTTCTCTCCTATCTAACACAACACACAAAAATCCTCCAATCTCCTATTTCAAATTCTCACCAGCTAATGAAAGGAAAGATTAAGAAGATCAACACACAAATAGGCCTATGGAACAGGATTAAGAACCCAGAAGTAAGTCCAAGCATATATAGTAAACTAATGTTTGATAAGGTAGCAAAAATACTAAATGAAGAAAAGGGAGCTTCTGCAATAAATAGTGCCTGGAAAATTGGATGTTTAAACAGAAAAGAATTAAATTTGACCCTTAGTGGCTTCCCTAGTGGCTCAGATAGTATAGAATCTGCAATGCAAGTGATGCAGGTTCAATCCCCAGGTCAGGAAGTTCCCCTGGAGAAGGGAATGGCAAATCACTCCAGTATTTTTGCCTGGGAAATCCCACGGACAGAGAAGCCTGGCAGGCTACAGTCCATGGGGTCGCAAAAAGTTGGACACAACTGAGTAACTAACACTTTCACTTTATACTACTAACAAAAATAAACTCAAAATTGATTGAAGACCTAAGACCATGAGGCTCCTAGAAGAAAACATAGGGAAAAAGCTCCTTGACCTGAGTTGTGGTAATGACTGTTTTCAAAATCACACATAAAGCACAAGCAATAAAATCAGAAATAAACAAATGGGACTACATCGCACTAAAAACAATCTGCACAGAAAAAGAAACGATCAAAGTGAAAAAAGCAACCAAAGGAATAGGAAAAAATATTTGCAAACCATATACCTGATAAGGTGTCAATATGCAAATATATAAAGAAGTCAAACAACTCAACAGCAAAAAAAACAAATAATCCAACTAAAAAATGGGCCAAAGACTTGAATAGACATTTTCCCAAAGAAGATATACAAACAGCCAATGTACAAGAAAAGATGTTCTGCATCAACTGTCAATGCTGCTGAGTTGCTTCAGTCGTGTCCGACTCTGTGCGACGCCACAGACAGCAGCCCACCAGGCTCCCCGTCCCTGGGATTCTCCAGGCAAGAATACTGGAGTGGGTTGCCATTTCCTTCTCCAATATCAACTGTCAATAGGGAAATGCAAATTAAAATCACAGAAAGGTATCACTTCATAGCTGTTGCAATGGCCATCATGAAAAGACAAGAGATGGATACATGTATGTATGGCTGAGCCTCTTTGCTGTCCATGTGAAACTATCACAACATTGTCAATTAGCTATATTTCAAAACAAAATAAAAATTCTGAAAAAAACGACAATAAATGCTGGTGTGGATGTGGAGAAAAGGGAAACTCACTGTTGGTGGGACTGTAAATTGGTATAGCCACTATGGAAAACAATATGGTGTTTGCTCAAAAAGATTAAGTACAAATCTACCCTATGATAATGCAATTTCAATTCTGGGAATATAATTAAAGAAAACATAAACACTAGCCTGAAAAGTTCTGCACTCCCATGCTCACAGCAGCATTATTTACAATAGCCAAGTGTCCAACAACAGTGGGAAAAAAGTATAAAATTAGATGCAAGTATATAAAAATAAACATAAAGCAAGATGAAGGTTTTCAAATTCAATGAGAAAGGATGGTTTATGTAATAATCAGAATATAATCAGCCACTCATGTGTAAGAAAATAGATTCCTAAATCTAATATCTTATACAAAAAGTACATTTTACATGCATTAAAAATCTGAAGTGGAGGGCTTCCCTGGTGGCTCGATGGTAAAGAACACCCTGGCCAAAGCAGAATAGATTCGATCCCTGATTTGGGAAGATCTCACATACTATGGAGCAACTAAGCCCCTCCGCCACAACTAGTAAGCCCATGGGCTGCAACTTCTGAAGCCTGCTCACCCTAGGGCCTGGGTTCCAGAGGAGTCAGTGTGCCACAATCAGGGAGCAGCCCTCACTTGCCACAGTTAGAGAAAAGCAAGCACGAGAATGAAGACCCAGCACAGCCCACAGAAACAAATAAATACAATTTTATTTTTAAAAATCTAAAGAGGAATATAAATTCCAAAAGGGTAATAATCTATACAAATACTCCTTCAATAATTCAAGTAACATGCGGCAAACTAAGCAAGAAAAAATATATAAAAGTGAAGCGTGACAATGCAGACAAAATGCCCAAAGAACTACGGACAGAGGTTTGTAATACTGTAGAGGAGGCAAGGACCGAAGCCATCCCAAAGGGCAAGAAACGCAAGAAGGCAAAGCGGCTGTCGGAGGAGGCTTACAAATACCCAAGGAAAGAAAAGAAGGGAAAGGCAGGGGAGAAGCATGAAGATACACCCAACTGAATGCAGGGTTACAGAGAACAGCAAGAAGAGATAAGACCTTCTCAACCGAACAATGAAAAGAAAGAGAGAAAAACAACAGAAGGGGAGAAAACTGGAGGTATCAAGGGAACATTTCATACAAGGATGGACATGATAAAGGACAGAAACAGTAAGGACCTCAAAGCAGAAGAAATTAAGAAGAGGTGGCAATACACAGAAGAACTACACAAAACAGTCTCAATGACTTGGACAATCACAATGGTGTGGTAACTCACCCAGCAGCAGACATCCTCGAACATGAAGCCAAGTGGTTCTTAGGAAGAATCACCACAAAACACCTAGTGCAGGTGACAGAATTCCAGCTGAGCTACTTCAAATCCTAACAGATGATGCTGTTACAGTGTTGCACTCAATGTAAAACTTCGCATGACCACAGGACTAGTAAAGGTCAGTTTTCATTCCAGTCTCATAGAAGGGAAATGTCAAAGAATGTTGAAAACTATCATATAATTGTACTCATTCCATATGCTAGCATTTTTGAGCTCATTATGCTCAAAATCCTTCAAGCTAGTCTTCAGCAGTACATGAATTGAGAAATTCCAGATGTACAAGCTAGATTTAGAGAAGGCAGAGGAACCAGAAATCAAATTGCCAATACCTGTTGGATCAGAGACAACACGCGAACTCCAGAAAAATACCTACTGCTTCACTGACTACTTGGAAGCCTCTGACTGTGTGCATCACAAAAAACTGTGGAAAATTCTTAAAGAGTTGGGAATATTAGACAACCTCACCTTTCCCCTGAGAAAACTGTATNGGGAAAGGCAGGGGAGAAGCATGAAGATACACCCAACTGAATGCAGGGTTACAGAGAACAGCAAGAAGAGATAAGACCTTCTCAACCCAACAATGAAAAGAAAGAGAGAAAAACAACAGAAGGGGAGAAAACTGGAGGTATCAAGGGAACATTTCATACAAGGATGGACATGATAAAGGACAGAAACAGTAAGGACCTCAAAGCAGAAGAAATTAAGAAGAGGTGGCAATACACAGAAGAACTACACAAAACAGTCTCAATGACTTGGACAATCACAATGGTGTGGTAACTCACCCAGCAGCAGACATCCTCGAACATGAAGCCAAGTGGTTCTTAGGAAGAATCACCACAAAACACCTAGTGCAGGTGACAGAATTCCAGCTGAGCTACTTCAAATCCTAACAGATGATGCTGTTACAGTGTTGCACTCAATGTAAAACTTCGCATGACCACAGGACTAGTAAAGGTCAGTTTTCATTCCAGTCTCATAGAAGGGAAATATCAAAGAATGCTGAAAACTATCATATAATTGTACTCATTCCATATGCTAGCATTTTTGAGCTCATTATGCTCAAAATCCTTCAAGCTAGTCTTCAGCAGTACATGAATTGAGAAATTCCAGATGTACAAGTTAGATTTAGAGAAGGCAGAGGAACCAGAAATCGAATTGCCAATACCTGTTGGATCAGAGACAACACGCGAACTCCAGAAAAATACCTACTGCTTCACTGACTACTTGGAAGCCTCTGACTGTGTGCATCACAAAAAACTGTGGAAAATTCTTAAAGAGTTGGGAATATTAGACGACCTCACCTTTCCCCTGAGAAAACTGTATGAGTCAAGAAGCAACAGTTAGAATTGGACACGGAACAACAGACTGGTTCCAAACTGGGAAAGGAGTGCATCAAGGCCATATAATGTCATACTGTGTATTTAACTTCTATGCAGAGCACATCATGTGAAATGCCAGACTGGAATCAAGAGTGCCAGGAGAAATACCAACAACCTCTGCAGGTATGCAAATGATCCCACTTTAGTGGCAGAAACTGAAGAGTAACTAAACAGCATCTTGATGAAGGTAAAAGAGGAGAGTGAAAAAGCAGGCTTAAAACTCAACATTCAAAAAACTAACATCATGGCATCTGGTCCATGGCAAATAGAAGGGGGAAAAGTGAAAATATGGGCAGATTTTCTTTTCCGGGTTCTAAATGACTAAGAACTGTGACTGCAGCCATAAAATTAAAAGACCTTTGCTCCTTGGAAGGAAAGCAATGACAAACCTAGACAGCATATTAAAAAGCAGAGACATCACTCTGCCAACAAAGGTCCATTTAATCCAAGGTATGGTTTTTTCAGTAGTCATGTATGGATGTCAGAGTTGGACCATAAAGAAAGCTGAGCACCAAAGAACTGCTGCTTTTGAACTGTGGTGTTGGAGAAGACTATTTAGAGTCCCTTGAATTGCAAGGAGATCAAACCAGTCAATCCTAAAGGAAATCAGTCCTAAATATTCATTGGAAGGACTGATGCTGAAGCTCCAATATTTTGGTCACCTGATGCGAAGAACTGACTCATTGGGAAAGACTGAAGGAAGGAGAAGGGGATAACAGAATATGAGATGGTTGGATGGCATCACCAACTCAATATGGACATGAGTTTGAGCAAGCTCCGGGAGCTGGTGATGGACAGAAAAGCGTGGCATGCTGCAGTCCATGGGGTTGCAAAGAGTTGTACACGACTTAATGACTGAACACCACCACCATTCCCCCATCATCAACATTTCTCACTTCATACAGTAATTCTGAACTAAGAATCCTACCTTTCAGCCAAATAAAAAGAGAAATACCTAGTATATACTTTTCCTTGTTCCCGCTAGTTTCTGAGAATGCAAGAATTAGATAAAACAAAACTACCTTGCACATTAGATACTAAACTACATCACTTCTGTTCACAATGGTCCTGCTTAACTACCTCACTCCCAAGTGTACAGTACTCATGACCAATGTAGAATCTTACTCTCCTCTAAGAGTACAATATTTAATCACTACAGACAAAAAAACACAGGGATCACATTCACAAGCCTGCCTCATTCAACACAACAGTTAAACGACTTGGAAGCTGGATACACTAAGCAAGAAGGGGTAACTTCACATTATCTCACTTATTTCACAGTTTATACTGTATGGGCAATATTTAAACATACTGAGGCTATAAGTATTTATGAAATTAGTTGTAACAATAAAAGTAAACTGAATTTAATCAGAAGGCAAAATCGGAAGGAAAAAAAATCTGATGACTAAAATTAAATAGCTCTTAAATCTATAAAATCACAGCTATTAAAAAATACCCCCCAAAATAAAAAGGAAACCATTATTAATTATATAATACCTGTAACACACAGCAAAATGGGCATATGCAGCTACAATCCAGTTGTGATGGCCAGCTACTATTAGCACCTTTCGTGGATCCACAGGAAACCCTGTTGACATTAGGAAAAGAAATGTTTTTTGTGTTCTAAAAAAGGGGTTTGCAAACTATGGCCAAGAGGCCAATTCCAGTCCTCTGCCTGTTTTGAGAAAGAAGCTTTGTTGGAACACAGCCAAGCACATCTGTCCACACATCAAAGCTGCTTGTGCGTTACAAAGAGAAATGAGCAGTTCCAACAGAGACCTTCAGGCTCATGAAGCCCACTATTTACACCATCTGGCCCAGAAAAAGTCTGTCAACCTCTGTTCTAAAGGTTTACAGCAAACAGACAATCACAAACTTTTTAAATAAAATATTAGGTGAGACTTTTCAAGACATAAATGGGAAATCTAGATTAAAAAGAGATACAGCACAAGCTACATCTTTAAAAATAATTACTCAATATCTAGAGCTAAAAATGTACATACTTTTTTTTTATTTATGTAAGCTATGCTTACCTAGCCTAACAGTTTCTTCTCCAGTTCCAGAAAGAACAGGCTGAGTACCATTTCCTCGAGCTTCACCTTCTGTAAAATTTAGTCCATTTCTAGAATCAGCTGAGGATCTAGTAGTGTTGTTTATTTTACGACTAGGAATACCTATGAAAGCAAAGAAGATCAATTTTTTTAAGTTCATCCACCAAAATTTGAAAATTTCATATGTTCTTATGGCTAAAAAACAAAAAAACTAAACATTATAGTTCAAATTTATCTTCTAATATAGCGATTTACTGCAAATAAGTACGATAACAAATAAGATGAAATTTCTTAAAAAAGATTTCTGATATTTTTCATGTTATATATTTAATAAGTAAGACTAAGATTTATCATATGTATAATACCAAATCAATGACCACTAATTCATTCATTCTGTCACTAACTCTTTACATTTATGGAACAGTTACTATGAGATAGGTACTATTCACTAATTTAAACTTTATTAAGTTTACATTTTAACTTTAAACTTTATTAAGTTTAAATTTTTAAACTGTATTTACTAATTTAAATTTTATTCAGGTTTAGAGCTGAATTGCCCTATACTTCTAAGCATCCTTTATTTGGCAGAGGAGCCTTTTTGAAATCATTTTGAAATGAACTCTTGTTCAAAACTCTGCTACAACACAGGCACAGATCAAACTGTACTAACTGAGGTGAGGTGAGGTGAAGTCGCTCAGTCGTGTCTGACTCTTTGCGACCCCGTGGACTGTAACCTACTAGGCTTCTCCGTCCATTGAATTCTCCAGAAGAATACTGGAGTGGATTGCCATTTCTTTCTCCAGATCTTCCCGACCCAGGGATCGAACCCGGGTCTCTCGCATTGGAGGCAGACACTTTAACCTCTGAGCCGCCAGGGAAGCCCCTAACTAACTGAAGAGGGGCAGAAATGACATGCACCTCATCCTCCTCTCCCCTATACACTGACAAATCTCTGCAAAGTTCCTAGGGTTCCACAAAGGAGATGGGACAANTCTGAGCCACCAGGGAAGCCCCTAACTAACTGAAGAGGGGCAGAAATGACATGCACCTCACCCTCCTCTCCCCTATACACTGACAAATCTCTGCAAAGTTCCTAGGGTTCCACAAAGGAGATGGGACAACCAGCTCTCAAACACAGGAATCAGCAAATCTGACCAAAGCCAAGTCCAGTCTGATGGCTGTTTATGTAAGTAAAGTTATATTAGACACCGTCACACCCATCCATTTCTGCAGTGTTTACAGTGGAGTTCAGTTAACTGCCACAGAGATCTTCTAGCTCACAAGCCTAACTGGCCCTCTACAAAACCTTAGAGTCTGACCTAACTTCTGTTAAGATTAAAGTTCTTATCTTTTCTAGGAGATTTACAAATGAGATAATCAAGAAGCAGATTTTCCTATTCACACATTTGTACCTAATGTAATGATAAAAAGACGTGAACAACTCAATGAACAAAGCAGAAGTACCTGGTGGAGGCAAGTACCCATGGAAAAGGACACTGCCGCAAGACGAACGCTCCAGCTCTTCACATAAGAGAAGCCTTCTTACTAAAAACATTTCAAAGCAAACTTGTCAAGAGTACATGCAAATACAACAATAGCACTCCACTTATTTTCTCTAGTTAAAGAGGATAAGGGAAGAAAAGGGAAAATGTTTAAGTTAAATCAGCTGACAGTATCTTTTTTCTACGAAAATCCACAAAAAGCAAGCACTGACTAGTCCATCAAAAATTAGGACCTGATATAAAACACACTTCATTTGGGCAAGCTGAGTGCTCAAAGGGTCGAATCATAAATAAAAAATAGTAGTAAGATACATACCTAGTGGAGTGATTCCATAAAATTCAGCTTCATGTCGAAGAACATTAATACTCACTCCCCTACAAAGAAACAATTTAATGATGTAAATCTTCTAACACTGGCAGCCTGGATTATCATCTGAAGCAGAAAAGGTACTAGGCTCTTAATATGAACAAAAGCATGAGCTTTAAAACTTACTTCTTTCCTAAGATCCTTAATCATTTGAAGAAGTATAAACAATAAAACCACACACTACCATGAACTTTTTCTTATGAGAAAACCACTCATATATAGATGAACTGGATGACTAAATTAGAGATGAGGGCTTTATAGGGTTAATATAAGTAATTATCAATAAGTATCTAAGAGGCAAACAAGAGTAGAAATCATTTATAAGAGTTGAAATTAATTGCTTCTGACTGTAATTTCTATACATATTCTAACTTCCCCAATTAATCTACAAGCTCCCTGCAAGCATGATCCACCTCTGATCCACGTCTGTATACGTCACACAGTGCCTACCACAGTGCATGTCTGTAACAATCAGCATGACTCTTTTGATCAGAAACCAAAAATAAAAGCAAAACAGAAGGTAGGAAGGAAAANCTTCCCCAATTAATCTACAAGCTCCCTGCAAGCATGATCCACCTCTGATCCACGTCTGTATACGTCACACAGTGCCTACCACAGTGCATGTCTGTAACAATCAGCATGACTCTTTTGATCAGAAACCAAAAATAAAAGCAAAACAGAAGGTAGGAAGGAAAAAATATTCAACCTTAAGAAGGGCTATGTTATCCAGATAGCGATGTTACAATAAAGTAATAAGAAAATAAGTTAAAAAAAAAAAAAAGGAAANGCAGGAGGAGAAGGGGACGACCGAGGATGAGATGGCTGGATGGCATCACGAACTCGATGGACGTGAGTCTGAGTGAACTCCGAGAGATGGTGATGAACAGGGAGGCCTGGCGTGCTGTGATTCATGGGGTCTCAAAGAGTCGGACACGACTGAGCGACTGAACTGAACTGAACTGAAAGGTAAACTTTAAAAACGTTTCAGATTCACTGATGACCCATAAACCGGGGTGGAGGGAGGGGGAGGGGCAGCCCCAATATATTCAAACAAGCTAATAGGAGAAGCCCATTATATACATTACTTCAAAGAGGGTTTGCAAATAAGACATTCAACTCCATAGTGATAGCAAAGCTCCTCTTTGGTGTTACTTTGTATTTTGAGTATTTTCAAAAAAGAATAACGAAGATTTAACACAGCCGCTATCTTTCAAGGTATAATGCTTTGTTTGTGTNGCAAATAAGACATTCAACTCCATAGTGATAGCAAAGCTCCTCTTTGGTGTTACTTTGTATTTTGAGTATTTTCAAAAAAGAATAACGAAGATTTAACACAGCCGCTATCTTTCAAGGTATAATGCTTTGTTTGTGTCCCTTGCCCAATGATGTTAGTTTAGCAAATCTACTTTTTCTTGAAAAGATGTGCAGGAATGGGCAAATAGTTAAGTTGATAAGTTCATTTAAGGCTGCAAAAGTCTGCTTTCACCTAAGATGGCCAGTTTCTTATAACTTTAGAATTAACAGGATAGTTCACGAATAGCCTGGAATGTGACAGGAAACCAAAGAATAAACGTTACCAAAAATTTTGACTGCAATAAAGAGTACAGGTTATTTTTAATTGTTGTTTGCTTTAGCTGAACAAATGCATAGTACATTTGTGTTACAAATGGATCATAATAAAGCTTTATATATTTAAAGAATAAAATGTGCATGCAAATACCACCAGAGTATATAAACACAATAAAAAAAAAAGCTTAAAAAAAAAACTTACACGCTTTTGCTTCAAAGAAAACCATAAACAAAACAAAAAGGCAACTTAAAAGATTTGGAAAAAGTATCTGAAAATGATGTGGCCCAAAAGAGCTTAATTTCCAAAATATATAAACAGTTCATACAATTCCGTTAAAAAAAAAAAAAAAACAATGAAAATATGGGCAGAGGACTTCCCTTGTGGTCCAGTGGTTATTAATCCGCCTGCCAAGGCAGGGGACACAGGTTCCATCCGTGGTCCAGGAGGATTCCACATGCCACGGAGCAAACAGGCCCATGCACCACAACTACTGAGCCCTTGCACATTAGAGCCCAAGCGCCACAACAAAAGGAGCCACCAAAATGAGAAGTCCAGACGCTGCGACTAGAGAGCAGCCTCTGTTTGCCGCAACTAGAGAAAGACTTTGCACAGTAACAAAGACTCAGTGCAGCCAGAAATAAGCACATTTAAAAAACAAACAAACAAAAAAGGTAGCTTTAAAAAAAGGGGACAGAAGACCCAAATAGACATTTCTCCAAAGAAGATTTACAGATGGCCAACAAGCACATGAAAAGATGTTCAACATCACTAATTACTAGAGAAATGCAAATCAAAACTACAATGAAGTAACTCCTCCTACCAATCAGAACAGCCAACAGTAAAAAGTCCACAAACAATAAATGTTGGTGAGGGTGTGGAGAAAAGGGAACCCTTCAACACTATTACTGGGAATGTAAATTGGTATAGCCAATATGGAGAACAGTATGGAGGTTCCTTAAAAAAAGTTACCAATCCTACTGCTTGACATGTTTTTGGAGAAAATTATAATTCAAAAGGATAAATACACCCCAATGTTCAAAGCAGAACTATATACAATAGCCANCAAATACAACAATAGCACTCCACTTATTTTCTCTAGTTAAAGAGGATAAGGGAAGAAAAGGGAAAATGTTTAAGTTAAATCAGCTGACAGTATCTTTTTTCTATGAAAATCCACAAAAAGCAAGCACTGACTAGACCATCAAAAATTAGGACTTGATATAAAACACACTTCATTTGGGCAAGCTGAGTGCTCAAAGGGTCGAATCATAAATAAAAAATAGTAGTAAGATACATACCTAGTGGAGTGATTCCATAAAATTCAGCTTCATGTCGAAGAACATTAATACTCACTCCCCTACAAAGAAACAATTTAATGATGTAAATCTTCTAACACTGGCAGCCTGGATTATCATCTGAAGCAGAAAAGGTACTAGGCTCTTAACATGAACAAAAGCATGAGCTTTAAAACTTACTTCTTTCCTAAGATCCTTAATCATTTGAAGAAGTATAAACAATAAAACCACACACTACCATGAACTTTTTCTTATGAGAAAACCACTCATATATAGATGAACTGGATGACTAAATTAGAGATGAGGGCTTTATAGGGTTAATATAAGTAATTATCAATAAGTATCTAAGAGGCAAACAAGAGTAGAAATCATTTATAAGAGTTGAAATTAATTGCTTCTGACTGTAATTTCTATACATATTCTAACTTCCCCAATTAATCTACAAGCTCCCTGCAAGCATGATCCACCTCTGATCCACGTCTGTATACGTCACACAGTGCCTACCACAGTGCATGTCTGTAACAATCAGCATGACTCTTTTGATCAGAAACCAAAAATAAAAGCAAAACAGAAGGTAGGAAGGAAAAAATATTCAACCTTAAGAAGGGCTATGTTATCCAGATAGCGATGTTACAATAAAGTAATAAGAAAATAAGTTAAAAAAAAAAAAAAGGAAACTTAAGATTTTAAAAGCACTCATTTTAGGTTTCAGTTATAATTGTCCTTATTTTAAAAGCATTGCCTGGGCAAAAAGGAGAGGGGGCCTCACTAAGGATTCCATGAAAGTTAAAATGATAATAAAGGAATACTGTGAACAACTCTGTGCCTGCAAATTTGAGAACTCAAATGAAATGGACAATTCCTTGAAACACATGATCTGCTAAAACTCACAGCAAAAAGAAACTATCTCAGTCTATACGTATTTAAAAAAAAAAAAAAAAAAAAGATCAACAATAACCTTCCAAAACAGAAAGCACTAGGCCCAGGATTCACTGCTAAATGCTACGAAATATTTAAGGAAGAAATACCAATTATCTACAATCTCAGAGAAAGAAGCAGAGAGAAACCTTATTTATTTTATAGGGCAAGGCCCACATTACTTTAACACCAAAACCAGAAAAATGCATCACAAGAAAATTATAGACCAATATCTCTCATGAACATAGACACTATAATTCTCAACAAAATATCAGCAAACCAAATCCAACAATGTATAAAAAGAAATATATGCCACAACCAAGCAGGATTTATTTCAGGTATGAAAGCTGGTTCAATATTCTGAAACCAATTAATGTAATCTTTCACATCAACAGACTCACATGACCACATCAACAGGTGAAAAGAAAGCATCTGACAAAATCCAACATCTATTCATAAGAAAAAAAAACCTCTAAGTAAACCAGGAACTGAGGGGAATTTTTTCAACTTGATAAGACTTTTAAAAAAATATCCTATATAGAGCATCATATTTAATGTGAGAACTTTGAACTAACATCTGGTTACAAGACAAAGATTCTGTCACCATTCTTTTCAACTTCATACTGAAATCCTTATTAACACAATAAAACAAGAAAAGACATACAGATTGGGAAGAAAGATATAAAACTGATTATCACAGATGATGACTGTCAAAATAGAAAATCCAAAGGAATGAACCTGACAGGGTAACAGGCAGGAAGGCCGGGGTCTCCAAACGGAGGAAATAGCCTGCAAGTGCCAGACATTTTCTCTCTCTTAAGCGGCAGGAGGAAACAAACTAGCAATACTTTTTCCTTCTCTATACAAATTTAAAAGAAGGTTTCTCTTAAAATTCTGTGTTGTCATAATGATACCTGGTTTCACCTGAAGTTAACCATTGCCTTTTTCTTATGGAAATGTTTATCTTAAGCTATGCTAATGTACTATGCATTTACCCCAAGCTCTGTCTTCAAGTCGGTTCGCCTTTTGGGCTCAGAACCTACTTGATAAACCAATATGTTATACTCCTGAAACTATTTGTATGGTGATCTGCCCTTCTTCAAGATTCAAGTTAATCATTTTATGGCCCAAGATAAACCATTTGGAGCCAAGGTTATCCCAAAATACATCTTATGGGTGAGGGGCCTGGTGCCATTCTAAGTTTTGAGACATTCCTTTCTTTCATTAACAGACTGCTGGTGACTAGATAACATCCAGCTAAAGTCTAGCAGGGGGGGTACTCTTTCTACCCTCTTCTGATGCCTATGTCAGAAGCTTTCTCTATCTCCTTTATACTTTAATAAAACTTTGTTACACAAAAGCTCTGAGCAATCAAGCCTCGTCTCTGGCCCCGGACTGAATTCTTCTGCTCCAGGGGCCAAGAATCCTGGCAACGTAATTCAACAACAACCTTTCAAACCCAAAACTCTTGGCGTTAATAAGCAAGTAAATCAAGGTGGTACCATATAATGTTAATGTACCAAAGTCTATTGCTTTTCAATATACCAACAGTGAATAAGAGAAACTTGAAGTTAGAAACAACATTTACACTAATACTCCCCTAAAAAGTAGTCAAGGATAAAACTAAATACACACACAGACACACATAAGAAAGAAAACCACAAAACTCTGATGGCTGAAATCAAAAAACCAGAAAAATGGAGAGATATTTCTAGTTCATGGACAGGAAGATGCAGTACTGTTAAGACATCAGTTCTTCCCTATTTGATTTGATTCAATGCAATTCTAATCAAAATCTAGCAAGTTATTTGATCAATATCAACAAGTTGATTCTAAAGTTTACATGAAAAGGCCCAAGAGCCAAAACAGCCAATATAATACTGAAGAAGAACAAAGTTGGAGCACTGCCATTCCCCAATATCAAAATTGTAAACCTAGAAAAACCAAGATAGTGTGGTACTGGTAAGAAACAAACAAATCATGGAGTAGAACAGAGCCCAGAAATAAATCCCATACATACAATCAACCGATCTATAACAAAGAAGCAAAGGCAAAATAATGAAGTAACAGATAGTGCTGAAACAAGAAGACATCAACATGCAAAAAAAAAAAAAAAGATAACATTTAGGAGAAAACCTAAATGACACTGGGTATGGTCATACTTGTTTAGATACAGCCCAAAGACACAATCCATGAGAGGAATAAGAATAAGCTAGATTTCATTAAAATTAAAACATTCTGCTCTACAGAAGACAATGTCAAGAAAATGAAAAGCCACCAAATGAGACAAAATATGTGCAAATGACAGATTTGATAAGGGACTGTTGTCCAAAGTATACAAAGAACTCTGAAAACTCAACAATAAAGAAACTAATTCAATCAAAACATGGGCCAAAGACCTCAACCAAAGCTATAATGGCAGGAAACATATGAAATAAGATGCTCCACATCATATGTCATTAAGACAACAAGTTACTACCACACATCAATTACTATGGCCAAAATCCAAAATGCTGTCAAGGATATGAAACAATAGCAAACCTAATTCACTGCCAGTGGAAAAGGAAAATGATAGTCACTGTCAAAAACAGTCTGCAGGTTTCCTATAAAACTTACCATATGATCCAGCAACTGTACTCCTTGACATTTACCCTAAGGAGTTGAAAACTTAATGTCCATGCAAAAACCTGCACATGGATATTTATAGAGGCTTTATTCATAACAGCTAAGACTTGGAAGCAACTAAAATGCTTCCTTCAGTAAGTGAATGGAAAAACAAATTGGTATCCAGGTAATGAAATATTATCAGCACTAAAAAGAAGTAACATGAAAGAAACTTAATCGCATATTACTATGCGAAGAGTTGACTCACTGGAAAAGACTCTGATGCTGGGAGGGATTGGGGGCAGGAGGAGAAGGGGACGACCGAGGATGAGATGGCTGGATGGCATCACTGACTAGATGGACGTGAGTCTGAGTGAACTCCAGGAGTTGGTGATGGACAGGGAGGCCTGGCATGCTGCAATTCATGGGGTCGAAAAGTCGGACACAACTGAGCAACTGAACTGAAGTGAATGAAGCCAATCAGAAAAGGCTCCATACTATGTGAATCCAACTGTGACATTTAGGAAAAAGTCAAATTACGCACATTTTTGAAAGATCAGTGGCTTGAGGAGAGAGAGAGCAACAGGCAGAGAACAAAAATTTTTAGGGCAGTGTAAGTACTGTGTATAGTATTATAAAGAGGTCCACATGTCATTATATGTTTGTGCTAACTCCTAAAATGTACAACACCAAGAGTGAACTGAAGATAAACTATGAACTTTGGGTGATTATGACATCAATGCAGGTTCATCAACTGAAAAAAAGAAAAAAATGTATCATTCAGGTAAATGCCATTAATAATTAGAGGTTGATAACGGAAGCAGGGGGCACATGGGAAACCTCTATACCTTCCTCTCAATTTTGTGGTAAACATAAAACTGCTCTTTAAAAAAAAATTTTGATAGGCCTAATAGACACATGTGATGGAANTTATGACATCAATGCAGGTTCATCAACTGAAAAAAAGAAAAAATGTATCATTCAGGTAAATGCCATTAATAATAGAGGTTGATAACGGAAGCAGGGGGCACATGGGAAACCTCTATACTTTCCTCTCAATTTTGTTGTAAACATAAAACTGCTCTTTAAAAAACAATTTTGATAGGCCTAATAGACACATGTGATGGAAATATTAAATTGCTTTTATCTGAGAAAGTGGTTGTTACTAGCTTAAGATAAGAAAAGTTAAAACTGGCTTATTTCGGGAGGGGGTTCAAGATGGGGAACACGTGTATACCTGTGGTGTATTCATGCTGATGTATGGCAAAACCAATACAATATTGTAAAGTAATTAACCTCCAATTAAAATAAATAAATTTATATTAAAAAATAAAATATTAAAAAGAAGAAAAGTTAAAACTTTCTTATTCTATTTCAAAACTACCTATCAACAGTACAGTAGCTCAGGACACAAATAACAATTTTGGAGAGGACAAGTAGAATAATAATACAGAGTGATAAAGGCAATGGAAGGATTTTACGTAAAAAATGGAAGCAGAATATAGTGTTCTTTTATCAATTCCTTCCCACCTTCTTTTAGAAGATACTACTCATAGAATTTAAGTTTGCTAGACTGCCATTAACTGGAATAAAGAAGCAAGTTGTAAGAAAAGCAATGAATACAGATATTTAAACTACTGCTTCCTTTTATGGGTAATTTAGATGTAAATGAGTCACAAGGACACTGACAAGAAGTAAACTTAGATTTTCATCAAATGCTAAAAATAATTTTACCCTAGAAGTAAATAGTTAACAATAAAGTTCCCACCTACCACCCCAGGCCAAAAAATAAATAAACAAAAAACCCCACCAAATTATTATTCATTTAATAAATATCCACTAAGCAGTTTACTGTACACAATTTTTATTTTTTTAACAACACTGAATACAGCAAGGAACAAACCAAACAAAAAAATCTTTGCTTTCAAGAAGCTCATAGTCTAGTGAATATGTCAAAAATTATGTAATATTATACAGAAGTGGCTGAAACAAATATTTAGAATTCTAAAACCTGTATCTAAAAAAGTATTAACAGGTCCTAGTAAAAGTTCATTAGGCATGAAAGGTGAAAGTGAAAGGTGAATATATAAAATAAAACAACAATGAAATACAAATTTGATTGTAGCTTCCTACTAGGAATCCAGACCATGGCAAAGTTCAGAAATAGTTTAAATTGTTATTTACTTGTGTCAAGTAAAACTGTATGGTTATGTGCCATACAAAAAAATGTATGGCTATATGTCAAGCATAATACTTGATCCTCCAGGTATACAGGAAACAATGCAAGCCCTTTTAGAATCTCTTGTAAGACAGAATACTGGAGCTGCGGCAGTACAGGAAACTCTGAACACCTGTCTGTATTAGGTGACACAGCAGAGTCATCAGAAAGAATAAGATCAGGCCAAAAGCAGAAAGGGTTGAAAGTGTTCAAGCAAGAGAAACTAAGCAGGGGCTAGATTAACAGGGAAGTCCAAAATCCTTCACCATTAATCCAGCAGCTGATTAAATAAGAGTTTTAAGCGAAGTAATAACTAACTAGATTTTCAACTGTGGTGTTGGAGAAGACTCTTGAGAGTCCCTTGGACTGCAAGGAGATCAAACCAGTCAATCATAAAGGAAATCAGTCTTGAATATTCATTGGAAGGACTGATGCTGAAGCTCCAATACTTCGCCCACCTGATGTGAAGAACTGACTCATTAGAAAAGACCCTGATGCTGGGAAAAATTGAAGGCAAGTAGAGAAGGGAGTGACAGAGGATGAGATGGCTGGCTGGCATCACCGACTCGATGGTCATGAGTGTGAGCAAACTCCGGGTGTTGGTGGATGAAAAGGAAAGCCTGGCATGTTGCAGTTCATGGGGTTGCAAAGAGATGAAAATGACTGAGCGACTGAATTGACTGAATAACTAGATTAGATTTATAGTTTCAGGATATAATTTTGGCTACAGTGTGAAAGATGAACTGAAGGGATAAGACTGAAGGCAGGAAAACTGGCTAGGAAGCTTTGAGAGTAATCCATTAAGAGACGACTGTGGCCTGAATCAATGAGAGAAATTCTGAGTAAACTTTCAAGCAAAAATAATCTTGAGGCAGGTAAAAACTTTCCTTCATAAACTAAGACCAAAACCATGCCTACCAAAAAGATACATTTCTTGGGACTTGCCTGGTGGTCCAGTGAACAGACTCCCCACTTCCAGTGCAGGGAGCCAGGGTTCAATCCCTGGTAGGGGAATGAAGATCCTGCAAGCTGTGAGGTGCCACCAAAAGTACATATGTAAAGAAATAAAAGCTTTAAAAAAAAAAAGATACATTTCTTACCTTAAGTCTAGTTCTTTTGTCCGAAGAAAATTTAAAATGGGTGCAAATGCTGCTGGATCTCTATCAATAAATATCTGTAAATAAAAGAATCACAAATTATATTTTCAAATTATAAGCTTCTAACTTTAATAATCTATAACACTAACAGAACCCATACTGAATTACATAAAAACTCTATTTCCTTGACTATACTCTTAAATTTTAATGCTTCTGAAATGGAAATGCAGTTATAACCACTACTATATACTGAATAAATGTACAGTAGAAATGGTGTCTTTTCTCTCCCTGAAAAGCTATCATTAGATTGATGTTTTAATATGCAGGGGGAAAATGGTATCAAATTAGCCCATTTTCTCATTTCTAATTTGTTTAAACTTCTATCTTTATTTTTGGCAGCACTGGGTCTTCACTGCTGTGCAGAGGTTTTCTATAGCTGCAGCGAGCGGTGCCTACTCTGGCTGAGATGTGCAGGCTTCTCTGGAGCATGGACTCCAGGGCACTTGGGCTTCAGCAATTGCGGTGCCTGGGCTTAGTTGCTCCATGACATGTGGAATCTTCCCAGACCAGTGTCCCCTGCACTGGTGGGTGGATTCTTAATCACTGGACCTCCAGGGAAGTACTTATTTCTATTTAACTAACATCTTTAGTCAAAGGGATTCTGAAAGGAAAAATTTTTGTCTGAAATATTCTAGAATTTAACACTTTGAAAGTAATATGCATAAATAACACTTTTTATATCACCTGATCCCTAATTACTGGTGACAGTGAGTATGATTTACATAATCTGTGACTTAAACGAATCATTAAAACAACCGTGTACTTTTATAATACATATGGGGCAATCAAGAAAAGTCAAACCTGAATAACACTTTCACAGTTTTCAGTTTTGACAGTTTTGCTTTTCTTGATTGTTCCGTGTGTATTATAAAAGTACACTTTCACATACCACTATCCGTTTTCTCAAGGATTAAGGGTGGGGTGAAATAAAAAGTGACAAGAACAAATTTTTTTTAAAATAACAAATACAGTATCACGGAATAAGGTCACATATAGTTGGACACGGCTGAAACAACTGAGCACCCACCCACCATGAAACACTTATGGGGAACGTGTTTAGAAAATTGGAAATATATANTCCAATACTTCGCCCACCTGATGTGAAGAACTGACTCATTAGAAAAGACCCTGATGCTGGGAAAAATTGAAGGCAAGTAGAGAAGGGAGTGACAGAGGATGAGATGGCTGGCTGGCATCACCGACTCGATGGTCATGAGTGTGAGCAAACTCCGGGTGTTGGTGGATGAAAAGGAAAGCCTGGCATGTTGCAGTTCATGGGGTTGCAAAGAGATGAAAATGACTGAGCGACTGAATTGACTGAATAACTAGATTAGATTTATAGTTTCAGGATATAATTTTGGCTACAGTGTGAAAGATGAACTGAAGGGATAAGACTGAAGGCAGGAAAACTGGCTAGGAAGCTTTGAGAGTAATCCATTAAGAGACGACTGTGGCCTGAATCAATGAGAGAAATTCTGAGTAAACTTTCAAGCAAAAATAATCTTGAGGCAGGTAAAAACTTTCCTTCATAAACTAAGACCAAAACCATGCCTACCAAAAAGATACATTTCTTGGGACTTGCCTGGTGGTCCAGTGAACAGACTCCCCACTTCCAGTGCAGGGAGCCAGGGTTCAATCCCTGGTAGGGGAATGAAGATCCTGCAAGCTGTGAGGTGCCACCAAAAGTACATATGTAAAGAAATAAAAGCTTTAAAAAAAAAAAGATACATTTCTTACCTTAAGTCTAGTTCTTTTGTCCGAAGAAAATTTAAAATGGGTGCAAATGCTGCTGGATCTCTATCAATAAATATCTGTAAATAAAAGAATCACAAATTATATTTTCAAATTATAAGCTTCTAACTTTAATAATCTATAACACTAACAGAACCCATACTGAATTACATAAAAACTCTATTTCCTTGACTATACTCTTAAATTTTAATGCTTCTGAAATGGAAATGCAGTTATAACCACTACTATATACTGAATAAATGTACAGTAGAAATGGTGTCTTTTCTCTCCCTGAAAAGCTATCATTAGATTGATGTTTTAATATGCAGGGGGAAAATGGTATCAAATTAGCCCATTTTCTCATTTCTAATTTGTTTAAACTTCTATCTTTATTTTTGGCAGCACTGGGTCTTCACTGCTGTGCAGAGGTTTTCTATAGCTGCAGCGAGCGGTGCCTACTCTGGCTGAGATGTGCAGGCTTCTCTGGAGCATGGACTCCAGGGCACTTGGGCTTCAGCAATTGCGGTGCCTGGGCTTAGTTGCTCCATGACATGTGGAATCTTCCCAGACCAGTGTCCCCTGCACTGGTGGGTGGATTCTTAATCACTGGACCTCCAGGGAAGTACTTATTTCTATTTAACTAACATCTTTAGTCAAAGGGATTCTGAAAGGAAAAATTTTTGTCTGAAATATTCTAGAATTTAACACTTTGAAAGTAATATGCATAAATAACACTTTTTATATCACCTGATCCCTAATTACTGGTGACAGTGAGTATGATTTACATAATCTGTGACTTAAACGAATCATTAAAACAACCGTGTACTTTTATAATACATATGGGGCAATCAAGAAAAGTCAAACCTGAATAACACTTTCACAGTTTTCAGTTTTGACAGTTTTGCTTTTCTTGATTGTTCCGTGTGTATTATAAAAGTACACTTTCACATACCACTATCCGTTTTCTCAAGGATTAAGGGTGGGGTGAAATAAAAAGTGACAAGAACAAATTTTTTTTAAAATAACAAATACAGTATCACGGAATAAGGTCACATATAGTTGGACACGGCTGAAACAACTGAGCACCCACCCACCATGAAACACTTATGGGGAACGTGTTTAGAAAATTGGAAATATATAATTGATAACTCTTTACAGGAATGTATGCCAATACTATTTTCAACCAATTACAAAAGCTCTAACTATAAAACTGAATACCTTTTAAGATTTATGTAAGTCAATCAGACAGCAGAATGAAGCAAAAAATATACCTCCTTATATTATGATCAATTATTATATACAGTGTTCTATACAGTGAATGAGGTTCTTTTGGTTTCATAAATTCTTGCTTTTTATTAGAATCAACCTGAAGTTGAAGAAACACTATAGATTTGTGGGTCTTATTACTTTCTATAAGTAATATGATATCCTTTCTATAATCTCACATGGACATATTTGCTCGTGCTACTTTATTTGATCTGCAAATCTCGCCACAGCAAATAAACCACCTGTGGTCATTTTGCTGCCTCCAAATTGAAAGTCTTACTTGCTTTTCACAATTACTTGACCTGCTACTATGCATATTAAAACTGCTTTTAAATATAGATATACATTTTTGTGTGCTGAAACTTAGTAATTCTTTACTTCCCTCACTCCATCCTTGCTGCACAAGTTCGTAAGGTTATTCTCCAAAACAAAAAACTGTAGGGCTTCACAAATTTGCAACATTGTACCACTCTAATATCAAAATGTTTTCCTGTTTACACCTATCTATTCACTGTTAAAAGTTTCAATTACTGATTAAAAGAAATATTTCCTCTCAACACAATGTAAGCTCAGATCCTTCCATTTCTAATGATTATTTAAAATAGTATATGCAGAACTCCCTTTTGAGTTCTCATCTATAATTACAGAAATAATTCATGACAAGAAATAAAAACCAAAGAACATATACTTTCAGTTAGTAGTTATTAAGAGTAGTTCCCTATCTTCTAAGAGTATAAGGACCAAACATTAGAGCATTATTTGATCTAATTTAGAAATACACATCAGCATTGTTATACTCACAGCACCAGTTTCATCTCGAAGTGTTGAAATTCTTCCACTCAGCAAACTAAAAATCATTAACATTAAGACAGGATTAGTTTTTAAAATCTGAGTATGAATAAAATGCCCTAATTCATTCAAAGGTCAAAGACCAGTAAAAATGAATCATTGTATCTCCAAAGTAAATAACAAATATTCAAAGAATTAAGAATTTATCTAATAAAAATATTAATGCAAGAGAATTTTTATTGTTTTAATAAATAATCACTTTATTTTTTAAAAGTACTAAAGAATTATATGAAATACCTGGAAAAAAAAGAATCTGGAATCCACATAAGTGTTTGTCTTGAGGTACTAAATCTGCAATTTAAAAGTATATGGTATTACAAGGGAGGACAAGATTTGAAATGTCAATGTTAGTTAACTTGCTTAAACCGCTGGCTAATGACTTACAACCTGTGTATAGCTATAGCTGTATCAATTATATTCATTAACATCTAACACTGTAAAATTCTGCTTTCATTTCAGAGTTAAGATTATTCTAAGAACTCTCAACAAAATAATTCGCTTACATATAAGGCTTCCTAAAACACCACTTTCTAACATGCCCATCACACTAAGTCTAAACTTCTCAATATAACATACAAAATTATCTTCAGGTCACCATTTCACCTCTCCAACACAAACTACTGCCCTCTAATAAGACAGCACTTAACATCCCCATATAATCCATGCTTACACCATCTTAGAACATTTCAGAATCTTGATCGCAGCTGTACCAACCTCATGTTCAATTTTCCGAGTTCTACCCATCTTTCTTGACACCACGAAGGTTTTACCTTCTCTTTAATTGGCTTTTCCAAATAGTCTATCCTATAGTAGCTTTTTGAGCTCATATTAATTCCACTGAACATAGTACATTTAACACTTCCTTTACAGTTTTACGCTATTTACAACCACCGAATTCATTCATTCAAAAAATCACTCAGTAAACACTGTTTTGAGGTTAACTCCATCTAATCAAGCCTACTTATTAACACCAATGGTGGGGGTGGGGGAAGAGCATGCTTTATCAAAACCTACTGTAACAGACCAAGGCAAAACAATAAACTGACATAAACTAGTAAGGCAAAGAATCTGATACAGGGTTCAACTGATGTCTGAATATTTTCATTTTAAGACTCATCACACTGCACTATGTATTCCTGACTCGTTGCCCCATCATCATGTGTCCTCGCACAGAAGAGAGCCTTAAAGACCTTTATTTTTTCTCCACATTCATTTTCCAGCATCATGACTGTTTTAAAGCAGTTCCTAATGCCCATTAGTCAGACTGAGAAAGCAGCCAGTTTACCCAAGAAACTATGGCGAATTTTCCCAACGATCTTTAAGAAAAAATGAAAAGTAGATTACAACCAAGTAGAGGAAACTGACCTGGTCAAATGGAAGCAAACCCAGTAAATAGTAAACTGAAAGATCCAAGGATCCACTGCAAAAAATGAATCACTGTGTTTTGGAAGCCATCAAATTCAGGTTAACCCTAACCCTAACCCTAACCCTAACCCTAACCCTAACCCTAACCAAATAAGGATCGTTTCTAACTGGTGAACTTTCATGTTCACTGCTTACTCAGCAAATTGTCTGCCACATAATTCAAATTTTGTTACTTAGAAAATTACATAGGTCTGCTTAAGGTCATATTAGCAATTTAAATTAAAATGAGTAATTCAGGTGGGTATGAAAGTGAAAGTGTTAGTCGCTCAGTCTTGCCTGACTCTGCGACCCCATGGACTGTAGCCGGCCAGGATCCTCTGTCCCTGGGATTTTCCAGGAAAGAATACTAGAGTGGATTGCCATTTCCTTCTCCAGGGGATTTTCCCAACCCAGAGACTGAACCTGGGTTTCCTGCATTGCAAGCAGTCTTTACCATCTGAGCCACCAGATTACCAAATTATCAATTTAAATTAAAATCAACAATTCAACTGAGTTTAGTAATCTGGAATTTTTAGGTAAAGGGATTGGACTCTCATTCCCACCAATTTATTCCCCCCCCCCCTCAAACTTTAAAAGACAGGAGGGGAAAAAAACCCCATGGCTCTAAAAATGTTTCCAAATATGATTTCATGAAAACTACATTTAAATTACACACGACAAGCAAAACTTTCTGAAATACATATGAAAAGCCTTTTCTGTTTTTATTTCATACCCACAGTATGCCAAGAAAAAGGTCATGTGCAATCTGGTCCTTATCCACATTTATACTTTATGCTACTAACTTCCTACTAAATTTACTTGGAAGCAATCAAGTTAAAATTATTCTGTACAGTTACTATTGATACCTAATGCCACTCAACACTTGTATTTCCCATTTAATACTTCAAATTAGTTTAGAAGGCTGGTAATATTTAATGTCATTAAATATTTTAGGAAACTAAGTACTAAAAAGTAATTTGCCCAAGGCTTCTGAGCTAGACTTCCATTGACCGGTCCCAGACTTCTCTCAGGAGGCCTCAAATCATACTCAATCAAAGCAGAATTAATCACAAATTGAGCCAAACTGTTTTTCATTCACCTCATTAGGCTTTTTCGGGGGTAATGATATTAACAATTTGAATTGAAACCTTGTCTTCTTTCTGAACCATCCATGAAGTGTTAAATAAATCATAAAAATCAGTCATATCTATAAATCCTTTGAACAGATCCACTTTTCTGTCCTCTCTTGAGGGGAGGGGAGAGATGCTCCCTACTCTGCTCAAAAGAAAGGCTCCTTTTGAGTTTCAGGGTATCACTGCACAGCTGACATCAATTCTATGCCACAGGTGGTTCTCCTGGGGGCAATTCCTCAACTTCAAAGACAATCACAGGAGGATTTTTTTTTTTTTTCTTTTACAGTGCCTTTCTGAAGAGGATCAGCCCTAGGATTTCTTTGGAAGGAATGATGCTAAAGCTGAAACTCCAGTACTTTGGACACCTCACGCAAAGAGTTGACTCATTGGAAAAGACTCTGATGCTGGGAGGGATTGGGGGCAGGAGGAGAAGGGGACGACTGAGGATGAGATGGCTGGATGGCATCACTGACTCAATGGACACGATTCTGAGTGAACTCCAGGAGTTGGTGACGGACAGGGATGCCTGGCGTGCAGTGATTCATGGGGTCCCAAAGAGTCAGACACGACTGAGCGACTGAACTGAACTGAAGTGACTATTAACCTGTGTTGTACTCAAGATAATTTTTAGATCCCTTCTAGCTCTAAAATGTTGCAAGTGTCTATGATCCAAAGTAATTCAAAAATATCTACAGAGAACCTGGAACTGGATGTTCTATTTTCTATACACCATGTCATCACTTATTTTATAAATTTATCCTAGCAAGTCTCAAGTTTGGGCTTTTTAAACTTTCTCATTCCTATGTAACAACTCTCGTCTGCCTTCTAAACTGTCCAATCTGATAATATATTTATCTTATTTTGTATTTTTTAAATCACATAGAAAAATTTAAAACCTGATAAAATCAAATTTCACATGTAATGAAAAATAAAACGTTCAGCTCCAAGATAACTGTCTCATACAATTTAAAATTTTAAACTCAATTCTGCAATCATTAGCAAGAGTTCATTCATTTTTAAGCCATTTACTTTCCAACACAGTGAACAACACTTTTAGAATCAAAAAACTCAATTCTGCAATCATTAGCAGGAGTTCATTCATTTTTAAGCCATTTACTTTCAAACAGAGTGAACAACACTTTTAGAATTAAATTAGAATGTCCTCTATAGCATTCAAAAAGTATATAAACAACAACAGAAATTAGAAACTAGGGTTGACTATAGTGCTTACTCTTTCGAAAGCCAGCCCTTGCAGGGTATTTCATTTTTGCATCCGTCAGTTCCAGAAAAATATCTACTTCTGCTATATTGACTATGTCAAAGCCTTTGACTGTGTGGACCACAACAAACTCTGGAAAATTCTTCAAGAGATGGGAACACCAGACCACCTGATCTGCCTCTTGAGAAATCTGTCTGCAGGTCAGGAAGCAACAGTTAGAACTGGACATGGAACAACAGACTGGTTTCAAATGGGGAAAGGAGTACGTCAAGGCTGTATATTGTCACCCTGCCTATTTAACTTACATGCAGAGTACATCATGAGAAACACTGAACTGGAGGAAGCACAAGCTGGAATCAAGATTGTCGGAAGAAATATCGATAACCTCAGATATGCAGATGACACCACCCGTATGGCAGAAAGCGAAGAAGAACTAAAGAGCCTCTTGATGAAAGTGAAAGAGGAGAGTAAAAAAGTTGGCTTCAAGCTCAACATTCAGAAAACGAAGATCATGGCATCTGGTCCCTTCACTTCATGGCAAATAGATAAGAAAACAGTGGAAACAAAGAGAGACTTTACTTTTGGGGGCTCCAAAATCACTGCAGATGGTGACTGCAGCCATGAAATTTAAAAAGACGCTTACTCCTTGGAAGGAAAGTTATGACCAACCTAGACAGCATATTAAAAAGCAGAGACATTACTTTGCCAACAAAGGGCCGTCTAGTCAAAGCTATGGTTTTTCCAGTGTCATGTATGGATGTGACAGTTGGACTATAAAGAAAGCTGAGCACAGAAGACTTGATGATTTTGAACTGTGGTATTGGAGAAAACTCTTGAGAGTCCTTGGACTGCAAGGAGATATAACCAGTCAATTCCAAAGGAAATCAGTCCTGAATATTCATTGCAAGGACTGATACTGAAGCTGAAACTCCAATCCTTTGGCCACTTGATTCGAAGAACTTACTCATTTGAAAAGACCCTGATGCTGGGAAAGACTGAAGGCGAGAGGAGAAGTGGACGACAGAGGAAGAGTTGGCTGGATGGCATCATCACTCAATGGACATGAATTTACTCAAACTCAAGGAGTTGGGGATGGACAGGAAGGCCTGGCATGCTGCAATCCATGGGGCTGCAAAGAGTCAGACACGACTGAGCTGACCTGAAGTTACCAAACCTGCAAAACTTTCATTTAATTTTAAGAAACACCAATCTTCTACTCCATGAAACCATAATCTATGCAGCAGCAATAAAGCTGTAAATTCTTAAACCAACAGTTTTGCATGGGGGATGGGGTGGGGGGAGTGAGAAGAGTAACAGTGAGGAATCACTGTTTCCTGTGTTGAATTCTCCAGCACACTTAGAAAACTTTTAAAACACTACACATTGTTATCACTAGGGTTTATAGTGCTGCCGCTCTGCATTTTTAAAAACACTGGTTAAAAACTCCCAAGCGCTGAAAAACTTGTATCTTCTCCAGCACAGCAAAATACACTGAATTCCAAGGCGCTTCATGACTTATCTCTTACCTAGTCTAAAACGGCAACCACCCCTTCCTTCAAACAAAGCTGCCAAACTCGCATTTCCGAAAGGAGTGACTCATAAACCATACCAAATCCAAAAGCATACGATTTTTTTTACCCCAACAAGCTTATTAAGAGACACAGTAAGGGAACGGAAGACCAGAGATGAGCGGAGAGCTTTCGCTCTGTTTACTAGGAGGGCGTCACACGGTGCCACTACCAAGGCTTCCCAGAACCAACTCTTCAAAACTGCAGCTTCCAGACACACTACGCTACAAGTAGAACAGACCCTTCAGAGCCATGAACCAAGAAACTGTGGGAAAAAAATAAGAGCGCACCGCAAATCTACAATGCTCCCTCCACCAAANCTTCAAAACTGCAGCTTCCAGACACACTACGCTACAAGTAGAACAGACCCTTCAGAGCCATGAACCAAGAAACTGTGGAAAAAAAATAAGAGCGCACCGCAAATCTACAATGCTCCCTCCACCAAATTACTGGCGATTAAAAACAGCCCTCAACGAGGCGTTCTCGCCCAATCAAACCGATGTTACCTTGTTGATTAAATAGAAAGGGAGGCAGAGGCAGGTTCACCTGCAACAGCCAGACCACAAGGCCGGGCTTCGACAAAATAAACTCAAAAGGACACGTCAGGTTAGGTAAAGGAAGGTTACAGAAGGCTCCCCGGCCAGATCTCCTAAAAGGGGGGAGGATCGTGGCCGGCGTCCTAGGAAGGCTGCCGCGCGGCCAAGGGCCCGGCTCTCAGAGACTCTCAAGGCCGCCTGCCGCCCCCAACACCCGCCCAGAGGGCCCTGTGCTCCCCACCCCGCTCGCCTGCGAAGATGTGTATAAGAGACNGATGATTTTGAACTGTGGTATTGGAGAAAACTCTTGAGAGTCCTTGGACTGCAAGGAGATATAACCAGTCAATTCCAAAGGAAATCAGTCCTGAATATTCATTGCAAGGACTGATACTGAAGCTGAAACTCCAATCCTTTGGCCACTTGATTCGAAGAACTTACTCATTTGAAAAGACCCTGATGCTGGGAAAGACTGAAGGCGAGAGGAGAAGTGGACGACAGAGGAAGAGTTGGCTGGATGGCATCATCACTCAATGGACATGAATTTACTCAAACTCAAGGAGTTGGGGATGGACAGGAAGGCCTGGCATGCTGCAATCCATGGGGCTGCAAAGAGTCAGACACGACTGAGCTGACCTGAAGTTACCAAACCTGCAAAACTTTCATTTAATTTTAAGAAACACCAATCTTCTACTCCATGAAACCATAATCTATGCAGCAGCAATAAAGCTGTAAATTCTTAAACCAACAGTTTTGCATGGGGGATGGGGTGGGGGGAGTGAGAAGAGTAACAGTGAGGAATCACTGTTTCCTGTGTTGAATTCTCCAGCACACTTAGAAAACTTTTAAAACACTACACATTGTTATCACTAGGGTTTATAGTGCTGCCGCTCTGCATTTTTAAAAACACTGGTTAAAAACTCCCAAGCGCTGAAAAACTTGTATCTTCTCCAGCACAGCAAAATACACTGAATTCCAAGGCGCTTCATGACTTATCTCTTACCTAGTCTAAAACGGCAACCACCCCTTCCTTCAAACAAAGCTGCCAAACTCGCATTTCCGAAAGGAGTGACTCATAAACCATACCAAATCCAAAAGCATACGATTTTTTTTACCCCAAGAAGCTTATTAAAAGACACAGTAAGGGAACGGAAGACCAGAGATGAGCGGAGAGCTTTCGCTCTGTTTACTAGGAGGGCGTCACACGGTGCCACTACCACCTTCCCAGAACCAACTCTTCAAAACTGCAGCTTCCAGACACACTACGCTACAAGTAGAACAGACCCTTCAGAGCCATGAACCAAGAAACTGTGGAAAAAAAATAAGAGCGCACCGCAAATCTACAATGCTCCCTCCACCAAATTACTGGCGATTAAAAACAGCCCTCAACGAGGCGTTCTCGCCCAATCAAACCGATGTTACCTTGTTGATTAAATAGAAAGGGAGGCAGAGGCAGGTTCACCTGCAACAGCCAGACCACAAGGCCGGGCTTCGACAAAATAAACTCAAAAGGACACGTCAGGTTAGGTAAAGGAAGGTTACAGAAGGCTCCCCGGCCAGATCTCCTAAAAGGGGGGAGGATCGTGGCCGGCGTCCTAGGAAGGCTGCCGCGCGGCCAAGGGCCCGGCTCTCAGAGACTCTCAAGGCCGCCTGCCGCCCCCAACACCCGCCCAGAGGGCCCTGTGCTCCCCACCCCGCTCGCCTGCGATGCTGGCCCGGGACGACCCTTGCCCGCCGCATCCCGGCCCCGAGCCCCTTCTCCCCGGCTCACCTGGTCCCCCCCACGTTCAGCTGCACGATCTCGCCGCTGCCGGCCGCCGCCGCGGCGAAGCTGCCGCAGTGCCCTCCAGCCATGTCCGGCGGCTCCGGCGGCGCTCGCCGCCCTCCCTCCCCGGCCGGGGCCGCCGAGCCGGCGGCGGGAGCCCGAGGCGGCGGCGGTGGCAGGGCCAGCAGGGCGGCGGCGGCCGGGGGGCCGGCGGCGCGCGGAGCCTCCCCCACCTTCTCGCCGGCCGGGCGGGGCTCCCCGGCGTCCGCCTCCTCCCTTCGGCTCCCGCAGAGCTGGAGGGCGGCTGGGCCTCCACCTCTCGCGGCCTCCAGGCCGCCGGGCCGGGGGGCCTGCCGTCAGCGCGCCGCGGGCCCCGTGGCCACCGCCGCGGCCACGGCGTCCGCGCGAGGAGGGATCGCCGCGCGGGACAAAATAGGCGGCGCCGGGCCCTTCGCCCGCCGAGGCCCGCGAAGCTCAAGGCTTGGGAGAGGAGCGGCGGGGTGGAGCTGCCCAGCCCCGCGGCCGGCGCGCCGGGAGGGCGGGAGGAAGGCCCTCCGGGCCCAGCGCCGCCCCCGGGATCCTGTTTCTTCCCTCCTCTCCGTTACAATCGCCCCTGCCTTGTAGGTTTCAGATTTTCCGAGATTTCTCACACTGAGGGCAAGTCTGGGCAGACTGTCCTAAACATCTTTACTGTCTCCCTTTGTAACCAGGAAGGGTTAATGTTGACCCCACATTGGATCTGCTTCTGTGACTTTAACTCTTATTTTGCCTCTTTTGTTATTATGGGAATGATAACAACATTCTGGGCAGAATGGCCTGCCCAGGGAATGCCTCACCCCCCACCCCTCCTCCCCTCCCCCTTCCACACACACCTTCCACCTGACCCTTGGGCTAGGGTGACTGGCTCCACAGAGAGAAGATCCGCCCCTACCACCCCCTGACACACACACACCACCTGACCCTTGGGCTAGGGTGACTTTGTTTAGCTCACTGAGAGATAACCACACACACACACACACACACACACACACACACACGCACGCACACCACCTGACTGTTGGGCTAGGGTGACTTTGTTTAGCTCACTGAGAGATAACCACAGACACACACACACACACACGCACGCACGCACGCACGCACACCACCTGACCTTGGTCGCCTAGGGTGACTTTGGCTCCGCTGAGAGATAACCTGACCCTGCCCACCTGTGAAGGACTGTGACATTCTCGAGTTATTTGTGTGGAAAATGGCGCCCGCTTACCTGTAGGACTGAGCCATTCACTTTTGGGGGGCCAGAATCCCAGGTAGCTGTGGCATCTTTGTTTATTGATTTGGCGGGAGATAGTTTCACACCACCTGTGAGCTGACTGTAAAGAAATGAAACTAACACATCCCCCCTGCCTGAGGCTTGCCCTTCTAGGAGATGTTTGGGAGAATTAAATGGCCTTTTTACTTTGTTCCCTCACCTCCCCGAACCTCTGAGCCATAAAAGAACCTGGCAGCCAGGCCCCAAAGAGATGGTTATTTCCAGACATTACTCTTCCATCTTTTCTGTCAGCCAGCTAGCCAGCTGTCTGAATAAAGTCGTATTCCTTGCCTCAAACACCTTGTCTCTTGGATTTATTGGCCTATCCTGCGGTGACAAGACTAAGCTTGGACTCAGTAACACCTTCTCCACGTGGATGTGGGAGATGAAAGGAAATTTTCTTGGAGGTTGAAGTTGTGCCTAAACGTGTACTATTTACTTGTAGAAATGCGGTGAAAATTTGAGGATTTTAAAAGTTTATTGCGCTTACATTAGCAAACTCCTTACCTTATCCTCTTCCATCTCATCCTTACTCTCCCAAGAAGTTTGATTTTTTTAAGCAGGGAAGGAAACAAAAAACAAGCAAAAAAAGGTAAAACCCTAGGCTGTGTAGGGCCCCATGTTCCTGGACTACAGTAAGCGGTCAACTGATGTTACACAATTTTTGTAAATATATTTGTTTTTGCTTTAAGTAGTACATATTGGAAACTAAAGCTCTAATGCCTACTAAAATATATCTTTAAATACTATTATTTAAATACTATACTTTAAATACTATTAAACACTATAATAGCTTGTGAAGTAAAATTCATATTTTATGGCAAGAGGGGGAAAGTTTTAAGATCAACATAAGGAGCACCTGCCTTCCCTGGACCTCCTTAGGAGATAACCTTCCTTCTTAATCTTGGGGCCACTCACGTTATACCTGTAGATCTGAATTGTGTAAACCATCAGTAACACAGCATTTAGTGTACAACCCTCTATCTCAAACACTTGTATAGCTGTGCTTTGACCTCTTGTGGACAGAAGTTTTCTATTTCTTTTTTAATCTTTGGAGATTTTCTAAGTTCTTTTTTGTTTTTTATATATATATATATATATATATATATATATTACTGAAGTATAGTTGATGTCTTTCTTTCTTTCTTTGATCTACTGAGTAATTTCTTTTGTCAACAACCCGATTCCCCTCAAGCTAGCAAAGATGATAGATATATGATGTTTCAGAAGTTGTTTGTGGTTCTCAATCCTTAGCATGAATCGTATTTTGTATAGTTTCACCATTGGAATTCAAAGTGAAGACCTACATGTTATTGTTTTTAATTTTCATTATTATAATAATTTTTTAGTCCGCTGCTGGCAAATATGACAGTGATATGATGACCTTGGGCTTCCCCGGTGGCTCAGCGATGAAAAAAATCCACCTGCAATACAGAAGCTGCAGGAAACTCAGTTTTGATTTCTGGGTTGGAAATGTTCCCTGGAAGAGAAGGCATGGCAACCCACTCTGTGTTCTTACCTGGAGAATCCCATGGACAGAGGAGCCTGGTGGGCTACAGTCCAAGGGGTAGCAAAGAGTCAGACACGACTGAAGTGACTTAGCACACACAAGATGACCTTATCCAAATTTGACTTAAAAGAGGATAGCAGTATTTACAGATATAAGATAAATATTATTTACTCCCAGTTAACGATGATAATGACAGCTAATCTGTATTTGTTAAGGATTTATCACATGCTAAATGATTTAGATATTTTGTCTTTTTGTTATCACAAATATTGTTTCACTGTTTCAAAAAAAGAAAAGAAAGACTTGATCAGAAAACTTGTTCAAAATTATGTAGCTGGCATGTGGCATAGCAGGAATTTGAAGACAGGCAATTTGAAACCAAGACACAGCATCTCACATCTTCATTTTACTATTGTTGTTCAGTCTCTCAGTCATGTCCAACTCTTTGGGACCCCATGGGCTGCAGCACGCCAGGCTTCCCTGTCCTTCACTGTATCCGGAGTCTGCTCAAACTCAAGTCCATTGAGTCAATGATGCCATGCAACCATCTCATCCTCTGTTGCCCATTTTCCTCTCGCCCTCAGTCTTTCCCAGCATCAGGATTTTTCCCATTGAGTCAGGTTTTCGCATCAGGTGGCCAGAGTATTAGAACTTCAGCTTCAATATCAGACCTGCCAACNAAAGGGAGGCCTGGCGTGCAGTGATTCATGGGGTTGCAAAGAGTCAGACATGACTGAGTGACTGAACTGACTGAACTGAACTGAAAGTGTTTACGATGACTTTTCATTCATGTATTACTTGTATGTATGTACATGGAACAAAGTGAAAATTTGAGTTGCTCACGCTTGCATGCTAAGTTGCTTCTGTTGCGTCTGGCTCTTTGGGACCCCAGGGACTGTAGCCCACCAGGCTCCACTGTCCATGGAATTCTATAGGCAAGAATATTGGAGGGTGCCCCAGGGATCCAACCTGCATCTCCTGCAGCTCCTGCACTACAGGCAGATTCCTTATCTCCTGAGCCACAGAAGTCGCTCAGACTTTCACTTGTCTGACTCTTTGCAACCCAGGCCAGAATACTGGAGTGGGTAGCCTTTCCCTTCTCCAGGGGATCTTCCCAACCCAGGGATCAACCCAGGTCTCCCAAATTGCAGGCAGATTCTTTACCAGCTGAGCCACAAGGTAAACCCAAGAATACTGGAGTGTGTATCCTGTTTCTTCTCTAGCAGATCTTCCCGACCCAGGAATTGAACTGGGGTCTCCTGCATTGCAGGAAGATTCTTTGCCAACTAAGCTATCAGGCTGTATGTATTTAAAAAAAAAAAAAAGATTCAAGTTGTCCAAATGACAGTTTTAAAATTTTATATCATTTAAAGATTTATACATGTAAAAATATAAATTAAATGTTTTTAAAATAGGCCTTTTTTTTAACATACATGTTGAATTTGAATGTCTACTAGACCAGTACTTCTCAAAATGTATTAGGCTAAGAACAATTCTGTTTTATTTCCAATTTACTGCAGATCAATATTTGTTCTTACTGTATGTGATTGGAACTCACCCCATGCCAAGTACAACTTATCAAGCAAATTTGACAACATCCAAACTGGTCTACACCTTGTGCAATGAGATAAGAACATTGCTGATGGACTTGAATGAGGTGAAGTGAAATTGCTATAGAAGTTGTTATACTCATTTTTGTACTTAGTCTGTTGCAGATAAATGATTTGTGGATGGGCTCCAGTCAGAGGACCACAATTAAGGCAGCATTGTATCAGATACTGAAGTGAGATTTTGAGTAGGCAGCTATATTGTGGGGTCAGAAGTTTAGAAGGGAGACCCAGACTGAAACCGCCCTTTTTGTTGTTGTTTAGTTGCTAAGTCAGATTTGACTCTTAGTGACCCCATGGACTGTAGCCCACCAGGCTCTCTGTTCTTGGGATTTCCCAGGCAAGAATATTGGAGTGAGTTACCATTTCCTTCTCCAGAAGAACTTCCCAACCCAGGGATCAAATCCAATTCTCCTGCATTGGCAGGAGAGTTCTTTACTGCCAAGCCACCAAGGAACCTTCAGTCAAATTCTTAGGCTGGATTTTCTCCCCACACTGTCATCATAGATAAAAAGAAAACAATATAATGATTTCTTTCACTTTGTCCCGAGGAAACTCCCATGGTTGTGATCATTCTTCCCATTTCCCCCAGATATTGTGCAACATATTTAANAGTGTGTATCCTGTTTCTTCTCTAGCAGATCTTCCCGACCCAGGAATTGAACTGGGGTCTCCTGCATTGCAGGAAGATTCTTTGCCAACTAAGCTATCAGGCTGTATGTATTAAAAAAAAAAAAAGATTCAAGTTGTCCAAATGACAGTTTTAAAATTTTATATCATTTAAAGATTTATACATGTAAAAATATAAATTAAATGTTTTTAAAATAGGCCTTTTTTTTAACATACATGTTGAATTTGAATGTCTACTAGACCAGTACTTCTCAAAATGTATTAGGCTAAGAACAATTCTGTTTTATTTCCAATTTACTGCAGATCAATATTTGTTCTTACTGTATGTGATTGGAACTCACCCCATGCCAAGTACAACTTATCAAGCAAATTTGACAACATCCAAACTGGTCTACACCTTGTGCAATGAGATAAGAACATTGCTGATGGACTTGAATGAGGTGAAGTGAAATTGCTATAGAAGTTGTTATACTCATTTTTGTACTTAGTCTGTTGCAGATAAATGATTTGTGGATGGGCTCCAGTCAGAGGACCACAATTAAGGCAGCATTGTATCAGATACTGAAGTGAGATTTTGAGTAGGCAGCTATATTGTGGGGTCAGAAGTTTAGAAGGGAGACCCAGACTGAAACCGCCCTTTTTGTTGTTGTTTAGTTGCTAAGTCAGATTTGACTCTTAGTGACCCCATGGACTGTAGCCCACCAGGCTCTCTGTTCTTGGGATTTCCCAGGCAAGAATATTGGAGTGAGTTACCATTTCCTTCTCCAGAAGAACTTCCCAACCCAGGGATCAAATCCAATTCTCCTGCATTGGCAGGAGAGTTCTTTACTGCCAAGCCACCAAGGAACCTTCAGTCAAATTCTTAGGCTGGATTTTCTCCCCACACTGTCATCATAGATAAAAAGAAAACAATATAATGATTTCTTTCACTTTGTCCCGAGGAAACTCCCATGGTTGTGATCATTCTTCCCATTTCCCCCAGATATTGTGCAACATATTTAAATTTCTGATTTACAGGAATGTGGGTTAGCTATTGAGATAAGATACAGTAGATTGGGACATCCTGTAAACTTTTAAATCTTAAATACAACAACATATAAATACAAGGTTTGTATTCATACAAAATTCAGCACCAACAATTCCTTAAAGTGTAAAAAGAACTAAAATTTAGACTATTTTGGCTATAATAATATGTCTACTTTAGAACAATTTCTCAGTTGATGTTATTGATTAATATATTCAGTCGAGTACTTTTTAAAAGTGTCTTATTAACGATTAGTCAATATCTGTTGAATTTTCATTCAAAGTTAATAAATTATTATATAAAAGTACTTTGAAAATTATAAATCCAAATCCCATTCCATTATTGCAAGATTTGGGGAATAGGGAAGGAATCAGAAGAATTCTTCAAGTGTTCAAATTGTGACATTATGTCCTGTGATCTGGTTTGTTCCTGTATAAGCACAAAATATAGAAACACTTCCTCTATAATTGATACTATTTCCATTATATCATTTAAGAGAGCATTAGTTCTGCCTCACATTCTTGGAAGAAATGTTTACAAATTTCCTTATTTCAAAGGCACGACATTTTTCTTGATTGGTTTGCTCAAAGTCTAAGAATCTAAGAAGAGTATACTACCTAATTGAAAAGAATACAGAATAACTGAAGTGGGGGTGGAATTCATTTCAATAAGATTTTTAACTAAAATTGGTTTCTGTGATGAAGATTGCTTTCTTAAAAAGTAGCCATCATGTTATGCTTAACTTAGTAGGAAAAAAATTGGACCAGAAATATATACAATAAACATGAAATTTGGGGAAAGCACTTCCTAATGCTATGGTTTAAATAAGAAATCATATCACTGTAGCTTGAAATTGTGATCTCCTTTTTAGAAACCAGAAATATTCATCAAGTCTCAGAATGAGTTCACATGATGAACAGAAGTGAGTAAAACAAATAAGATTTCTGTTAACATGTCACCAAAATATTAGGCTACTTAAATGAATAAATACATCAATGCTAAATATAATTTGATTATTTAAATTTCCCAAAGGGGAAAAAAAATTCCCATAGAATCTGAAAGGTTGGTTTAGGAAAAATTTCATCCTAGTTTATAACCATTATTGTGAGAGCCATTAGGTACAAAGAAGAGTATTACTTCAAACCTTTCTCCATTCAGCACATTCTAGTTAACCTTTCCTGGTTGACCAAATTCCTCATGCTTAATATCATTTTATAACAATTTATTTTAATATAAGCACTAAAGTTTCCTTTCTTTTTTCTTTTTTTTTTTTTTGAGGTTTCTAATACCAGACCACCTAACCTGCCTCTTGAGAAATCTGTATGCAGGTCAGGAAGAAACAGTTAGAACTGGACATGGAACAACAGATTGGTTCCAAATAGGAAAAGGAGTACGTCAAGGCTGTATC
>SJYW01000758.1:282875-302064 GCA_006410735.1 Raphicerus campestris | reverse complement strand
TGTGGTCATGTATGGATAAGAGAGTTGGTCTGTGAAGAAGGCTGAGCACTGAAGAATTGATGCTTTTGAACTGTGGTGTTGGAGAAGACTCTTGAGAGTCGCTTGGACTGCAAGGAGATCCAACCAGTTCATTTTGAAGGAGATCAGCCCTGGGATTTCTTTGGAAGGAATGATGCTGAAGCTGAAACTCCAGTACTTTGGTCACCTCATGCGAAGAGTTGACTCATTGGAAAAGACTCTGATGCTGGGAGGGATTAGGGGCAGGAGGAGAAGAGGACGACCGAGGATGAGATGGCTGGATGGCATCACGGACTCGATGAACGTGAGTCTGAGTGAACTTCGGGAGATGGTGATGGACAGGGAGGCCTGGCGTGCTGCGATTCATAGGGTCGCGAAGAGTCGAACACGACTGAGCAACTGAACTGAACTGAACTGAAAGGCTATTAAGGAGCCATTTTGCAGAAAACATATAAAGAAAATGTTCTCAAATTTTTTTTGTTATTAAGTGCTAGATTTCAATCTGAATAGTATTTTCTTTTCATGGGGACCATTGTTTACCTAAGTGATAGTCATTGAGTTCTACCAATGAAATAATCATCACAAAAAGCAAGAGAGTTCCAGAAAAACATCTACTTCTGCTTTATTGACTATGCCAAAGCCTTTGACTGTGTGGATCACAGTAAACTGTGGAAAATTCTGAAAGAGACGGGACTACCAGACCACCTGACCTGCATCTTGAGAAATCTGTATGCAGTTCAGGAAGCAACAGTTAGAACTGGACATGGGACAACAGACTGGTTCCAAATAGGAAAAGGAGTACGTCAAGGCTGTATATTGTCACCCTGATTATTTAACTTATATGCAGAGTACCTCATGAGAAACGCTGGGCTGGAGGAATAACAAGCTGAAATCAAGATTTCCAGGAGAAATATCAAAAACCTCAGATACGCAGATGACACCACCCTTATGGCAGAAAGCAAAGAAGAACTAAAGAGCCTCTTGATGAAAGTGAAAGAGGAAAGCAAAAAAGTTGGCTTAAAGCTCAACATTCAGAAAGCAAAGATCATGGCATCTGGTCCCATCACTTCATAGGAAATAGAGGGGGAAAACAGTGGAAACAGTGGCAGACTTTATTTTTGGGGGCTCCAATATCACTGCAGATGGTGACTGCAGCCATGAAATTAAAAGATGCTTTCTCCTTGGAAGGAAAATTATGACCAACCTAGACAGCATATTAAAAAGCTGAGACATTACTTTGCCAACAAAGGTCCATCTAGTCAAAGCTATGGTTTTTCCAGTAGTCATATATGGATGCAAGGGTTGGACTGTGAAGAAAGCTGAGCACAGAAGAATTGATGCTTTTGAATTGTGGTGTTGAAGAAGACTCCTCAGAATCCCTTGCACAGCAAGGAGATCCAACCAGTCCATCCTAAAGGAAATCAGTCCTGAATATTCACTGGAAGGACTGATGCTGAAGCTGAAACTCCAGTACTTTGGCCATCTGATGTAAAGAACTGACTCATTTGAAAAGACCCTGATGCTGGGAAATATTGAAGGCTGAAGGAGAAGGGAATGACAGAGGATGAGATAGTTGGACGGCATCATTAACTCTATGAACATGAGTTTGAGTAAACTCCAGGAGTTGGTGATGGACAGGGAGGTCTGGCTGAAGTCCATGGTGTTGCAAAGAGTCGGACACAACTGAGGGACTGAACTGAACTGAATGAAATAAAAGTTCTTTGTTCACCATACAGCTTTGACAAAGATTAAAATAATAAATGATACATCAAACACATTATAGTTTAACTTATACTGTGAGTTGTCATTCCTTCTCAACAGAGATGATATTTTTCTGATAGCACACATCTCTATTGACTGGGTGGCCATTGTTCACTGTATCACATCTTGTTTGTGGAAAGACCGTATTATAAATACGTAACACAGTATTAGCTAACACAGTATTGTAAATCAACCATACTCCAATAAAAACTAAATAAAGAAAATAACCAGATATTGGAGTGGAGGTTTTGCACATATCAAGTTCTTGGTGTCATCATGTAATACTCTCCATCTACTTCCCTAAGGGTGTCATGCTGTTTTTAATCTGTCCGTGCACACCTCAGGGACAATCATTCTCTTTTTATGTTTTATAGCTGGCTCATTAGAGAACTAGTTGGTTCATTAGAGAACATTGTTGAAGGCCTCACCATCCAGTCATATATTCTGCCACATTTAGTGTTCATCACAGGTTACACATCTAGGTTTAATCCCTGGAAGATCCGCTGGAGAAGAGAATGGCAACCCACTCCAGTATTCTTGCCTGGAGAAGTCCATGGACAGAAGAGTCTAGCAGTCTACAGTCCATGGGTTTGCAAAAGAGTCAGACACGACTGAGAACACATACAGATACACAGTTTACACACAAGCCCACTTATTTACCTTGAATTCTATCAAACCTGGTAACTGGCCTTTGAAGACAGAAGATCCACAAGTGACTAGAATGTCCAATAGTCTTTCCTGGGTGATTGGATGATAAGCTCATTACTGAAGGGAATGGTACTCTGTTAGAGTCATTGTTCACTTTACCCTTCATTTGCAGATTTGTTGTCTTCTCAAGCTTGTTTCCAGACACAGACAAGTTCTGAGTAGAAGCTGGCCACGTTCTGCAGTCACAATCTGCTTTCCATCACCCAGACAGCTGTTTTAGCAACATATCATCTTGATTTATGGTCACAAAGAATGAAAACCTCTGCTGTTCAGCATCATCTCCCTTCTCTGATACATTGGTAGTAATTCTCTCATGCCATCTAACATGCAACATTGGGATTGACACATACACCCTTTTATAAAGTAGATAACTAAGAAGGACCTACTGCTCAGGGAACTCTGTTCAATACTCTGTAATAACCTGTATGGGAAAAGAAGCTAAAAAAGAGTGGGTATATGTATAACTGATTCACTCTGCTGTATACCTGAAGCTAACACAGTATTGTAAATCAACTATACTCGAGTAAAAACTAAACAAAGAAAATAGGTGGTAACATGGTCTACACGTTGTGAATGGAGTAATATCTGTAATCGATAATTTGTAAATTGATCAGCTGCCTTACTACTTGAGGGAGAAGAAGGCTACCATTTACATGGAAACTGACGTCACATGGGCTCATCAGTCCCCTGGCGGAGGGCATGGCAACCCACTCTGGTATTCTTGCCTGGAGAATCTTATGGACAGAGGAGCCTGGCAGGCTATAGACCATAGAGTCGCACAGAGTCAGTTATGACTGAAGCGACTTGGCACAGCATGGCAAGGGCTCATCAGTTACCAGGGACTAATTAAGACTTATAATTAAGAGGACTGGTAGTCATGTGAGTGAAGCAGGGCTTGACTGAGCAGGGGGCTGCATAAAAAGCAAGAGAACAGCCATCTTATATGGCCTGATCACACACCCGGAAACTCACTTCGTCTGACTGGGCTACGAATCTGAGACTCCCATAACCCCCTCCTGCAGTTTGATTAATTTTCTAGATTGGCTAACAGAACTCCAGGGAAACACTTACTTGGGTTTACCAGTTTATTAAAGGTTGTGGTAAAGTCCACTGATAAAGCGCCAGTTGAAAGGATATAGAAGGTGAGGTCTGGGAGTTTCCTGAGAGCAGGAGCTTCTGTCCCTGTGAAGTTGGGGTGCACACCATTTGGATTCATGAATGTGTTCACTGATTCAGAANCCATCTAACATGCAACATTGGGATTGACACATACACCCTTTTATAAAGTAGATAACTAAGAAGGACCTACTGCTCAGGGAACTCTGTTCAATACTCTGTAATAACCTGTTTGGGAAAAGAAGCTAAAAAAGAGTGGGTATATGTATAACTGATTCACTCTGCTGTATACCTGAAGCTAACACAGTATTGTAAATCAACTATACTCGAGTAAAAACTAAACAAAGAAAATAGGTGGTAACATGGTCTACACGTTGTGAATGGAGTAATATCTGTAATCGATAATTTGTAAATTGATCAGCTGCCTTACTACTTGAGGGAGAAGAAGGCTACCATTTACATGGAAACTGACGTCACATGGGCTCATCAGTCCCCTGGCGGAGGGCATGGCAACCCACTCTGGTATTCTTGCCTGGAGAATCTTATGGACAGAGGAGCCTGGCAGGCTATAGACCATAGAGTCGCACAGAGTCAGTTATGACTGAAGCGACTTGGCACAGCATGGCAAGGGCTCATCAGTTACCAGGGACTAATTAAGACTTATAATTAAGAGGACTGGTAGTCATGTGAGTGAAGCAGGGCTTGACTGAGCAGGGGGCTGCATAAAAAGCAAGAGAACAGCCATCTTATATGGCCTGATCACACACCCGGAAACTCACAACTTCGTCTGACTGGGCTACGAATCTGAGACTCCCATAACCCCCTCCTGTGGTTTGATTAATTTGCTAGATTGGCTAACAGAACTCCAGGGAAACACTTACTTGGGTTTACCAGTTTATTAAAGGTTGTGGTAAAGTCCACTGATAAAGCGCCAGTTGAAAGGATATAGAAGGTGAGGTCTGGGAGTTTCCTGAGAGCAGGAGCTTCTGTCCCTGTGAAGTTGGGGTGCACACCATTTGGATTCATGAATGTGTTCACTGATTCAGAAGTCTCTCTGAACTCAAACTGTTGAGATTTTTACAGAGGCTTCATCTCAGAGACATGATCAATCAACTCCGTTACTGGCCCTTCTCTCCTTTTAGGAGAATGAGGGGCAAGGCTGAAAATTTCAAGCTTTTAATCAAAGATTGTTTCCCTGGTGGCTCAGATGGTGAAGAATCTGCCTGCAATGCAGGAAAACTGGGTTTGAGCCCTGGGTTGGGAAGATCCCCTAGAGAAAGGCATGGAAACCCACTGCAGTATTCTTGCCTGGAGAATCCCATGGACAGAGGAGCCTGGTGGGCTATAGTCCATGGGGTCTCAGAGAGTCAGACATGACTAAGTGTCTAACACAATCATAGCTTGGTCTTCTTGGTGACCACCCCTCATCCAGGAGCTCTTCAAGGGCCTACGATAGTCACCTCATTAGAACAAAAGACACTCCTATTACTCAGGAAATTACAAGGGTTTCAGGAGTTCTCTGCCAGGAACTTGGAGCAGAAATGTGTGTGTGTGTGTGTGTGTATTCTATTATTACACACATGGTGATTGTTTTAGGTAGTGTGGAACTTAGGGTAAGAACAAAGGGAATGGATGGGTAGAGTAAAAAGGAAAAATAGTGAAACAAGTAGGAGGCGTATCACAAAAGATCTTGTAAGCCATGTTGGAGAGTTTTGACAGTGTTATATTTAACAGGAAGGAAAAGGAATTTGTTCCAAATTAAGAACTGCTAATAGCTTTGTGGTTACTACATTTTGGATAAGATTTTCTGAATTTTATTTCTCTTAGAAAACTATTTATTAGTTGAGAGAATAAAAACCCCAAATGGATCTTCAAAGCAGTTTAAAATTGGAACAGCTTTTATTAAACAATATTTTAATGAATCAAGATTAAGCAAGTCAGAACTATATGTCTCAAATATTCCTTGAAATGTACATAAGTACCACAACAGCATAGTTTATTAAAAATCTGGAAATTGATTAGTAAACACAATAAACAAATAATCACAATAAACAGCATATCTTCTTCATCACTTTGCTGTTGAGTTCAGTTCAGTTGCTCAGTCATGTCTAACTCTTTGCGACCCTGTGGACTGCAACACACAAGGACTCCCTGTCCATCACCAACTCCCAGAGTTTACTCAAACTCATGTCCATTGAGTCGGTGATACCATCCAACCATCTTATCCTCTGTCATCCCCTTCTTCTTCAGCCTTCAGTCTTTCCCAGCATTAGAGTCTTTTCAAGTGAGTCAGCTCTTTGCATCAGGTGGTCAAAGTATTGGAGTTTCAGCTTCAGCATCAGTCCTTCCAATGAATATTTAGGACTGATTTCCTTTAGCATGTACTGGTTGGATGTTCTTACAGTCCAAGGGACTCTCAAGAGTCTTCTCCAACACCACAGTTCAAAAGCATCAATTCTTCATCGCTCAGACTTCTTCACAGTGCAACTCTCACATCCATACATGACTACTGGAAAAAACAATAGCCTTGACTAGACAGACCTTTGTTGGGCAAGTAATGTCTCTGCTTTTTAACATGTTGCCTAGGGTGGTCATAACTTTTCTTCCAAAGAGCAAGCGTCTTTTAATTTCATGACTGCAGTCACCATCTGCAGTGATTTTGGAGCCCCCCAAAATAAAGTCTGCCACTGTTTCCACTGTTTCCCCATCTATTTGCCATGAAGTATTGGGACCAGATGCCATGCTCTTAGTTTTTTGAATATCAAGTTTAAAGCCAACTTTTTCACTCTCATCTTTCATCAAGAGGCTCTTTAGTTCTTCTTTGCTTTCTGCCATAGGGGTGGTGTCATCTGCATATCAGAGGTTATTGATATTTCTCCCAGCAATCTTGATTTCAGCTTGTACTTCACCAACTCTGGCATTTTGCATGATGTACTCTACATATAAGTTAAATAAGCAGGGTAACAATATACAGCCTTGATGTACTCCTTTTCTTATTTAGAACCAGTCTGTTGTTCCATGTCCAGTTCTAACTGTTTCTTCCTGACCTGCATACAGATTTCTCAGGAGGCAGGTAAGGTGGTCTGGTATTACCATGTCTTTAAGAATTTTCCACAGTTTATTGTGACCCACACAGTCAAGGGCTTTGGTGTAGACAATAAAGCAGAAGTAAATGTTTTTCTGGAATTCTTTTGCTTTTTCGATCATCCAACTGATATTGGCAATTTGATCTCTGGTTCCTCTGCCTTAGATTTTCCTTGATGGCTCAGACAGTAAAGCATCTGTCTACAATGCAGGTAATCTGGTTTCGATCCCTGGGTAGGGAAGATTCCCTGGAGACGGAAATGGCAACTTACTCCAGTACTCTTGCCTAGAAAATCCCATGGATGGAAGAACTTGGTGCAGGCTACTGTCCAGGGGGTCGCAAAGAGTCAGGCATGACTAAGAGACGTCACTTTCACTTTTCTCTACCTTTTCTAAATCCATCTTGAATATCTGGAAGTTCATGGTTCATGTACTGTTGAAGCCTGGCTTGGAGAATTTTGAGCATCACTTTTCTAGCATGTGAGATTAGTGCAATGGTACGGTAGTTTGAGCATTCTTTGGCATTGCCTTTAGTTTGAGCATTCTTTGGCATTGCCTTTCTTTGGAATTGAAATGAAAACTGACCTTTTCCAGTCCTGTGGCCACTGCTGAGTTTTCCAATTTGCTGGTATATTGAGTGCAGCACTTTCACAACATCATCTTTCAGGATTTGAAATAGCTCAACTGGAGTTCGATTACCTCCACTTGCTTTGTTCATAGTGATGCTTCCTAAGGCCTACTTCACTTCGCATTCCAAAACATTATCCAAAACACTTCACTGACAAAGGTCTGAATAGTCAAAGCTATGGTTTTCCAGTAATCATGTGTGGATATGAGAATTGGCCATAAACAAGGCTGAAAGCTGAAGAATTGATGCTTTAGAATTGTGGTACTAGAGAAAACTTTTGAGAGTTCCTTGGACTGCAAGGAGATCAAACCAGTCAATTCAAAAGGAAATCAATCCTGAATATTCATTGGAAAGACATGATGACGCTCCAATACTTTGTTCACTTGATGTAAAAAGCCAACTCATTGGAAAAGGTCCTGATGTTCAAAAAGACTGAAGGGAAAGGAGAAGGGGGCAGCAGGAGATGAGGTGCGTAGATACCATTACTGACTCAAAGGACATGAACTTGAGCAAACTCCAGGAGACAGTGAAGGACAGAGGAGTCTGGCATATTGCAGTCCATAGGGTTACAAAGAGTGGGACACAATGCAGCAACTTAACAACTTCTTCATGAATACATTACACACAAATTCATACAGCATTTACACGTACACACACATGCATCCACAGACACATATCTATACAAAAACCATCTCTTGGTTCATTACCACCTTCAGTAAAAATATATTTGTAAGAAATCCCTTCTGATACTAGGATTGTGTTACCACATTGAACTAACATCTTGAAAAATTGATGAATCAATCATTTTGAGAAGCTCCAGTATTAAAAAATAAAATGCTAGATTGTAACACTTGTTATTTTCCAATATATAATATACAAACTTCAGAAACTGCCCCTGTGTCAGCTTCTGTCATGAAATTACGTCCATATGAGTTGTTCAATGACTGAATGAAAGAGTAGAATAATTTCTCTTCTTACATTCCCACTTGTGTTCAAATAATACTTTTCTTTAAAGAAATATATTGCTTTGCCTATACTACTTCATAAAAATCGGGATCATCAGTACAGAAAAATAACTCACATTATCCCACCTAAGGAAAAGGGCTAACGTTTACCAAATAAGCTTCCTAAGTTCCGATGTGGGTTCTGATTCTGACTTTGTCATATTATTAGTTCTGTAACTTTTGGAGTCTCCAGTTCTTTAAAAAATAAAATGATGATAACAGTATGTCACTTTTCATGCCAATATGGTTGGAGGGCAAAATTTATTCATTCAAAACTATTTATCGATCGCCTATTCTGTGTAGAGCACTGAGAGGCTAATGAAAAACAAGGACAGTCTCTGCTCTCAAGAGATTTATGGGCCAGTTGGGAGGCTAGACAAGTAAACAAACAGGCAGTCCTATTAGTCTCGGACACCATGAGAACTCATGAAGATTAGTGCAAAGATGTTATTTATCACTTTAGATGCTGGTATGAAAATTCCTCTGGGTTTCTTACAACATGTACTCGAAAGCTATACTTGGGTAAACCACTTGATGTGGAAGGGGACGCTCAAAAGACACTTTCCATCTGTAGCATACGGTTGCCACACAGACTTCTAGTCAGGTGGGACTGTAAGCTGCAGGGCCTTGTGTTTGTTGAGCCCTGGGGCTAACGCAGCAGGCAGTTTGGAGAAGAGTGGAATTGCTCTCCACAGGAGAGGTGGGGAGGGGAGCCAAGGCAGGAGGGAAAGATCAGACCTGTCAGTGGCAGAAGATAGGAGGAGACAGCAAGAAGGAGATGCAGCAAAGTATGTAACAGGATTTCTTTCACTGAGCTATTTACTGTGCCAAGCTATGGTGCTGAGTACTCTTCAAGTAAATCTTAGGCTGCCAACAAGGCGAGGAGGTAGGTCATATTATATCCATTTTAGAGTTGATAAGATAGAACAGTTAGTAGGTGTAGACTGTTTTGGAATGGTTATGGAGCAAACACTATCTCTTCTGTCTCTCCTATGAAGTCCCCAGTTAATCTAGCATTATTCACTAATATTTTCTAGCAGCATTCCCAATCTTTCTGGCACCAGCGACCAATTTCATAGAAGACAATTTTTCTGTAGACTGAGGCTGAGGGGGTGGTTTCAGGGGATGATTCAAGTGCATTACATTTATTGTGCACTTTATTTCTAATCTAATGCCACCTCTGATCTGATAGGAGGTACCTATCCACATCCTGGAGGTTGAGGACCCCTGTTTTATAGAATTGGATTTGGGAGAGGTGGCTTGAAGAGAAGCTGGAGAATACTGTTGAAAAAAATCCAGGTTATACATCAAATGGGCATCTAATTCAATGTGAGAGGCTTAGATACTGCTGCTGCTGCTGCTGCTGCTGCTAAGTCGCTTCAGTCATGTCCGACTCTGTGCGACCCCATAGATGGCAGCCCATGAGGCTCCCCCATCCCTGGGATTCTCCAGGCAAGAACACTAGAGTGGGTTGCCATTTCCTTCTCCAATGCATGCAAGTGAAAAGTGAAAGTGATGTCGCTCAGTAGTGTCCGACTCCTAGCGACCCCATGGACTGCAGCCTACCAGGCTCCTCTGTCCATGGGATTTTCCAGGCAAGAGTACTGGAGTGGGGTGCCATTGCCTTCTCTGGGCTTAGATACTACTTCCCCCCAAAAGTGTGATTTGAACAGACTTGAGAGAGACTAGGATTCAGCCAGACTGTGGGTGTGATACAGGATATATTAAGCAGACAGAAGAGAATATCTCAAGGCTCGGAGCCAAGAGTACTTGTAGAATATTTGATGGTACTGGTTTAGCTGCTAAGTCATGTCTAACTCTTGCAACCCCCAGGACTATAGCCCACCAGGCTCCTCCATCCATGGGATTTCCCAGGGCAAGAATGCTGGAGTGGGTTGCCATTTCCTTCTCCATGGGACCTTCCTGACCCAGGGATTGAACCTTGGTCTCCTGCATTGCAGGTGAGCTCCTGCATTTCAGGCAGATTCTTTACCATCTGAGCTATGAAAGAAGTCATAGAACATTTGAGAAGCTATTAAGTGTTAACTTTCACTCCAAGAGAGTCATGCATAATAAAGACTATTTATAGGACTTTTGTTCAGTTTCTTTCTTGCTTGCTTTCTCTTCTTTAACTAAGCATGGCTCCCATGAGGGTTATACTGCCCATGAACATTCTGAATATACATAGAAGATAGGGAATATATCACAGCAACTGATTATGCCAAAGGAGTGATGGTGACGTATCACTGCCTACTGTAAATCATTAACAAAGGATATCCATCCATTTTATTAAATATATTTGTTTTGCTGTTGTATCAAATCTATCACAGATGTCCTCTTTATCTTCCCCTACTGCCATCCAAAATTGGGCATCCTTGGTGTTGTGTGGGTTGATTATAATGGTTTACTAAGGTCTTTATGCTGTTTGTCTTCTTTCCCTGCCAATTAATTCCTCATACTGCTATCCAAATATATGTAGAAGATCCTCTGACCATGATCCTTAGTGCAATCCTTAATAAATTAGGTTTAAACTCCTTAACCTGGAAATTTGTTTCTAATGTTCTTTGGGAGTTTGGTATTCCTTCAAGCCCAAATGCTATTACTTTTCAACATATGTGTCCACCAAAGTACATTCTCTGAAAATGCCCTTTATTTGTATATACTGGTGCTTTTATTCACCATACTTGGACCTCACACAGTGTCCTGTGTCCCCTTGCAAAGTCCTACCTTCCTCGGAATTCCAGCTCTTTGACATAGCATGAGTGTATGTCCAGTCGTGTCTGACTCTTTGCCATCACATGGACTGTGGCCCGCCAGGCTCCTCTGTCCATGGGATTATCTCAGCAAGAATCCTGGAGTGGACTGCCATTTCCTTCTCCAGGGGATCTCTCTGACCCAGGGATCGAGCTTGTATCACTTGTGTCTCCTGCATTGGCGGGTGAATTCTTTACCACTGAGCCACGTGGGCATCCCGTTTCATGGAGACTTCCTGATTCTGTCTTCACTACTCCTGATAGAGCAAAGATGAGATTAATTCCTCAGCTGAATATCCATTGAGTTTTAGGTTTATTTTATATATCGTGTATATCTGTAATACGTTCTGTCATCATTGTACACTACCCCTCTTGCTGGTCTCTAAGTTCTTGAGAGGCAAACATCTCTGGCCCCAAAACTTGGGTGAGGCCTGTGAAGGCCAACATGCATTCCTATGATTCTTAGCCTTCTGGAAATTTGTGAGCCTAGGGACCTATCTTCTTCTCTGTTACTCTTCCTCATTCAAAAAATATTTATAGAGAGAATTCCCTGGTGTCCCAGTGGTTAGCACTCTGTGTTTTCACTGCTGAGGGCCCAAGTTCAATCCCTGGTTGGGGAACTAAGATCTTAAACATAGAGCAGCCAAAAAAAAAAAAAAAAAAAAGGNCTTTTCTTTAAAGAAATATATTGCTTTGCCTATACTACTTCATAAAAATCGGGATCATCAGTACAGAAAAATAACTCACATTATCCCACCTAAGGAAAAGGGCTAACGTTTACCAAATAAGCTTCCTAAGTTCCGATGTGGGTTCTGATTCTGACTTTGTCATATTATTAGTTCTGTAACTTTTGGAGTCTCCAGTTCTTTAAAAAATAAAATGATGATAACAGTATGTCACTTTTCATGCCAATATGGTTGGAGGGCAAAATTTATTCATTCAAAACTATTTATCGATCGCCTATTCTGTGTAGAGCACTGAGAGGCTAATGAAAAACAAGGACAGTCTCTGCTCTCAAGAGATTTATGGGCCAGTTGGGAGGCTAGACAAGTAAACAAACAGGCAGTCCTATTAGTCTCGGACACCATGAGAACTCATGAAGATTAGTGCAAAGATGTTATTTATCACTTTAGATGCTGGTATGAAAATTCCTCTGGGTATCTTACAACACGTACTCGAAAGCTATACTTGGGTAAACCACTTGATGTGGAAGGGGAAGCTCAAAAGACACTTTCCATCTGTAGCATACGGTTGCCACACAGACTTCTAGTCAGGTGGGACTGTAAGCTGCAGGGCCTTGTGTTTGTTGAGCCCTGGGGCTAACGCAGCAGGCAGTTTGGAGAAGAGTGGAATTGCTCTCCACAGGAGAGGTGGGGAGGGGAGCCAAGGCAGGAGGGAAAGATCAGACCTGTCAGTGGCAGAAGATAGGAGGAGACAGCAAGAAGGAGATGCAGCAAAGTATGTAACAGGATTTCTTTCACTGAGCTATTTACTGTGCCAAGCTATGGTGCTGAGTACTCTTCAAGTAAATCTTAGGCTGCCAACAAGGCGAGGAGGTAGGTCATATTATATCCATTTTAGAGTTGATAAGATAGAACAGTTAGTAGGTGTAGACTGTTTTGGAATGGTTATGGAGCAAACACTATCTCTTCTGTCTCTCCTATGAAGTCCCCAGTTAATCTAGCATTATTCACTAATATTTTCTAGCAGCATTCCCAATCTTTCTGGCACCAGCGACCAATTTCATAGAAGACAATTTTTCTGTAGACTGAGGCTGAGGGGGTGGTTTCAGGGGATGATTCAAGTGCATTACATTTATTGTGCACTTTATTTCTAATCTAATGCCACCTCTGATCTGATAGGAGGTACCTATCCACATCCTGGAGGTTGAGGACCCCTGTTTTATAGAATTGGATTTGGGAGAGGTGGCTTGAAGAGAAGCTGGAGAATACTGTTGAAAAAAATCCAGGTTATACATCAAATGGGCATCTAATTCAATGTGAGAGGCTTAGATACTGCTGCTGCTGCTGCTGCTGCTGCTAAGTCGCTTCAGTCATGTCCGACTCTGTGCGACCCCATAGATGGCAGCCCATGAGGCTCCCCCATCCCTGGGATTCTCCAGGCAAGAACACTAGAGTGGGTTGCCATTTCCTTCTCCAATGCATGCAAGTGAAAAGTGAAAGTGATGTTGCTCAGTAGTGTCCGACTCCTAGCGACCCCATGGACTGCAGCCTACCAGGCTCCTCTGTCCATGGGATTTTCCAGGCAAGAGTACTGGAGTGGGGTGCCATTGCCTTCTCTGGGCTTAGATACTACTTCCCCTCAAAAGTGTGATTTGAACAGACTTGAGAGAGACTAGGATTCAGCCAGACTGTGGGTGTGATACAGGATATATTAAGCAGACAGAAGAGAATATCTCAAGGCTCGGAGCCAAGAGTACTTGTAGAATATTTGATGGTACTGGTTTAGCTGCTAAGTCATGTCTAACTCTTGCAACCCCCAGGACTATAGCCCACCAGGCTCCTCCATCCATGGGATTTCCCAGGGCAAGAATGCTGGAGTGGGTTGCCATTTCCTTCTCCATGGGATCTTCCTGACCCAGGGATTGAACCTTGGTCTCCTGCATTGCAGGTGAGCTCCTGCATTTCAGGCAGATTCTTTACCATCTGAGCTATGAAAGAAGTCATAGAACATTTGAGAAGCTATTAAGTGTTAACTTTCACTCCAAGAGAGTCATGCATAATAAAGACTATTTATAGGACTTTTGTTCAGTTTCTTTCTTGCTTGCTTTCTCTTCTTTAACTAAGCATGGCTCCCATGAGGGTTATACTGCCCATGAACATTCTGAATATACATAGAAGATAGGGAATATATCACAGCAACTGATTATGCCAAAGGAGTGATGGTGACGTATCACTGCCTACTGTAAATCATTAACAAAGGATATCCATCCATTTTATTAAATATATTTGTTTTGCTGTTGTATCAAATCTATCACAGATGTCCTCTTTATCTTCCCCTACTGCCATCCAAAATTGGGCATCCTTGGTGTTGTGTGGGTTGATTATAATGGTTTACTAAGGTCTTTATGCTGTTTGTCTTCTTTCCCTGCCAATTAATTCCTCATACTGCTATCCAAATATATGTAGAAGATCCTCTGACCATGATCCTTAGTGCAATCCTTAATAAATTAGGTTTAAACTCCTTAACCTGGAAATTTGTTTCTAATGTTCTTTGGGAGTTTGGTATTCCTTCAAGCCCAAATGCTATTACTTTTCAACATATGTGTCCACCAAAGTACATTCTCTGAAAATGCCCTTTATTTGTATATACTGGTGCTTTTATTCACCATACTTGGACCTCACACAGTGTCCTGTATCCCCTTGCAAAGTCCTACCTTCCTCGGAATTCCAGCTCTTTGACATAGCATGAGTGTGTGTCCAGTCGTGTCTGACTCTTTGCCATCACATGGACTGTGGCCCGCCAGGCTCCTCTGTCCATGGGATTATCTCAGCAAGAATCCTGGAGTGGACTGCCATTTCCTTCTCCAGGGGATCTCTCTGACCCAGGGATCGAGCTTGTATCACTTGTGTCTCCTGCATTGGCGGGTGAATTCTTTACCACTGAGCCACGTGGGCATCCCGTTTCATGGAGACTTCCTGATTCTCTCTTCACTACTCCTGATAGAGCAAAGATGAGATTAATTCCTCAGCTGAATATCCATTGAGTTTTAGGTTTATTTTATATATCGTGTATATCTGTAATACGTTCTGTCATCATTGTACACTACCCCTCTTGCTGGTCTCTAAGTTCTTGAGAGGCAAACATCTCTGGCCCCAAAACTTGGGTGAGGCCTGTGAAGGCCAACATGCATTCCTATGATTCTTAGCCTTCTGGAAATTTGTGAGCCTAGGGACCTATCTTCTTCTCTGTTACTCTTCCTCATTCAAAAAATATTTATAGAGAGAATTCCCTGGTGTCCCAGTGGTTAGCACTCTGTGTTTTCACTGCTGAGGGCCCAAGTTCAATCCCTGGTTGGGGAACTAAGATCTTAAACATAGAGCAGCCAAAAAAAAAAAAAAAAAAAAGGAGAAAATTATAGAGCATTTGCTATGTGCCTAGCATATAGCTTTGGGGGACATCAAATGATAAGGACAACATGTTTCCTGTCTCTGTGAATGTATAATTTTGGTAAAGGGGTAGGTGAAAAAATTAACTGACAAATAATTACACAGAACTATAGAATTTCAGTTGTATAAGTGCTAAAAGAAACATAAGGACCTAATCAAAAAGTGGGCCAAAGAACTAAACAGACATTTCTCCAAAGACATACAGATGGCTAACAAACACATGAAAAGATGCNCACTATTGTTTCAGGCAAAGGGAAGATGAAAGGAATAAAGTACAAATTTAGTTTAGATGTACCTTTGGTAAGCTGATGTCCAGCTGTCAGTGCAAAGTAAAAGTCCTTTGTTACTAGGGCATGTTGCTAGGGAACAAAGATACCAGTGTTGGCAGGCAAGATCTCTTTGGGCCACTGCAGGGCTTTCACCAACTACCTGACAAGGCATCATCTTACCTAGGCAGGAGCTAATACCACAAGGTCTTCAGAGAGCTATTGAGATCAGCAATGCAGACAGAACACTCTTAGGGTTCTGGTCAAACCTTAATGTCTCCCAGAGCTGCCCCCCTACCCTCTCTTGTCCATCAAGTCTTCTCAGTAAATGAGCTGCTGAGCACTTGACCACAGGGGTCAGCCCTGACATCTGGCTACAGCTTCCTAAATGTATATGACTTCACTCAGAACCAAACAACCCAGTCTTAGATTAAAAAAAAAAAAAAGTCCAAAACAAGTGGATTTGAAATCATATCAAACCAATATATATCAGCATTTAAATCTACTTTAGGAGAAATTTACTTTGGTAAAGAGTCTTTCTGTAGTGCAAGAGACCTGGGTTCGATCCCTGGTTCAGGAAGATCCCCTGGAGAAGGGAATGGCAGCTCATTCCAGTATTCTTGCCTGGGGAATTACATGGACAGAGGAACCTGGCAGGGTGCAGTTCATGGGGCTTGCAAAGAGTCAGATGACTGAGGAACTAACACACACATAGGAAAAATTGGACGGTAGGTGATATTTACGTACTATCAGTTTTATATTGCTGTGTCCTCTTTTCGTCTTTTCATCTCTGCCCTATTCCCTCCTGCAACCCCCAGGGCTTGCAACACCCTCAAAATGTGTGAACCTCCAAAGAAGATGATACTAATTGGTTACAATTTAGTATCATTTTGGAGAAGGAAATAGCAATGCATTCCAGTATTCTTGCCTGGAAAATCCCATGGACAGGGGAACTTGGCAGATTATACTCCATGGGGTCACAAAAGATTCGGACAGGACAGTGACTTCACACTTCTAGTATCATTTTAGCCCATGGTTTGCCTCTTTCAGAAGGATTTATACTTTGTATTTTATGTAGGAACAAAAGGCTTTTTCCTGCTGGAGGGATTTCAAATAGAAGCCAGTGAAAGGGAGAGAGATTTGGAGGGTTAGGTTGCTCCTGTAGTGTCGTTTCAGAGCTTGGAAGTCTGTCTTCTACGGTACCTATGCAAATGTTTTCCAATATTTGATGCTGTAGGAAAGAGTATTTAATGATATTAAATATGCTAAATTATGGGTGGGCATAGGATAGCACTACTGATGTGAAGTCATTCCTAGAGGATGATTTTATTTAACAATTTGTTTTTTAATGAAACAAAGATGAATATTTTCAATGATAAAAGGTACAGTTCACAAGACAGATATCATGTCATTAGACACCGAACAACAAAGAAGCAAAGATACATAAAACAAAAATCAGAATGGAGGATGATTTTAGACTGAAATAAATATCAAAAGGTCTTCAAAAAGAACTGGCATAAAATGAAGTAAAACTCAAATTGTTCAACCACCTTCTATTGTGATAGAAGACATAAAATGTTGCTCACCGAAACAGGGCTAAATAGCTTGCCTCCTTGATGAGTGTTCTGGTTAACCAGATTGTCAGTGGGATGGGAAGATACTTCCGTTGCTTAAGGAACCGCATAGGCGCCTCAGATCTCCTCGGGGCTTCCCAGGGGGCTCAGTGGTAAAAGAATCCACCTGTCAGTGCAGGAGATTTGGATTCAATCCCTGGGTTCAGAAGATCCCGTAGAGGAGGAAATGGAACCCTCTCCACTCTTCTTGCCTGGGAAATCCCACGGACAGAGGAGCCTGGCGAGCTACAGTCCAGTCCATGGGGTTATGAGAGAGTCGGACAGGACTGAGCGACTGATCACACCCATCTCCTTGGTTCCTGTCCCACCCGGTGGGCAGGGGAGGCCATGCTGAGGCAGACCAACCCTCAGACAGAGTTAAGCACCCTTCAGTCGCTGAACTTTTAAACTCTGATTTGTGAGGTGTCTGCCTATGTGTTTTCCTTTATCCTCTGAACGCCACGTACCTGTCTAGGGGACTCTGTTTCCTAGTGAAGAACCACTGCCTCGCATGCTAACTTTGGAGGAAACCAGAGGTAAGCAGAATTGGCAAAGTTGCTACTTTCTGTCTTTTTTTCCAGTCCTTTTTTCCTTTTATGATTCTTCTCTCCGTCCTTTCTCCCCCTCCTCCCTTCCTGACTTGCTTTGGAGCCCAAACACCTCCTTTTGAATTCTGTCTCCTAAGCCTTTTTGTTGCGTGACCTCAGGCAAGTTTCTGAACTTCTCTGTACCTCAGCATTTACCTTTTAGGGTAGTTGGAAATATTAAAAGAATTTAAAAAGTGTAAAGCACTTCAAATAACACCTGATACTTAGTAGTCAAGTGTTCACCATTCTCACCATTGTCATAATCACTATTTATTTTTGAAAGTCACTTGTGTCCGCCTCTTTGTGACCCCATGGACTATACAGTCCATGGAATTCTCCAGGCCAGAATACTGAAATGTGGGTAGCCTCTCCTTTCTCCAGGGGATCTTCCCAACCCATAATCATTGTTCCTTTCCATAAATATTTACTGAGTCTTATGTCTGTTTGAGGGGGAAGATCCTCTGGAGGAAGGCATGGCACCCTAGTATTCTGGCCTGGAGAATCCCATGGACAGAGGAGCCTGGTGGGCTACAGTCCATGGGGTTGCAAAGAGTCAGACATGACTGAAGCTACTGAGCACGCATGCACGTATATTTGAAGGGCTCCCCTGGTGATTCAGTGGTAAACAATCTGTCTGCCAATACCAGAGACACGGGTTCAATCCTAGCTTTGGGAAGATCTGGAGAAGGAAATGGCAACACATTCTGGTATTCTTGCTTGGAGAACCCCATGGAGCCTGACATGCTACAGTCCACGGGGTCTTTTAAGAGTTGGACAAGACTTAGCAACTGAACAACAAATAATCTATATTTTAAATGCTGTGCTAAAGAATTAAAATGACCAAATGAACCAAATATTTCAGTGGAACTCTTGGATTCAGTGTTCAAAGCCCCATAAGCCAGTGAGGGGATCCTTACTCTTCCCTGTCAAATCATACCTATTCTGTTTTCTCATTTCTTAGAGAATGCTCTCTGCCAAGTGGCAATAGTGGTTAAAACAGACGAATATACACATTTAAAAATGTTAGTTTGAACCCAGTAAATATGCACGTTTCCAGAAGTCTTTCAAAAAACCAACCTTGTGGTAATAGTTTCAGGTATCACAGCTACTGTACTTCTAGGGCTCAGTTAAATTCATGTTGGCCTTTCAGTGACATTCAGGTCACATCCAAGTATATTAATCATTTTGCCTGCACGCTTGGACAGCTCTTCCTGCTAACTTTCTCTTGTAATTGACATAAAGCATAAGATATCGAGGGAGAAAGAGATGTTCTCTACTTGCTTTTCATGTTTTTTTCTTTCTTTCTTTTTTTTTTAACTCTAGGAGGTGCTCGGAGAAGGCGATGGCAACCCACTCCAGGATTCTTGCCTGGAAAATCCCAGGGGAGCCTGATGGGCTGCCGTCTATGGGGTTGCACAGAGTCGGACATGATTGAAGTGACTTAGCAGCAGTAAGAGGTGCTCAAAGTTCTTTTTGATAACTCTTTTTTGTTTAGAATTATGAGAGTTCATTTTAATTCCA
>SJYW01000758.1:251391-281907 GCA_006410735.1 Raphicerus campestris | reverse complement strand
GAACAACAAAGAAGCAAAGATACATAAAACAAAAATCAGAATGGAGGATGATTTTAGACTGAAATAAATATCAAAAGGTCTTCAAAAAGAATTGGCATAAAATGAAGTAAAACTCAAATTGTTCAACCACCTTCTATTGTGATAGAAGACATAAAATGTTGCTCACCGAAACAGGGCTAAATAGCTTGCCTCCTTGATGAGTGTTCTGGTTAACCAGATTGTCAGTGGGATGGGAAGATACTTCCGTTGCTTAAGGAACCGCGTAGGCGCCTCAGATCTCCTCGGGGCTTCCCAGGGGGCTCAGTGGTAAAAGAATCCACCTGTCAGTGCAGGAGATTTGGATTCGATCCCTGGGTCCAGAAGATCCAGTAGAGGAGGAAATGGAACCCTCTCCATTCTTCTTGCCTGGGAAATCCCACGGACAGAGGAGCCTGGCGAGCTACAGTCCAGTCCATGGGGTTATGAGAGAGTCGGACAGGACTGAGCGACTGATCACACCCATCTTCTTGGTTCCTGTCCCACCCGGTGGGCAGGGGATGCCATGCTGAGGCAGACCAACCCTCAGACAGAGTTAAGCACCCTTCAGTCGCTGAACTTTTAAACTCTGATTTGTGAGGTGTCTGCCTATGTGTTTTCCTTTATCCTCTGAACGCCACGTACCTGTCTAGGGGACTCTGTTTCCTAGTGAAGAACCACTGCCTCGCATGCTAACTTTGGAGGAAACCAGAGGTAAGCAGAATTGGCAAAGCTGCTACTTTGTCTTTTTTTCCAGTCCTTTTTTCCTTTTATGATTCTTCTCTCCGTCCTTTCTCCCCCTCCTCCCTTCCTGACTTGCTTTGGAGCCCAAACACCTCCTTTTGAATTCTGGCTCCTAAGCCTTTTTGTTGCATGACCTCAGGCAAGTTTCTGAACTTCTCTGTACCTCAGCATTTACCTTCTAGGGTAGTTGGAAATATTAAAAGAATTTAAAAAGTGTAAAGCACTTCAAATAACACCTGATACTTAGTAGTCAAGTGTTCACCATTCTCACCATTGTCATAATCACTATTTATTTTTGAAAGTCACTTGTGTCCGCCTCTTTGTGACCCCATGGACTATACAGTCCATGGAATTCTCCAGGCCAGAATACTGAAATGTGGGTAGCCTCTCCTTTCTCCAGGGGATCTTCCCAACCCATAATCATTGTTCCTTTCCATAAATATTTACTGAGTCTTATGTCTGTTTGAGGGGGAAGATCCTCTGGAGGAAGGCATGGCACCCTAGTATTCTTGCCTGGAGAATCCCATGGACAGAGGAGCCTGGTGGGCTACAGTCCATGCGGTTGCAAAGAGTCAGACATGACTGAAGCTACTGAGCACGCATGCATGTATATTTGAAGGGCTCCCCTGGTGACTCAGTGGTAAACAATCTGTCTGCCAATACCAGAGACACGGGTGCAATCCTAGCTTTGGGAAGATCTGGAGAAGGAAATGGCAACACATTCTGGTATTCTTGCTTGGAGAACCCCATGGAGCCTGACATGCTACAGTCCACGGGGTCTTTTAAGAGTTGGACAAGACTTAGCAACTGAACAACAAATAATCTATATTTTAAATGCTGTGCTAAAGAATTAAAATGACCAAATGAACCAAATATTTCAGTGGAACTCTTGGATTCAGTGTTCAAAGCCCCATAAGCCAGTGAGGGGATCCTTACTCTTCCCTGTCAAATCATACCTATTCTGTTTTCTCATTTCTTAGAGAATGCTCTCTGCCAAGTGGCAATAGTGGTTAAAACAGACGAATATACACATTTAAAAATGTTAGTTTGAACCCAGTAAATATGCACGTTTCCAGAAGTCTTTCAAAAAACCAACCTTGTGGTAATAGTTTCAGGTATCACAGCTACTGTACTTCTAGGGCTCAGTTAAATTCATGTTGGCCTTTCAGTGACATTCAGGTCACATCCAAGTATATTAATCATTTTGCCTGCACGCTTGGACAGCTCTTCCTGCTAACTTTCTCTTGTAATTGACATAAAGCATAAGATATCGAGGGAGAAAGAGATGTTCTCTACTTGCTTTTCATGTTTTTTTCTTTCTTTCTTTTTTTTTTAACTCTAGGAGGTGCTCGGAGAAGGCGATGGCAACCCACTCCAGGATTCTTGCCTGGAAAATCCCAGGGGAGCCTGATGGGCTGCCGTCTATGGGGTTGCACAGAGTCGGACATGATTGAAGTGACTTAGCAGCAGTAAGAGGTGCTCAAAGTTCTTTTTGATAACTCTTTTTTGTTTAGAATTATGAGAGTTCATTTTAATTCCAATTAGTTGGTAGTTCTTGCCGTTATGCTTCAAACCTTTTTAAAAAATCAGACTAATGAGAAAGAAAGTTGGTAGATCCTAGGGGCATTTTCTGTGTCCTTAGCTGGGTTATTTATAACTCCCAGGTTAAGAATGATCACAATTACTGGTCTTCAGAAAACCTCGTGTATCAATACTTTCCTAGTTTACTTTGGTTGAAGTACTCCCTAAATAGAAAGTACATATTTTCTTTTTTTCCCCCTCATTTTGATTTGTTCATGGATGCGCAGTAAGGTCTGAATTTCCAGTCTATGCTGCAAGATGCAATAGACACTGTGTTCGTGCCCAGTGATGGCATTTATGCTGTAGGGCTTTTCCCTCTCTCTTCTTTCCTTGTCAGACAGCAGAATATCCACTTCTGGTCCCTGTTTTAACTCAGTTCATTAGAAGCAGTATTTAGGTAGGATGACTAATCTGCAAGCCAAAAGAGGTTTTATCTGTTAAATAGAAGCAACCTCTGACAGAAAGCCTAGGGCAGAGTAAGAGAGGAAGATGACAAAACCCTGCTCTACACACGAACTCTTGGTTTGGAGGCTGAAACTCAGGTGGTTTTCGTGCCTTTGGGGCCTTTGCTTGTAAGCGCTGTAAAAAAGTTAAAAAAATAACTTTTGCTGGAAAGTGGATAATGCAGGCAAGTGGATCTATATAACAAACACTCTCTCAGCTGCTCATTTTAGACGATGATTTCAGGCACTTCCTGAAATTGTATTACATCCCGTTTGACTGTTTTTTCCCTTTGATTAACAATTCGGTTTTGTGTAACATGCCAGTGAGTCAGAAGTCTTAGCTTGAGAAGGGTCCTGCCAAAATGATGACAAATTACAAATTATATACTAATCTTTGTGAGGATTAAAATAGATGAAATCGGTAAAACATTTTGAATAGTGTTTGCTATAACTTTGAGCACTCACTACTTATTAGCTCTTAATAGTCTTACTGTTACTATTAGGAATTACTTGGAGTTCATTTTATCCTGTGGCACTGCCCTGAAATTAAAGGCACAAAAACCAATACCAGTGCACAGTGAGAGCTGATACAGATGATGATTTTAGTGTGGACTCACATGGCCCCCTGGAATATATAGCAAGTTCTATCAGTGGTGTTGAAAAAATGAACTTTAAATCATTTTGAATTCAGTTATGACCAACGTTTATTATGTTTACTGTGTCAGGCAATCAGGTACACATTCTACTTGTAATTAACCCCTTTTTACAGTTGAGAAAACCAAAGTTCAGAGAGGCTATATCTAAACCTTCCAAGTCACACAGCTAGAGAGTGATAGAATGGGTTCTTTGTACCACACTGGTTTACAAAATGTTTTGAAATAAACATTTTTTGGCTGCATTTTGTGGCATGAGTGATCTTAACTCCCCAACCAGGGTTAAAACACACGCCCCCTGCAGGAGAATTGTCTTAACCATTGGACAACCAGAAAAGTCCCCAAGTAAATTCTTTTAAAGTATGTTGACTGATGAATGGTCTATTAATTTCCCTCTAGCTAGTTTAAAAAATTTTATTGAAATAGAGTGGATTTATAATGTATTATAAATCACAGTTGTACAGCAAAGTGATTCAGTTATATATGTGTGTATATATAAATACATATATTCTTTTTTTTTAAACCTGTTTTTGTGTTGGTGGAGAAGGATGTGGCAATCCACTCCAGTGTTTTTGCCTGGAGAATCCCATGGACAGAGGAACCTGGCAGGCTACATTCCATGGGGTTGCAAAGAGTTGGAACCAACTGAAGTGACTTAGCACACATGCATGTTTTATGTTGGGGTACAGCTAATGAACAACGTTGTGATAGCTTCAGGTGAACAGCAAAGGGATTCAGCCATACATACACATGCATCCATTCTCCCCAAAACTCCCCTCCCATCCAGGCTTGCCACATAACATTGAGCAGAGTTCCTCGTGCTATACATACACACAGTGTGTGGTTGGTTATCCATCTTAGTATATAGCAGCTACTTTTGCATGTGATTTTCACTATTGATGATGTAAGTACACAACACGTCATGAAATTTGTGTTGATTTGTTTCCCAGGGGTCCAGATTGCCTCTTCCTCTTCCTGTTGTCCCATTGAAATAATCCACCTCGGTGGGAGGGGGGGAATAATGGTTCTTTACAGATGCCCATGTCTAATCTCTGGACCCTGTAAACCTGTTACCTTACTCAGCAAAAGATTTTGCAGATGTGAGAATTGAAAGAGGGAGGCAGGAGAATCAGAAGAGATGAGGACAGAAGTAGAGGTCAGAGGGATGCAGTTGGTACCTCGGAAGATGGGGGAGAGAACCGTAAGTCAGGGAACGCAGACCAACTCTAGAAGCTGCAAAAGGCAAGAAGACCGGTTCTCTCCCAGAGCCTCAAAAGGCAACACAGCCCAGGAGACACCTTGGTTTTAGCTCCATGAGACCCATTTCAGATTTTTGCTCTCCCTATCAAGTTTAGGTTGTTTGAAGCCACCAAATTTGTTGCAGTGGCAATAGGAAACTGCTGTACCCCCCTTGCAGTGTTTACAGAGTGCCTCATCTTTTATTTTAATGATTCTCTGAGTTAGAACAATTGGCTTATTTCTTATTTAGGTTGGGGTTCTGAGCAAGTTGGTTGCAATGATACACATGGATCAACTCAACTTTTTAAAAACATTCTTTTAATCAGTAAGAGCTTTGGGTGGATTGATTCAGTATATGAGTCTAGGAGAAGGAAGGAAGGGAGATGGCAGCTTGAACCACTAGAGGTTGTGGGGGATCTTGAAGGAAGGAAATTGCTTTAACTTGAGTTTCTCAGGAAATCCTGATTAGGCCCGATGAGGGCCTGTGAAAATCATTGACCTAATGGAACTAGTGACAATTGAGCAATTCTGTGCTAATTTCAGTTCTAAGAGCTTAACGTACATTGACTCTCTTTTCCTTATACCAGCAGTGAGGTACATACTATTGATAATACCTGTTTTTGCCAATAAGGAAACTGACACACAGGGCTATAGGTTTTACTTAAGCATTTTGATTATAGTAGGATTGTGAACATTGAACTGGTTGTCAAATTGTATTGATAACATATGTAAACATTTATGATCACAGAATTATTTTATGTTCAAATTTTAAGCCTTAGAGGTTTTTTCCTACCATTTTGTATTTAACTAGCTATAGGGTTAATGGGTTCTAATTAGGTTTATTCTAAACTAGACATTTAGAATATAACTCTTAAAGGCAGGTTTAAAAACAGTTGTTGAAGCATCTTGTCCATAAAAGCACTAAGACGCTGCCTTAGCATAAAATGTCCACTGGATGGCAGGTTTTCATAAAAAGTACACGGCATTAGATTTCATATCATAAGTTTCCCCACATTTATAAGACCAAACAACTCATTTGCTTTGGGTTGTTAAATAGCTAACTTTTTGAGTTTCTTAAACTGTATTTAATATCGATTCAAAATAGAAACAGAGCTTTAGCAGCTTAACACTTTTGAAATATGTATATCCCTTTAAATAAGGACTTAATTTGAAGTGCATTTTACAAATTAAACTTGAGCCCATGGGCAGACTTGTAAAATGTTGTTGATTTTTTAAAATGAAGCCGTAATAATAAAAAATCTATATGGTCTTATATCTAGTAACTTTATACTAGAAAAATTTTAGTTTTTTAGGAAAGATAGCAAAAAATTTTACACTATGAACTTATTTACAATATTTGCAGGAACTTCTTTCCTACAAGCTTAAAGTTTTCACATGGAGGACAAATTTCCTCCCACTAAGAGTTTTAAGGGTTACAATTTGAGGCCAGATCAAAGTTATTTACTTGTTTAGTGCTGAATTCAGGAAGAAGGTACTTTAAAGTTACTCAGAGTACCTTTAAAGACTGTTTCTATGAACATATGCTTGGTGCCTTTGTCCCCTGACACCTGCCTAACTGCTCTTCATCCAAACTGTAGACAGGAAGGTGCCACCAGGGGGCGCTATACCAGCACCAAAGCTGCCCACTTCCGCATTTACTTCCACAAAGCTTATTAACAAGTACTCACTTTCTCTTCCTCCTCCTCTCCTGCTGCTTTAATCAGTATGCCTTTGGCCTGTGTATCAAGTTGTTAGCACAGTGGTCTAGGTGTTTCTAAGACATCACAGACTCTTCTGGCTTTGGTAGGTGCTATGAGCTCTGGCTCCCTAGCCTTTAACATGTAAATATGCCAATTCGTGAACTTCAAACTGTACTTTAAAGTGATCAGTTCAGTAGCTTGCCCTAATCATGAAATAGAAAAGATTCTGCCACTATGCCCTCATTTAAATGTCAGTGACGACACATTTAATGGCTCTTACTTTATCTATTGAACTGAATTTATGAACTTAATTTTTGAAGTACAAATATTCAAATACAGTTGAACTTTGAGCCTATCATAGCAAACGTGATATGCTACACAAGTAGGGTGAAGTCTACCAGAATATTTTCTCAAATTAGCTCTGCCACACAACTGAAAGGTGAATTCTCCAGTGGCAATTTATTCATACTGTTTTTGACAGTTCTCAAACCTGAAGCTTACATTTAACATTAGCACTTTATCTTACTTTATACTGGTTCTAAATTTAAGCAATGAAATGTCATCATTTCCTTGTCAGAAAAAAAATAAAGGAAATGAAAAAAATCAATAGCTGATGACAGTTGGCAGAAACAAACAACATAATCAATTAAGGGAATATTGAGTATCCATTCAATGCAGAAAATGTAGTAGATACTCAGCTAATACTCCACTGCTGGTTGATTTATTGATAATGCTTGTTTCTGTCCATTAGCCTCAGACATCCATGTTTTTTTAAAAGAGAAACTCACTGCAAATGAAAATGTGAACAAGCATCAGTAATTGACTTAAAAAAAAAAAACCCACACCTTTTTATATTAGCATATAGGTGATTAACACTGTTGTGTTAGTTTCAGGTATATATCAAAGTGATTCAGCTATACATATATACGTATCTATTCTTTCTCAAATTCTTTTCCCATTTAAGTTGTTACATAATATTGAACAGAGTTCCCTGTGCTATACAGCAGATTCTTGTTGTTTATCCATTTTAAATATAGCAATGTGTACATGTCAGTTAGAGGCTCCCTAATTATCCCTTCCCCCTCAACCATAAATTTATTCTCTAAGTCTATGAGTCTCTTTTGTAAATATGTTCATTTGTATCATTTTTTTAAAGATTCCACATACAAGTGATACCATGTAATATTTATCATTCTGTCTGACTTCCTTCAGTAAGACAATTTGTAGGTTCATCCATGTTGCTACAAAANAGTCTATGAGTCTGTTTTGTAAATATGTTCATTTGTATCATTTTTTTTAAGATTCCACATACAAGTGATACCATGTAATATTTATCATTCTGTCTGACTTCCTTCAGTAAGACAATTTGTAGGTTCATCCATGTTGCTACAAAAGCATTATTTCATTCTTTTAAATGACTGAGTAGCATTCCACTGTGTATATATGTCACATCTTTATCCATTCATCTGTTGATAGACTTTTAGGTTGCTTCCGTATCTTGGCTATTATAAATAATGCTGCTATGAACATTGGGGTATTCTTTTGGGTCATGTTTTTCCCTGGGTATATGCCCAGGAGTGGGATTACAGGATCATATGGTAGCTCTATTTTTATTCAGAATGGCCATCATAAGAAAATCCACGAACTATAAATGCTGGAAAGGGTGTGGAGAAAAGCAAACCCTCCCACACTGTTGGTGGGAATGTAAATTGGTACAGCCACTGTAGAGAACAATATGGAGGTTCTTTAAAAGTAAAAATAGAGTAATTGACTCTTGTTTTTAGCCAACTATGTTGTCTCATTGCCTCAGTCAGTTCAGTCACTTAGTCGTGTCCAAATCTTTGGCCCCATGAACTGCAGCACGCCAGGTCTCCCTGTCCATCAGCAACTCCTGGAGCTTGCTTAAACTCATGTCCATTGAGCCAGTGATGCTATCCAACCATCTCATCCTCTGTTGTCCCCTTCTCCTTGCACCTTCAGTCTTTCCCAGCATCAGGGTCTTTTCCAGTGAGTCGGTTTTTCATATCAGGTGGCCAAAGGATTGGAGTTTCAGCTTCAGCATCAGTCCTTCCAATGAACATTCAGAACTTATTTCCTTTAGGATGGACTGATTGGATCTCCTTGCTGTCCAAGGGACTCTCAAGAGTCTCCTCCAACACCACAGTTCAAAAGCATCAATTCTTTGGCTCTCAGCTTTTTCATAGTCCAACTCTCACATCCATACGTGACTACTAGGAAAACCATAGCTTTGACTAGATGGACCTTTGTTGGCAAAATAATGTCTCTGCTTTTTAATATGCTCTCTAGGGTGGTCATAGCTTTTCTTCCTAAGAGCAAGCATAATTTTTAATTTCATGGTTACAGTTACCATCTGCAGTGATTTTGAAGCCCCCCAAATAAAGTCTGTCACTGTTTTCATTGTTTCCCCATCTATTTGCCATGAAGTGAAGGGACTGGATGTCATGATCTTAGTTTTCTGAATGTTGAGTTTTAAGCCAACTTTTTCACTCTTCTCTTTCACTTTCATCAAGAGGCTCTTTCTACCATAAGGGTGTCATATGTGTATATGAGGTTATTGATATTTCTTCCAGCAATCTTGATTCCAGCTTGTGCTTCATCCAGCCTGGCATTTTGCATGATGTACTCTGCATATAAGTTAAATCAGCAGGGTGACAATAAACAGCCTTGATGTACTCCTTTCCTGATTTGGAACCAGTCTGTTGTTTCATATCTAATTCTAGCTGTCACTTCCTGATCTGCATACAGATTTCTCAGGAGGCAGGTCAGGTGATCTGGTATTCACCTCTCTTTAAGAATATTCCACAGTTTGTTGTGATCCACACAGTCAAAGGCTTTGGCATAGTTTTTCTGTAACTCTCTTGCTGTTTTGAGGATTCCACGGCTGTTGGCAATTCAATCTCTGGTTCCTCTGCCTTTTCTAAATCCAGCTTGAACATCTGGAAATTCTGAACTATCCGGGAAGCCCTCCCATTGCCTGCGATATGAGTAGTAGAAAATATAGGTTAGTGTTAACTTTAAACATAACTGTAAGAAAACATTTAATAGAGTCCTTATGCATTGCAGAGTTGTTTTTCTTGTTGTGCTAAGTCCAAGTTGTGCTTTTAAATTCATGTTTGTCATTGACTATCATCAAATAGTTTACAATTTTTGGCAAAACAAGATATACACAAACTGGACATCTGGATGATAAATGAGGACAAAGTATAACTAAGTGCCAAAATGCACGATATCCTAGCACTCACGGACAAGCATCACAATGCAGAGCAAAGTACTCTACGGGGTATCTCTCTCACTCTTCTTTAAATAAAGCATTTACAATGTGTTGTCATTTTTTAAAACTCAAAATGAATGCAAGTTCTAAATGTAATTTTAATGCTCAAGTCTTTTCTATTCATGATTGTGAAGTACAGAATAATTAGCATTTTTCATTTTTTGTAGCTCCATGGAGGAGTTACCACATCACATACTATGCGGAAAATACACTTTAGAGAAATCCTCATCCAACTTACTAATATTTAGACTTAATTTTTCCCTACAGGCTGGTTGTAATATTAATCTAAGTCAGCACTGCAGACCATTTTTTATTTGGGCTAATTATTGTTTTTTCCCATTCTGTAACTCTCCACCACTGTTTTATTTGTTGCTTTGAGCTTTTCTGTGGCCGTGGTGTAGGCTGAGGAGTGGGCAGACCTGGCAGGAGGTAGAGATGAGCTCNGGGCTAATTATTGTTTTTTCCCATTCTGTAACTCTCCACCACTGTTTTATTTGTTGCTTTGAGCTTTTCTGTGGCCGTGGTGTAGGCTGAGGAGTGGGCAGACCTGGCAGGAGGTAGAGATGAGCTCAGCTCACCCATCTTCAGACAGTGCTCTCACTGACTCTCCAGACGTGGCAGTAAATACAGAAATGGCCCTCATAGGCAGGTGATATTTTCTCCTCACAATCTAATCAAGAAGACCAGGAATGCTTCTGTAATTCCACAGCTGCAGGATGGAAAGCAAATGGCAACACTCCCTGTCTTGTCTGTTGGCCCACTCTGATGTTCCAGTGCAGAGTGAAAAGCGTTGAATCGGATGCCTGCCGCCTTACATTGTTCTTGTTCAGTTGCTCAGTTGTGTCTGACTCTTTGTGACCCCACAGAGTGCAGCATGCCAGGCTTCCTTGTCCTCTACTATCTCCCTGAATTTGCTCAAACTCATGTCCATTGAGCTGGTGGTGCCATCCAACCATATCATCCTCTGTAGCTCCCTTCTCCTCTTGCCTTCAGTCTTTCTCAGCACCTGGGCCTTTTCCGATGAATCGACTCTGCATCAGATGGCCACCGTGTTGCAGCTTCAGCATCAGTCCTTCCAACGAATAGTTAGGATTGATGTGATATATATGCAATAAGATAGTTTTCACTTTTATAAAGTTAACTCCACTCATTAAAAACAGTAATATGGTATGAATAAAATTATAGTTTAAGAGAACTGTAGAATTGAGGTAAGCCTGTACTGTTTTCTTATCAACTTCCATCTCAATCTTNTGTTTTACCTCCTCAGACAACCATTTTGCCTGTTTGCATTTCTTTTCTGGGATTGGTTTTCATCTCCATCTCCTGTAAAATGTTATGAACCTTCATCCATAAATAAAAAATACTCTTGCTAAAAAATGTGAATTATCATTTGAGGCATCAGCAAGTTTTGATCTTTTTGTTGATGATGGGTTATACTTTGATGTTAATGGCTGCTGACCGGTCAGGACAGTGGTTGCTGAAGGTTGTAGGTGGCTGTAGCAACTTCTTAAAGTAGGACAGCATTGGAGTTTGCTGCATCAATTCACTTTATTTTCTTTCATGAATTATTTGAGTGTATAATGCTATTTGATAACAGNCAGGACAGTGGTTGCTGAAGGTTGTAGGTGGCTGTAGCAACTTCTTAAAGTAGGACAGCATTGGAGTTTGCTGCATCAATTCACTTTATTTTCTTTCATGAATTATTTGAGTGTATAATGCTATTTGATAACAGTTTTACCTATAGTAGAACTTCTTTCAAAATTAGTCAAACCTCTCAAATTATGCTGCTGCTTAACAATTTTTGTAATTCTAAATATTACATAAGCTTATGTAATATTTAGAAATCCTTTATTGTCACTTCAAGAGCATCTCCATCAAGAGTGGATTCCATCTCAAGAACTCCCTGTTTTATTCATGCATAAGAAGCAACTCCTCATCCATTCAAGTGTTGTCATCAGATTGCAGCAATTCTGGCTCCACTTCTAACTCTCTCACTATTTCTGCCAGAGTTGCAGTTACTTCCTCCACTGAAGTCTTGAATCCCTTCCATGTGGGTTGGAATCAACTTCTTGAATACTCTTGTTACTGTTGCTGTTTTGATTTATTCCCGTGAATCATGAATGTTCTTGATGGCATCTAGATTGGTGAATTCTTTCTAGAAGGGTTCCCATTTACTTTGCCCAAAGATCTGTAAGAAGACTCACTGTCTAGGCTGCTGTGGCCCTACAAAATATATTTCTTAAATAATGAGACTTGAAAGTTGAAATTACTCTTGAAACATGGGCTGAGAAATGGATGCTGTGTTAGCAGGCATGAAAACAACATTCATCTCATCATACTGCTCCATCAGAGCGCTTCTGTGACCTGGTGCATGGTCCCTAAGCAGTAATATTTTGAAAGGAATCTTTTGTTCTGAGCAGTAGGTGTCAACAGTAGGCTTAAAATATTCAGTAAAGCATGTTGTAAATAGATGTGCTGTTATTCAGGTTTTCTTGTTCCATTTAGAGAACACAGCAGAGCAGATATAGCATAAATCTTAAGAACCCTGGGCTTTTCAGAAGGTAAATGAGCATTGGCTTCAACTTAAAGTCACCAGCTGCCCTAGCCCCTAATAAGAGAGTCAGCCTGTCCTTTGAAGCTTTCAAGTCAGGCATGCCACCAGGGAAGCCCCATGAAAGACTTAGATGGCGTCTGTTCCCAATGTAAGGGTGTTTCATCTACACTGAAAATTTGTTGTTTAGTGTCGTCACATTCATCAGCTTATTGAGATCTTCTGGATAACTTGCTGCAGCTTCCGCATTAATGCTTGCTGCTGCACCTTGCCCTTTTGGTATATAACAGTTTCTTTCCTTAAACCTCATGACCCACCTTCTACTAGCTTCAAACTTTTCTTGTGTAGCTTCCTCACCTCTCTCAGCCTTCATAGAATGGAAGAGACTTAGGGCTTTACTTTGGATTATCCTTGCCTTAAAGGATGTTGTGGCTGACTTGATCTTTTCTTCAGACTGATAAAGCTTCCTCCATATCATCAATAAGGCTGTTTTGCTTTCTTATCATTTGTGTGTTCACTGGAGTAGCACTTTTAATTTCCGTCAAGAGATTTTCATTTGCATTTGCAATCTGGCTAGCTGTTCAGTGCCAGAGGCCTAGCTTTCAGCCTATCTGTTTTCAACATGCCTTCCTTGCTAAGCTTAATCATTTCTTTGATTTAAAGTGAGAGATGTGCGACTCTTCCTTCTCTTGAACACTTAGAGGTCAATGTAAGGTTAATAACTGGCCTAATTTCAATCTTGTTGGGTCTCAGGGAATATGGAGGCACAAGGAGAGGAAGAGAGATGGGGGTACAGCTGTGAGTGGAGTAGCAAGAATGCACATTTGTCCAAAGCTGTTACAATAGGGACATCAAAGATCCTGATCACAATCACCATAACAAAAATTACACTAATGAAAAAGTTTTGAAATATTGCAAGAATGACCAAAATGTGACACAAAGACAGGAAGTGGGCAAATGCTGTTGGAAAAGTGGTGCTGATAAAATGGCTTAACACAGGGTGGCCACACGTCTTCAATTTATAGAAGACACAGTACTATAAAGCATGACAAAGCAAAGCATAATAAAACAAGTTGTGCCTGTATACATGTTCACATTTTGTATAACAGTTTCTCTATTCCTGTACTAGGGATGAGTAAAGACAAAGATAAATCAACAGGATAGTGAAGACAATCAGGAGATACATGTAGACAAATACAGGAAAGGTTAAAGTCAGCAACCAGGTTCTCACATGTCTGTTAGAAAATCTTCAGAATTGAAACATGGTCCTCAGGGTCAAAATACAGAAACAACCCACCTGCTTCAGGAGTCCTAATTTATGTGTAATTACACAGAACAAAAAGAAAGCTATGGTACTCAAAAAATAAAACACAAATAGCAAGTTTATTGAGGATGTAAGCTGTATATTTGACTGCCTAATGATCACACTTTAAATACTTGAAAATCAGTTGAAGTACCCAGAGATATCGTGCACTCTGGGAAGCCAAGGTTTAGCATTCCAGGCTTTCCCAAAGAGTCCTGTGGAGAATACAGAGAAAAAATATTTTTGCCAAGAAAATCCTACTTGTAGTAGACTGTAGGGCTCTCAGAAAAGCAGATTTCCCCTGATTGCTTACAAATGAGAAGACTAGCAAGTTATAGGACAGCTTGAAATGATTTTCACTATACATTTAAAAAGGACTGTTTGGTTGTGAATGAAACAAAACCATCAGCTTTGCTTTATAATTCTATACCTGATGCATAGCTTTTAAACTTTTGTTCCTTTTCCACTGTGCAACATCTAAAGGAAAAGCACTTTGGCTATTAACTTGCCAAAGTTGGGTTCATTTTAGTCTGACTGAAGGATTTTCTGCTTACAGAACATTAAAAATTGTTATGGATCTTTGGATCTCAGGTATACAGAGGTCATATTATTCCTTTTAAGCTTCAGAATATCTTTATACTAGTGTGAATCCTTGAAGGTGCATTGATTTTCAATATTTTGTATGTGTACTCTAAGGGGGAAGCTCTGAACAAGCTCTAAATTTTGAGATCAATTACAGAATGAATGGAATATGGGGAGAGTGGGCACTTTTGACTCTTGAATGCTTTATTGAGCTCATTTTCTGCTTCTTTGAATCTGAAAACGTTGATAATAAAAGAAGAATGATATACAAAAAAAGCAACAATGAAAGGATCAATGATTCCTTTTCTCTTGGGTTCTAGACTGAAAGCTCAATTTGCCACTTAAACAGTTTCATGCACAATTCCCTCGAACCTAAGTTCCATAGCAGAGAGAGATTTTGACTGCTGCTGCTTCTATAATATAGTATGCTATAGGAGAGGTAAATATGGTTAACTCTTGTAAGATTGACTGCAGAAGTTTTGCAAACAGCTATGAGGTGTTTGACAATTTCTCCTATTATGATACCTACAATTTTTTCCTTCTCTTTCATATATTGTTTGGCTTCCTCAGAAATTCCTGAAGTTGGAAGGAACCAAGGTGCTTATCCATTTAATCTCTTCATCCACACCCATAAAACCTTTCAAACTTCCAAGCCTGTTTTGTTGTTCAGTCACTAAGTCGTGCCGACTCTCTGAAGCCCCATGAACTGCAGCATGCCAGGCTTCCTTGTCCTCCACTGCCTCCTGGAGTTTGCTCAGACTCAGGTCCATTGATTCAGTGATGCCATCCAACCATCTCATTCTCTGTCATCCCATTCTCCTCATGCCCTCAATCTTTCCCAGCATCAGGGTCTTTTCCAATGAATTGGGTCTTAGCATCAAGTGGCCAAACTATTGCAGTATCAGCTTCAGCATCAGTCCTTTCAATGAATATTCAAGGTTGATACCCTGAGACAGCTTTGAGAGGAGACAGGGTAGCCTTCAGAGTGACTCATCTTTACTTGTTTATTTTTGGGTGAGTCTAAAGTGAGATTTTTGAAAACATGTTTCTGCATTTATAATTTTTGGGGTCTGTTTTAAAACAGAAAGAAGGAGAAACCACACAGAAACTTTAAAGTTCTATGGTGCTGTAATAGAAGCTTATTTTTTTTTTGTAGGGAGAGTGTGATTCACTTATGTAACAATACTGAGTATGAGTTATAGGGGAAAAACAAAGCTATAATCTTTTAGCCCTCCCTTGGGCATGAATTCATGTTCTAATCTCATGAAATTCCTTCTTTGTTTCTAACTGTCACTTCATAAAGTAAAAGAATTTAATGCAATAATTCCTAAAGTCTATTTTAGTCAACTTAATTAAGCAGTTCTACTTAGGCTGCTGTTTCTAGCCAAAGCAGTTGAGAACTTGGAGGCTATTAGCTAAATACAACTGATGTACATTTAATCCGTCCTTTAGGAAAATGGGAGAAGAAACCTGAAAGGAACTTCTGAGTGACAGGGCCATTTCCTCGTCACCTGCAGTGGCATGGCCCTGGCTTCTGGGTGCTATTCTTCATTGCTTTCCCTCCTAGTCCCAAGTCTAGGATGAATCTGTGAAGGACAAGGCTGTTCCTCCCAAGCCCCTCTTTAATCACTGCCAGTTAAAAGAACCAATAGATTCCAAGTGGTGGCCATTTTTATATTTCAAAGAGATTTACCCTAGACCTCTTATATTAGAATATCAAGTCTTTGTCAGATTGATGATAGAAAATAAAAAAAGGAAGAGAGTAACTTTCCAGCTTATGATCTCAGGTGTGATGGGAATTGCTGATGCTTTCATTGTGCTAGAAAACTAGGGCAGAAGGACACATGGTAGCAGCAGGATACTTCTCCAACTTTCTTGACAAGTTGCTACTTTGACAGTTCCTGCGAGAGTCCCAGCTGCGACCAGGTAAGTGGGATGGTGTCACTTTGACACTGCAGCTGCCCTGTTGGCAAATGTGAGTTCTGTAGGATCCTTAGGAAGACAAAATATGTAACATTTCAAAGAGGGACTACTTTATTACTGTAGCTATACCTACAAGTCTTCAGTGATTTGACTGATGAAAACAGTCTTAATTCATTGTTTGGAAGGCCTGGGCTCCCCAGGTAGCTCTGAATCCTTCCTCAGTTTTACCAGAAGCAAGGAGAGTGAAACTGAAAGACAGATGTTGGGCCAATTAGGTATGTCAGACTATTTCCTTCACTTTTATTCCTTCTGTGAGTTCATAGTTTTCTAAATCCATTCAAAGTTAATGGACAAAGAAGGTGATTTACACTCAACTATTGAAAGGCATTAGATCAGAGCTGAGCAGTTACTTTAGGCCAGTTGGGAGAGCATAATAACCTGTAATTATTTGGAGGCCATAAATATTGAGGCAGGCAAGGAGGCATTTAATAGGTCATTTAGAAAGGGTACAATAATGGGAAGTGAAATAATGCTTGGAGCCTGGCTGTTATATCAGGGATAACTACATGACATTAAAAGGGCCTCAGAAAGGGGATATTCTCCTAAAGAAGGCTGGGGAAAATCCCCTCTTGCCAAGTTTGCCATTGAATTGGGGAAATGGAACAAATAAAGGACTAATACAAGCAAAGCTGATTTGGGGCTCCCTTGATGGCTCCGTGGTAAAGAATCTCCCTGCCACTGCAGGAGACCCAGGTTAGGTCNCCAGGGAAGCCCCATGAAAGACTTAGATGGCGTCTGTTCCCAATGTAAGGGTGTTTCATCTACACTGAAAATTTGTTGTTTAGTGTCGTCACATTCATCAGCTTATTGAGATCTTCTGGATAACTTGCTGCAGCTTCCGCATTAATGCTTGCTGCTGCACCTTGCCCTTTTGGTATATAACAGTTTCTTTCCTTAAACCTCATGACCCACCTTCTACTAGCTTCAAACTTTTCTTGTGTAGCTTCCTCACCTCTCTCAGCCTTCATAGAATGGAAGAGACTTAGGGCTTTACTTTGGATTATCCTTGCCTTAAAGGATGTTGTGGCTGACTTGATCTTTTCTTCAGACTGATAAAGCTTCCTCCATATCATCAATAAGGCTGTTTTGCTTTCTTATCATTTGTGTGTTCACTGGAGTAGCACTTTTAATTTCCGTCAAGAGATTTTCATTTGCATTTGCAATCTGGCTAGCTGTTCAGTGCCAGAGGCCTAGCTTTCAGCCTATCTGTTTTCAACATGCCTTCCTTGCTAAGCTTAATCATTTCTTTGATTTAAAGTGAGAGATGTGCGACTCTTCCTTCTCTTGAACACTTAGAGGTCATTGTAAGGTTAATAACTGGCCTAATTTCAATCTTGTTGGGTCTCAGGGAATATGGAGGCACAAGGAGAGGAAGAGAGATGGGGGTACAGCTGTGAGTGGAGTAGCAAGAATGCACATTTGTCCAAAGCTGTTACAATAGGGACATCAAAGATCCTGATCACAATCACCATAACAAAAATTACACTAATGAAAAAGTTTTGAAATATTGCAAGAATGACCAAAATGTGACACAAAGACAGGAAGTGGGCAAATGCTGTTGGAAAAGTGGTGCTGATAAAATGGCTTAACACAGGGTGGCCACACGTCTTCAATTTATAGAAGACACAGTACTATAAAGCATGACAAAGCAAAGCATAATAAAACAAGTTGTGCCTGTATACATGTTCACATTTTGTATAACAGTTTCTCTATTCCTGTACTAGGGATGAGTAAAGACAAAGATAAATCAACAGGATAGTGAAGACAATCAGGAGATACATGTAGACAAATACAGGAAAGGTTAAAGTCAGCAACCAGGTTCTCACATGTCTGTTAGAAAATCTTCAGAATTGAAACATGGTCCTCAGGGTCAAAATACAGAAACAACCCACCTGCTTCAGGAGTCCTAATTTATGTGTAATTACACAGAACAAAAAGAAAGCTATGGTACTCAAAAAATAAAACACAAATAGCAAGTTTATTGAGGATGTAAGCTGTATATTTGACTGCCTAATGATCACACTTTAAATACTTGAAAATCAGTTGAAGTACCCAGAGATATCGTGCACTCTGGGAAGCCAAGGTTTAGCATTCCAGGCTTTCCCAAAGAGTCCTGTGGAGAATACAGAGAAAAAATATTTTTGCCAAGAAAATCCTACTTGTAGTAGACTGTAGGGCTCTCAGAAAAGCAGATTTCCCCTGATTGCTTACAAATGAGAAGACTAGCAAGTTATAGGACAGCTTGAAATGATTTTCACTATACATTTAAAAAGGACTGTTTGGTTGTGAATGAAACAAAACCATCAGCTTTGCTTTATAATTCTATACCTGATGCATAGCTTTTAAACTTTTGTTCCTTTTCCACTGTGCAACATCTAAAGGAAAAGCACTTTGGCTATTAACTTGCCAAAGTTGGGTTCATTTTAGTCTGACTGAAGGATTTTCTGCTTACAGAACATTAAAAATTGTTATGGATCTTTGGATCTCAGGTATACAGAGGTCATATTATTCCTTTTAAGCTTCAGAATATCTTTATACTAGTGTGAATCCTTGAAGGTGCATTGATTTTCAATATTTTGTATGTGTACTCTAAGGGGGAAGCTCTGAACAAGCTCTAAATTTTGAGATCAATTACAGAATGAATGGAATATGGGGAGAGTGGGCACTTTTGACTCTTGAATGCTTTATTGAGCTCATTTTCTGCTTCTTTGAATCTGAAAACGTTGATAATAAAAGAAGAATGATATACAAAAAAAGCAACAATGAAAGGATCAATGATTCCTTTTCTCTTGGGTTCTAGACTGAAAGCTCAATTTGCCACTTAAACAGTTTCATGCACAATTCCCTCGAACCTAAGTTCCATAGCAGAGAGAGATTTTGACTGCTGCTGCTTCTATAATATAGTATGCTATAGGAGAGGTAAATATGGTTAACTCTTGTAAGATTGACTGCAGAAGTTTTGCAAACAGCTATGAGGTGTTTGACAATTTCTCCTATTATGATACCTACAATTTTTTCCTTCTCTTTCATATATTGTTTGGCTTCCTCAGAAATTCCTGAAGTTGGGAGGAACCAAGGTGCTTATCCTTTTAATCTCTTCATCCACACCCATAAAACCTTTCAAACTTCCAAGCCTGTTTTGTTGTTCAGTCACTAAGTCGTGCCGACTCTCTGAAGCCCCATGAACTGCAGCATGCCAGGCTTCCTTGTCCTCCACTGCCTCCTGGAGTTTGCTCAGACTCAGGTCCATTGATTCAGTGATGCCATCCAACCATCTCATTCTCTGTCATCCCATTCTCCTCATGCCCTCAATCTTTCCCAGCATCAGGGTCTTTTCCAATGAATTGGGTCTTAGCATCAAGTGGCCAAACTATTGCAGTATCAGCTTCAGCATCAGTCCTTTCAATGAATATTCAAGGTTGATACCCTGAGACAGCTTTGAGAGGAGACAGGGTAGCCTTCAGAGTGACTCATCTTTACTTGTTTATTTTTGGGTGAGTCTAAAGTGAGATTTTTGAAAACATGTTTCTGCATTTATAATTTTTGGGGTCTGTTTTAAAACAGAAAGAAGGAGAAACCACACAGAAACCTTAAAGTTCTATGGTGCTGTAATAGAAGCTTATTTTTTTTTTGTAGGGAGAGTGTGATTCACTTATGTAACAATACTGAGTATGAGTTATAGGGGAAAAACAAAGCTATAATCTTTTAGCCCTCCCTTGGGCATGAATTCATGTTCTAATCTCATGAAATTCCTTCTTTGTTTCTAACTGTCACTTCATAAAGTAAAAGAATTTAATGCAATAATTCCTAAAGTCTATTTTAGTCAACTTAATTAAGCAGTTCTACTTAGGCTGCTGTTTCTAGCCAAAGCAGTTGAGAACTTGGAGGCTATTAGCTAAATACAACTGATGTACATTTAATCCGTCCTTTAGGAAAATGGGAGAAGAAACCTGAAAGGAACTTCTGAGTGACAGGGCCATTTCCTCGTCACCTGCAGTGGCATGGCCCTGGCTTCTGGGTGCTATTCTTCATTGCTTTCCCTCCTAGTCCCAAGTCTAGGATGAATCTGTGAAGGACAAGGCTGTTCCTCCCAAGCCCCTCTTTAATCACTGCCAGTTAAAAGAACCAATAGATTCCAAGTGGTGGCCATTTTTATATTTCAAAGAGATTTACCCTAGACCTCTTATATTAGAATATCAAGTCTTTGTCAGATTGATGATAGAAAATAAAAAAAGGAAGAGAGTAACTTTCCAGCTTATGATCTCAGGTGTGATGGGAATTGCTGATGCTTTCATTGTGCTAGAAAACTAGGGCAGAAGGACACATGGTAGCAGCAGGATACTTCTCCAACTTTCTTGACAAGTTGCTACTTTGACAGTTCCTGCGAGAGTCCCAGCTGCGACCAGGTAAGTGGGATGGTGTCACTTTGACACTGCAGCTGCCCTGTTGGCAAATGTGAGTTCTGTAGGATCCTTAGGAAGACAAAATATGTAACATTTCAAAGAGGGACTACTTTATTACTGTAGCTATACCTACAAGTCTTCAGTGATTTGACTGATGAAAACAGTCTTAATTCATTGTTTGGAAGGCCTGGGCTCCCCAGGTGGCTCTGAATCCTTCCTCAGTTTTACCAGAAGCAAGGAGAGTGAAACTGAAAGACAGATGTTGGGCCAATTAGGTATGTCAGACTATTTCCTTCACTTTTATTCCTTCTGTGAGTTCATAGTTTTCTAAATCCATTCAAAGTTAATGGACAAAGAAGGTGATTTACACTCAACTATTGAAAGGCATTAGATCAGAGCTGAGCAGTTACTTTAGGCCAGTTGGGAGAGCATAATAACCTGTAATTATTTGGAGGCCATAAATATTGAGGCAGGCAAGGAGGCATTTAATAGGTCATTTAGAAAGGGTACAATAATGGGAAGTGAAATAATGCTTGGAGCCTGGCTGTTATATCAGGGATAACTACATGACATTAAAAGGGCCTCAGAAAGGGGATATTCTCCTAAACAAGGCTGGGGAAATCCCCTCTTGCCAAGTTTGCCATTGAATTGGGGAAATGGAACAAATAAAGGACTAATACAAGCAAAGCTGATTTGGGGCTCCCTTGATGGCTCCATGGTAAAGAATCTCCCTGCCACTGCAGGAGACCCAGGTTAGGTCGCTGATCTGGGAACATCCCACATGCTGAGAAGCAACTAAACCTGAGCACCACAACTATTGAGCCTGTGCTATGGAACCTGGGAGCCACAACTACTGAACCCATACAGCTCAGCTACCGAAGCCTGCACACCGTAGAGCCCATGTTCTACAAGAAAAGCTACCGTAATGAGAAGCCTGCACATCGCAGAGAGGAGCCCCCGCTTCCTGCAACTCAAGAAAAGCCGTGCAGCAAATCTGAAGACCCAGCATAATCAAACACTGCTGCTTCAGTCGTGTCCAACTCTGTGCGACCTCATAGACGGCAGCCCACCAGGCTCCCCCATCCCTGGGATTCTCCAGGCAAGAACACTGGAGTGGGTTGCCATTTCCTTCTCCTAGGAATCAAACAGTAAGTGAAATTAAAAAAAAAAGAAAAGTAGATTTGTGGGTGGTATCATAAATAGTACACTCATTATATGACTGTAGACGTTACACTTGGGGCCTACTCTGGGCTAATACTTGCCTTCTCTGCTCTTTAAGAGGCTGTCTGTCCCTCAGGACCATAAGAGCAGGCAACCTCCTCTCAGGCTGTTCCTGATGTGTAGAGCAATAATTCTCTGAAAGGAAGCAGTAGATGCCTGGTGAGGAATAGCTAGGATCATCTTGGTAACCTGCCTAGGTGACCAGTTGTACGCATCATTTGCTGTAAGGACTCAAGTCAAAACCAGATTTTTCCACTCTCTCTTCAGTTTACTGGATATGTTGATAAAAACTAAGCTTAGTGTTAATAATGGGATTCCCCTATTGAAAGAAAGAAATATTGGGACTAGGGTTTTTCTAGTAGTTACATACAGTTGTGAGAGTTGGACCACAAAAAAGGCTGAACACTGAAGAACTGATGCTTTCGAACTGTGGTACTGGAGAAGACTCTTGAGAGTCCCTTGGACTGCAAGGAGATCAAACCAGTCAGTCCTGAAGCAAATCAGTCCTGAATATCCATTGGAAGAACTGTTGCTGAAGCTAAAGCTCTTGTACTTTGGTCACCTGTTGTGAAGAGCTGACTCTCTGGAAAAATACCCTGATGCTGGGAAAGATTGAAGGCAGGAGGAGAAGGGGATGACAGAGGATGGGGTGGTTGGATGGCATCACTGACTCAATGGACTTGAATTTGGACAAACTCTGGAGATAGTGAAGTACAGGGAAGCCTGGCACAGTCCAAAGAGTTGGACATGACTTAGCGACTATACAACATATCAGTTGAAGGCTAGGGATGGGCATTTTTATTATTTGGGAGTTTCCTGCTTTACATGGTCTGTGGTGATAGCTGTTGAGGAAAAGAGTCCCCCTCCCCCTTTTAATCTTCCTCTCTCTTAATCCTGAATTTAATATCCTGCAAAGAATTTAGTTTAGAAGATATGAGTTGCAAGAGTGAAATTCTTGAGAGATGTGGAAAGAACTCTGGCTAAAATTATTGCATTTCTCATGTTTTGATGGGAGAAGCAATCATACAGTCTTAATTTTACATTAAACTTCTGTGTCAGAGTTTATATAAACTAAAATTCATCATGCACTTTTTAGACAAACCGCAAAGTTAACGATGACCCAATTTAAAACCTGGTTCTGAAGTGACATAATGAGGTTATTCAAAGTTCACCGTTTGTTCTGCTAAGGATGGAAAACTGAAAGCAGTTCCTAATCCCAGGGACAGATATTTCAGTGTCTCTGTCCCAAAAGATAGAGGCTTGACAATTACACACTCATTTTGAGTAGAGGTTGGCTTAGAGCTGGAGGAGATGAAGTCACTGGAGGACATTGATAATGGCAGCTCAGGAATTTGAGGTTTTCTAAGAATAAGCTAGCATGCTAAAGGAGTTATAAAGAGACCCTTTCTTTTTGGATTCAGAGATTCATCAAAGGAAAATGTGCACAAATTGTTTTAGGGCAAATGGTAATAGAAGTGTGAACATTATGAACACTGATAAAAAAAAGTTAAATATAATAATAGCAGTGTATATGCTGTGAGCTAAGTAGCTTCAGTCATCTCTGACTCTTTGCAACCTTGTGGACTGTAGCGCACCAGGCTCCTCTGTCCATGGGATTTTCCAGGCAAGAATACTGGAGTGGGGTGCCATTTCCTCCTCCAGGGGACCTTCCCAACCCTGAGATCAAACCTGCATCTTTTATGTTGCCTGCATTGACAGATGGGTTCTTTACCACTAGCGCCATCTGAGAAGCCCAAAGATAGCAATAGGTAATGGATTTGGACTTACGAAAATATAAGAAATTTTTGGATTCGTCCAGATTTGGTACTGCAGTATTAGAATTTGCCTGCAGTAGAGAAAAATTCTGTATAAAACCAAATTATTCCCAGGGAAATGGATAAGTGTTCCAGTATTCAAATTTAACCTTTAGTGTCTATCTTACATAATTAAATTTTATTACCTGAAAAGTGCCAGTCAATTTTGGAAAGCTGTCCTAAGGTTTGACTGGGATACTAGGGTAGAAAGTTGAATGAGAACTGCTCGAGAATCTGTACCCTTGGAGAAAACTGCTGAAGGCTGGAGTTTGAAGTGTAGAGTTGTTTTCATCCACATGAATGAGGTAAGTCTCATCACAGGGAGAGAATGTGTACTTAAATGATCTTTTCCAGAAAGAGAAGAAAAAACATTTCATTTATAAGACTGCTTGCCATGACCTTGTAATTTCCAGAGGAAGAAGGTATTACTCTCAGTGAGGACATTGGTCCCTTTCCTGGAACTGGTTGGTCACAACCCAAAATTATAGAACTTCTGTCATATCGGTTGTCTTTTTTTTTTTTTTTTTTTAATGTTAGACATCTATAAGAGATCTAAGCCTTAGAAAGAGTGTTTTCTTTCTTTTAGGCTCTGTTGGTGTACTTGGGCTGTTATATTAAAATTAAGACATGCTTCGTTTTATGGCTTTATAATTGTTGCATTTTTTTTTTCCCTTTAACAAATTGAAGGTTTGTGGCAATCCTGTGTCAAGCAAGTCTGATGGCACCATTTCCTCAGCATTTACTTGCTTTGTGTCTCTGTCACATTTTGGTAATTCTTGAAATATTTCAAGCCTTTTCATTATTTGTGATGGTTATCTCTGATCAGTCATCTTTGATGTGACTAATATGATTCACTGAAGTCTCAGATGATGGTTGGCATTTTTTAGCAATATTTAGCAAAACTTTTAGTCTTTTTTATTAAAATTTAATTAATATGTTTCTTTAATGAAACACTATTGCACACTTAATAGAACACAGTCTAGTGTAAGTATAACTTTTATATGCACTGGGACACCAAAAAATTCGTGACTCATTTTGTTGCGACCCTTGCTTTATTGCATGGGTCTGGAACCAGGCCTGTAGTATCTCTGAGGTGCATCTGTAGCATAGACAGCATAGCTTAAACAGCAGAAGTTTGTTTTCACATCGTTCTGGGGGCTAGAAGTCCGACATGGATGCTTTGGCAGGGTGAGTTTTGCCGGAAGCTGCTTTTTACTTGATTCATAGATGAATGTCTTTTTGCTGTGTCTTTACCCAGGCTTTTCTCTGTGTGTGTGCCTGATCTCTCCTGTGAGTCCTAATCTCCTCTGCTTAAAAAGAGAAGTTGTGGTACAGTGGAATTACAATGGACTATTACTCAGCCATAAAAAGGAGCACATTTGAGTCAGTTCTAATGAGGTGGAGATGAACCTAGAGCCTATTATACAGTGAAGTAAATCAGAAAGAGAAAACAAATGTCATCTATTGACTTATATATATATATATGTATATATGGAATCTAGAAAGATGGGACTGATGAATATGTTTTCAGGGCAGCAATGGAGATGCAGACATACAGAACACACTTGTGGACCCCATGGGGGAAGGAAGTAGCACTGAAACATACATGTTACCACATGTAAGTTAGATAGCTAGTGAGGATTTGCTGTTTGGCACAGGGAACTCAATCCCATGCTCTGTGACAACCTAGAGGGGTGGGATGGGGGAGGGACATTCAAGAAGAAGGGGACGTATTTATACCTATGACTGATTCATGTTGATATATGACAGAAATCAATGTAATATTATAAAGCAATTATCCTCCAATTAAAAATAAATGAATTTAAAAAGGACATTAGATTGGGTTAGAACCTGTTGTAATGACCTTTTTGATTTTTTTAAACATAGTTGCCTCTTTTTTAAAAAAATTATATGTTGTATTTCAGGTGTACCCCAAAGTGACTCAGTTATAGATATACATACATCCATTCTTTTTCAGATTCTCTTCTCATATAGATTATGGGATATTGAGCAGAGTTTCCTGTGCTACACAGGAGGTTCTTACTGGTTGCCTGTCTTTTATATAGTATTGTGTGTATGTTAATTCCAAACTCTTGATTTATAAGCTCCCTCCCTTCATGTTTCCCCTTTGGTAGCCAAAAAAACACTTAATTTGAATCTCAAGCATTCTATCTCCAAATCGATAGTTATGTTCTGTGGTATATGGGGTTCAACTATTAACTTGGGGTGACACAATTCAGCCTGTAACAGACCCTTTGCCTAGGAACAAAGAGAAAAAGGAACATGATTTTAGGTGGAGGTCAGTGGAGATGGATCTCTGATATTTGTTGTATTCAGATACAGAGTTGTTAAGAACTTCAGTCAACCTATTAGGAAAAATTGAATATTTCCTTTTCCTTTCCCATATTAGACCAATTCTGCCTTTCCTAAATTTCCTTTGTTGTTGTTCAGTCACTAAGTCGTGTCCAACTCTTTGCAACCCTGTGGACTGCAGCATGCCAGGCTTCCCTGTCCTTCACCATCTCCCGGAGTGTGCTCAAACTCATGCCCATTGAATTGGTGATACCATCCAACCATTGCATCTTCTGTTGCCTCCTTCTCCTCCTGCCGTCAATCTTTCCCAGCATCAGGGTCTTTTCCAATGAGTCGGTTCTTTGTGTCAAGTGGCCAAAATATTGGAGCTTCAATATTCAGGGTTGATCTCCTTTAGGATTGACTGGTTTGATATCCATGCAGTCCAAGGGACTTTCAGGAGTCTTCCCTAGCACGACAATTCAAAAGCATCAATTCTTTGGTGCTTAGCCTTCTTTATGGTCCATCTCTCACATCTGTACATGACTATTGAATAAACCATGGCTTTGACTATAGAGACCTTTGTAGACCAAGTGATGTCTCTGGTTTTTAATATGCTGTCTAGATTTGTCTAGCTTTTCTTCCAAGGAGCAAGCATCTTTTAATTCTGTGGATGCAGTTACTGTCATTTCCTTAAAGGAATAAAAACATTTCCCCTCAGGTAATATTTGTATAGTAACCCCTCCCAGGTCTAGAGAAAGCTAGAAACTCTAATGATTCTGATAATGTGGTCTTAAGTAGCGTTATTATCAGTTAGAAAAGGCACATGAGATCATAGTTTGTTTGAGACATAGAGACATAAGGCTGAGAAGTAAGAGAAGAGTGAAAGAGGGAGGTGAAGGGCCAGCACTGCTGGCTTGTACAGCTTGAGGGCCACCACGTTGGTCAGAGTGATGGTCACTGCCTGAAGCACAATTCCATGGAATGATGCCTGTGGTGGTGTTCCGTAGAGATACCCATTAGAACAGTTGGGAATCTGAGGCCCCACGGGGAAAGGAATGTTTTCCCACAACAAAATGTGTACATTGCTGGAGAAATGCACGTTTCCCATCAGTGTATATTAGATGTGAAAAGACTCACACCTTGGAGTCTGCTCAGTCAGCTCTGTCACCTCCAGCTATCCTGCTTCCTGTTGTCACTCACTGGAAAAGTAACCTCTGGAGGATTCCTTTCTGGAAATTATCTGACGTTTCAGTACCAGGGAGTGATCTCAGGTAGTGAAACGTGGCAGCACCTTCCTGCCCTCAAGGGCCAAAACTATGCCAACATTCTGTTAATTCTGCTCCTGATAGAACAATCAAAATTTACCGAAAGAGATATTCATGTTAAAGTTTCAGTTCGTCCATAAGCAAATATTTATTGTCTACATAAAACTCAGTAGGGTAAATAGTTCTTTTTCCAAGTTGCTTCTGAAATACAGACTTTTTATTTGTTGACTATACTAGTAGGAATCCAGTTAATATTTAGGCCCAAAGCAACAAGTATTGATCATAAAGGGGTATAGTAGGAGAGAGATGGATGGTTACGTGCAGCTCTTTAATGTCCCTGTAGAAGCAAGTCGATTTTCCATAGAACTTTGATGTTGAAAAAAGTCATAAGCACAAACTCTGTTAGGTGTCTATAGTGGGGGTAATATCTCCATTCTGCTCTCACTCTTGGTGACCCTCTGTCTTTCACACACACACATACACACACTCACCCACCAGGATTGCACAGAAGAAGGAGTTGGTTATGTGTTGGATGCTTGTGTTGCTTGGAAATCAAGAAGGGAGTTGTAATTTCACTTGCAAGTCTGGGAAGGAGAGAACCCAAATAGGATAGTAAGATGCAACCTACTTCTGCGACCACCCCAAAACATAGTTGGCTTAAAAGCAACCGTGGTATTGTATCTTATGAACATGTCGGGAGTCCCAGCAGCCTCAAGTTGGCTGTTCCTTTATTCTGTGTGCATTGATTCATGGAGATCACTTGTTAATATTCTCCTGGCAGGTGGGCTAGACTGGAGGGCCCAATATAGCTTCAGTCACACATCTGACACTTTGGCAGGGAGGCTGGAAAGCAGGGCTCAGTTGGAATGGTTTTCTGGAGCATCTTCCTGTGGTCTCTCTAGCACCTTGGTCTTGGGGAAGTCTCACTCTTATGTGGTGGCTGAGGACTTTCAGAGACAACGTTCTAGTAAACTTGGAGGAAATGGAAAGATTGTTGATTAGATCTTAGCCTTAGCAGTCTCATCTTCTCACTTCTACTGCAGTCTGTTGGTCAAACTGGTTAATATGGTCAAGCTAGACTGAAAGTTATGAGGTGGAGACTCTACTTTTCTAGGAAAGAAATGCCAAATCATTTACTGCTGTCTTTATTTTGCCTCATCAGGCTGTCCATAAATAAAAGGAATTCAGTGGGGGGAGGAGACTAAAGCCTAAGGTGTCCTAAATATTTACACTCTTTCCCCATCTTTTGTTTTCAGAAATCTTATTTCCATGGCTTATGAGAGAGAGTTTTCATGAATATGATCATTTAATCTAAATTCTTTTTCTTAAGATGTGTTTTCAGAAATTTTGGTTCATTTTAAGAGAAATAGATCTCACGGTTGAATTGGCTTCAATTCCCGGCTTTGATTACTGTCTCAATTAGTGGTAACTGCAGGTATCAACTTTAAGTAAAGCAAAAGAAAGCCAGTACCTGTGATTTTTGCCCTTTTTTTTTTTCTTCTGTGCTCATTAAATGGTATTGCACAAGGGCAGGACCCCTAAACCACCACTGCTGGGGACAGATCTGTTACAGGAATAGACTTCAGCAATAGATGCTCGAAGAGCTTGGGGATGGAGGCTGTGATCAGGAGTTTAAGCAGCACACTTCTGCAAAGCTTCCTTGTGATACATTTGAGAGGCAGTGGGGGTGGTAAAGTCTCCTGCGGTCATTAAAAGGTTAGTCAAAGTTTTGGAAACAGATGGCAGAGCTGATGCTATGACTATGTGGGAGCCCCTATGATGAGTAATGAGGCAAAGTCGCTAATGAAGATGAGAAAAGGAAACACTTACGGTTAAATTTAGGGTTATTGGTGAACTTGGAATGAGGCAGGAAAAAGATAGGGGAAGACAAATGCAGAGATACTGAGGAGAGATGCATGATGTACAGAAAGCTGTGCCTGTTTGCTACTGCAGCTGCCCCACATTCTCTTTGGAATCAGATGAGGTATAAGTTAATTGACAAGGAAAAATGAGTTGTACAACTCAGCAAGACACAGACCTGGAAGAATGGAGACAAAGAGTAAATTTTCAAATGTAACATTGTTTTTCTAGTAAAAGAATGAAAAATGTTAGCATTCCCTTTAACTTAAACACTGTTAATACATATTTTGCTTTGTTACTGAACCTCATGACAATCTCAGGCTGAGAATTAATTGATCCCTAGTGTGCAGGTGATATGTTGATCACATATCATGATTGAGAGAAATGATCTTATATATTGTAGATAGAAAAGAATGCATGTCTTGTCAGAGGAGGCAAACTTTTTTTTTAATGCTATTAAAACAGAAAAATAAAATTCCTCAACTTAGAATGCTCAGATTATTGAAAAAAAAAATGGACTTTTAAGGTAAATGCCAAAAATGTCAAATGAGATTAATGCAGATTTTGTTAAAGTATCACAAATCATTGAAATGATGCATTTTTAAAGCTTTGTTTTCTTGTTACTAGATAATGCATGGTCAAATAATAAAATATCAAGTGATGGAAATACATGATTTGTCATGTTATTTGTGTTAAAAACTTAACTGAATTGTTCAGGACTTCCAAAGACCTAAAATTTATGACTTATTTTGAGCTAAAATGGAAGCATGATGTGTCAAGATGCGTGTGGTGGGCAGCCTTCAGGATGGCACCCAGTGAATTCTTGCTTCTTGGTGTTCATACGCAGGTGTGTTCCCCTCCTACAGTGAGTAGAAATGTCTTGTGTAACCAACAGGATATTGCAGATGGTATGGAGCATGGTTTCCAAAACTATTTACTAAAATAGATTATAGCTTCTATTTCATTCTCTTAGATCAAGAGCTTTAGGGAAGGCAGAGGAACCAGAGATTAAACTGCCAACATCCGCTGGATCATGGAAAAAGGAAGAGAGTTCCAGGAAAACATCTATTTCTGCTTTATTGACTATGCCAAAGCCTTTGACTGTGTGGATCACAATAAACTGTGGAAAATTCTTCAAGAGATGGGAATACCAGACCACCTGACCTGCCTCTTGAGAAATCTGTATGCAGGTCAGGAAGCAACAGTTAGAACTGGACATGGAACAACAGACTGGTTCCAAATAGGAAAAAGAGTACGTCAAGGCTGTATATTGTCACTCTGCTTATTTAACTTATATGCAGAGTACATCATGAGAAATGCTGGACTGGAAGAAGCACAAGCTGGAATCAAGATTGCCAGGAGAAATATCAATCACCTCAGATATGCAGATGACACCACCCTTATGGCAGAAAGTGAAGGCGAACTAAAAAGCCTCTTGATGAAAAGTGAAAGAGGAAAGCAAAAAAGTTGGCTTAAAGCTCAACATCAGAAAACGAAGATCATGGCATCCGGTCGCATCACTTCATGGGAAATAGATGAGGAAACAGTGGAAACAGTGTCAGACTTTATTTT
>SJYW01000758.1:239493-249907 GCA_006410735.1 Raphicerus campestris | reverse complement strand
AAAGGAGCACATTTGAGTCAGTTCTAATGAGGTGGAGATGAACCTAGAGCCTATTATACAGTGAAGTAAATCAGAAAGAGAAAACAAATGTCATCTATTGACTTATATATATATATATGTATATATGGAATCTAGAAAGATGGGACTGATGAATATGTTTTCAGGGCAGCAATGGAGATGCAGACATACAGAACACACTTGTGGACCCCATGGGGGAAGGAAGTAGCACTGAAACATACATGTTACCACATGTAAGTTAGATAGCTAGTGAGGATTTGCTGTTTGGCACAGGGAACTCAATCCCATGCTCTGTGACAACCTAGAGGGGTGGGATGGGGGAGGGACATTCAAGAAGAAGGGGACGTATTTATACCTATGACTGATTCATGTTGATATATGACAGAAATCAATGTAATATTATAAAGCAATTATCCTCCAATTAAAAATAAATGAATTTAAAAAGGACATTAGATTGGGTTAGAACCTGTTGTAATGACCTTTTTGATTTTTTTAAACATAGTTGCCTCTTTTTTAAAAAAATTATATGTTGTATTTCAGGTGTACCCCAAAGTGACTCAGTTATAGATATACATACATCCATTCTTTTTCAGATTCTCTTCTCATATAGATTATGGGATATTGAGCAGAGTTTCCTGTGCTACACAGGAGGTTCTTACTGGTTGCCTGCCTTTTATATAGTATTGTGTGTATGTTAATCCCAAACTCTTGATTTATAAGCCCACTCCCCTCATGTTTCCCCTTTGGTAGCCAAAAAACCAATTTGAATCTCAAGCATTCTATCTCCAAATCGATAGTTATGTTCTGTGGTATATGGGGTTCAACTATTAACTTGGGGTGACCATTCAGCCCATAACAGGCCCTTTGCCTAGGAACAAAGAGAAAAAGGAACATGATTTTAGGTGGAGGTCAGTGGAGATGGATCTCTGATATTTGTTGTATTCAGATACAGAGTTGTTAAGAACTTCAGTCAACCTATTAGGAAAAATTGAATATTTCCTTTTCCTTTCCCATATTAGACCAATTCTGCCTTTCCTAAATTTCCTTTGTTGTTGTTCAGTCACTAAGTCGTGTCCAACTCTTTGCAACCCCATGGACTGCAGCATGCCAGGCTTCCCTGTCCTTCACCATCTCCCGGAGTGTGCTCAAACTCATGCCCATTGAATTGGTGATACCATCCAACCATTGCATCTTCTGTTGCCTCCTTCTCCTCCTGCCGTCAATCTTTCCCAGCATCAGGGTCTTTTCCAATGAGTCGGTTCTTTGTGTCAAGTGGCCAAAATATTGGAGCTTCAATATTCAGGGTTGATCTCCTTTAGGATTGACTGGTTTGATATCCATGCAGTCCAAGGGACTTTCAGGAGTCTTCCCTAGCACGACAATTCAAAAGCATCAATTCTTTGGTGCTTAGCCTTCTTTATGGTCCATCTCTCACATCTGTACATGACTATTGAATAAACCATGGCTTTGACTATAGAGACCTTTGTAGACCAAGTGATGTCTCTGGTTTTTAATATGCTGTCTAGATTTGTCTAGCTTTTCTTCCAAGGAGCAAGCATCTTTTAATTCTGTGGATGCAGTTACTGTCATTTCCTTAAAGGAATAAAAACATTTCCCCTCAGGTAATATTTGTATAGTAACCCCTCCCAGGTCTAGAGAAAGCTAGAAACTCTAATGATTCTGATAATGTGGTCTTAAGTAGCGTTATTATCAGTTAGAAAAGGCACATGAGATCATAGTTTGTTTGAGACGTAGAGACATAAGGCTGAGAAGTAAGAGAAGAGTGAAAGAGGGAGGTGAAGGGCCAGCACTGCTGGCTTGTACAGCTTGAGGGCCACCACGTTGGTCAGAGTGATGGTCACTGCCTGAAGCACAATTCCATGGAATGATGCCTGTGGTGGTGTTCCGTAGAGATACCCATTAGAACAGTTGGGAATCTGAGGCCCCACGGGGAAAGGAATGTTTTCCCACAACAAAATGTGTACATTGCTGGAGAAATGCACGTTTCCCATCAGTGTATATTAGATGTGAAAAGACTCACACCTTGGAGTCTGCTCAGTCAGCTCTGTCACCTCCAGCTATCCTGCTTCCTGTTGTCACTCACTGGAAAAGTAACCTCTGGAGGATTCCTTTCTGGAAATTATCTGACGTTTCAGTACCAGGGAGTGATCTCAGGTAGTGAAACGTGGCAGCACCTTCCTGCCCTCAAGGGCCAAAACTATGCCAATATTCTGTTAATTCTGCTCCTGATAGAACAATTGAAATTTACCGAAAAAGATATTCATGTTAAAGTTTCAGTTAGTCCATAAGCAAATATTTTTTGTCTACATGAAACTCAGTAGGGTAAATAGTTCTTTTGCCAAGTTGCTTCTGAAATACAGACTTTTTATTTGGTGACTATACTAGTAGGAATCCAGTTAATATTTAGGCCCAAAGCAACAAGTACTGATCATAAAGGGGTATTGTAGGAGAGAGATGGATGGTTACGTGCAGCTCTTTAATGTCCCTGTAGAAGCAAGTCGATTTTCCATAGAACTTTGATGTTGAAAAAAGTCATAAGCACAAACTCTGTTAGGTGTCTATAGTGGGGGTAATATCTCCATTCTGCTCTCACTCTTGGTGACCCTCTGTCTTTCACACACACACATACACACACTCACCCACCAGGATTGCACAGAAGAAGGAGTTGGTTATGTGTTGGATGCTTGTGTTGCTTGGAAATCAAGAAGGGAGTTGTAATTTCACTTGCAAGTCTGGGAAGGAGAGAACCCAAATAGGATAGTAAGATGCAACCTACTTCTGCGACCACCCCAAAACATAGTTGGCTTAAAAGCAACCGTGGTATTGTATCTTATGAACATGTCGGGAGTCCCAGCAGCCTCAAGTTGGCTGTTCCTTTATTCTGTGTGCATTGATTCATGGAGATCACTTGTTAATATTCTCCTGGCAGGTGGGCTAGACTGGAGGGCCCAATATAGCTTCAGTCACACATCTGACACTTTGGCAGGGAGGCTGGAAAGCAGGGCTCAGTTGGAATGGTTTTCTGGAGCATCTTCCTGTGGTCTCTCTAGCACCTTGGTCTTGGGGAAGTCTCACTCTTATGTGGTGGCTGAGGACTTTCAGAGACAATGTTCTAGTAAACTTGGAGGAAATGGAAAGATTGTTGATTAGATCTTAGCCTTAGCAGTCTCATCTTCTCACTTCTACTGCAGTCTGTTGGTCAAACTGGTTAATATGGTCAAGCTAGACTGAAAGTTATGAGGTGGAGACTCTACTTTTCTAGGAAAGAAATGCCAAATCATTTACTGCTGTCTTTATTTTGCCTCATCAGGCTGTCCATAAATAAAAGGAATTCAGTGGGGGGAGGAGACTAAAGCCTAAGGTGTCCTAAATATTTACACTCTTTCCCCATCTTTTGTTTTCAGAAATCTTATTTCCATGGCTTATGAGAGAGAGTTTTCATGAATATGATCATTTAATCTAAATTCTTTTTCTTAAGATGTGTTTTCAGACATTTTGGTTCATTTTAAGAGAAATAGATCTCACGGTTGAATTGGCTTCAATTCCCGGCTTTGATTACTGTCTCAATTAGTGGTAACTGCAGGTATCAACTTTAAGTAAAGCAAAAGAAAGCCAGTACCTGTGATTTTTGCCCTTTTTTTTTTCTTTTGTGCTCATTAAATGGTATTGCACAAGGGCAGGACCCCTAAACCACCACTGCTGGGGACAGATCTGTTACAGGAATAGACTTCAGCAATAGATGCTCGAAGAGCTTGGGGATGGAGGCTGTGATCAGGAGTTTAAGCAGCACACTTCTGCAAAGCTTCCTTGTGATACATTTGAGAGGCAGTGGGGGTGGTAAAGTCTCCTGCGGTCATTAAAAGGTTAGTCAAAGTTTTGGAAACAGATGGCAGAGCTGATGCCATGACTATGTGGGAGCCCCTATGATGAGTAATGAGGCAAAGTCGCTAATGAAGATGAGAAAAGGAAACACTTACGGTTAAATTTAGGGTTATTGGTGAACTTGGAATGAGGCAGGAAAAAGATAGGGGAAGACAAATGCAGAGATACAGAGGAGAGATGCATGATGTACAGAAAGCTGTGCCTGTTTGCTACTGCAGCTGCCCCACATTCTCTTTGGAATCAGATGAGGTATAAGTTAATTGACAAGGAAAAATGAGTTGTACAACTCAGCAAGACACAGACCTGGAAGAATGGAGACAAAGAGTAAATTTTCAAATGTAACATTGTTTTTCTAGTAAAAGAATGAAAAATGTTAGCATTCCCTTTAACTTAAAAAAAACACTGTTAATACATATTTTGCTTTGTTACTGTACCTCATGACAATCTCAGGCTGAGAATTAATTGATCCCTAGTGTGCAGGTGATATGTTGATCACATATCATGATTGAGAGAAATGATCTTATATATTGTAGATAGAAAAGAATGCATGTCTTGTCAGAGGAGGCAAACTTTTTTTTTAATGCTATTAAAACAGAAAAATAAAATTCCTCAACTTAGAATGCTCAGATTATTGAAAAAAAAAATGGACTTTTAAGGTAAATGCCAAAAATGTCAAATGAGATTAATGCAGATTTTGTTAAAGTATCACAAATCATTGAAATGATGCATTTTTAAAGCTTTGTTTTCTTGTTACTAGATAATGCATGGTCAAATAATAAAATATCAAGTGATGGAAATACATGATTTGTCATGTTATTTGTGTTAAAAACTTAACTGAATTGTTCAGGACTTCCAAAGACCTAAAATTTATGACTTATTTTGAGCTAAAATGGAAGGATGATGTGTCAAGATGCGTGTGGTGGGCAGCCTTCAGGATGGCGCCCAGTGAATTCTTGCTTCTTGGTGTTCATACGCAGGTGTGTTCCCCTCCTACAGTGAGTAGAAATGTCTTGTGTAACCAACAGGATATTGCAGATGGTATGGAGCATGGTTTCCAAAACTATTTACTAAAATAGATTATAGCTTCTATTTCATTCTCTTAGATCAAGAGCTTTAGGGAAGGCAGAGGAACCAGAGATTAAACTGCCAACATCCGCTGGATCATGGAAAAAGGAAGAGAGTTCCAGGAAAACATCTATTTCTGCTTTATTGACTATGCCAAAGCCTTTGACTGNAAATATCTTATTAGACCCACTCCCTTAATTTACATTTTAAGATGACAGGATTAGAACTAACAAAAGAAGGATCTTACCAGACTCACTCCCATAATATACATTTTAAGATATCAGGATTAGTCAGAAGAAGAAACTGTCCTCAAGCAGGTTACATTGTTGTTATATAATGTTATATATTTATATATATATATATATATATAGTTGTAAATATAATCTTTAGTTCAGAGTTTAAGCTGAGTTGTTTGTTGTGTAATCATCAGAAAAAACGTTTTATAAAGAAAAAAGCCTTTTATGTGATTAAGACTAAGGAATGTAGAGGAAAAAAAAAGACATTTGTCCTTTCTTCCTCCTTGAGAGCCTCAGACCCTTCTCTCCTCCTCAGGAGCCCCAGACTCCTTTCTCCTCCTGGGGGACTCCGGACTTCACATCAACCTCCCTAGAAATNGTAGAGGAAAAAAAAAGACATTTGTCCTTTCTTCCTCCTTGAGAGCCTCAGACCCTTCTCTCCTCCTCAGGAGCCCCAGACTCCTTTCTCCTCCTGGGGGACTCCGGACTTCACATCAACCTCCCTAGAAATTAACTCTCTCACTATTCTTGCTCTTGTCATTTTCTCTTTCTAACCTGGGAAATAAACTCCAGGGAAGTTAGAATGAAATGATGAATTAGTTGTTTCTGCAAAATGAATGGTGAAGTTTGTGATGGGACTTTGAGCCCATCTTCCAAGTTTCCCCTTAAATAGAAACCTCAGGATCATTAGCCACAGAGTTGCACAATGTATCACAGATTCAGGTCCATGTGAAATAATTCAACATTTCTCCAAGTGTGATATTAATAAGAGTTTTAAAGAAAACTCTAGGGTGCATGGGCTTCAGTAGTTGAAGCCCCTGGGCTCTAGGGCCCAGGCTCGATAGTTGTGGCCCATGGCTTAGTTGCGCTGGAGCATGTGGGATCTTCCCGGATCGAGGATTGAACCATGACCCCTGCATGAGCAGGTGGATTCTTTACCACTGCGCCATCGGGGAAGCCCTACCCCTTTGCTTATGAACAGAGAGACTGAGGAGTACATTTCTTTTAACTTTCTTTCCCACAGAACTTTTTTGCAGACCTGGGTTCTCGTGGTGATCGTGTTTTGTTTTTGTGTATTTGTTTTTTCCAGGTCATTCTGTGTGTAAAGCTATATCAGAGAAGAGTTCCATGATTTCTCCCACACTTTTTTTTAGCATCATTCTTTCTGAGACGTCATCCCAGTTATATGTATTTCAGAAAAGTATTCAATCAAATTATAATTGAATAAAATCTTCAGATAGATTTGGATAAAGTAATTTAAAATGGAAAAGATACAAAGGCTTCCTTTCTGTGATTTATTGAAGAAAATAAAACAAGGGGATTTAATTTATACTACATATCTGCAAGTCACAAATGGCCCAGATAATAAAAGCTTAATGTGGCAGGGTTCTAATACTCCCTGTGGATGAGGAATGTGATTTTAAATAAATGGTCAAGTTCACCAAAAAATATAATTTCCTCCACTGTGCTCAGTACAGAGGCTGTCTCCTGAACAGTCAGGAATCCTGTTGGGCCTGTTTATTCTTCCAACTTTTCTTTCTTGTCAAGATCGAATTTCCCTGTTCATCTGAGAGGCCGGCTGGGAGCTTGTTTCTCTCTACAGTTTGCCTTGCTCTGATGCCAGGAGCAGATTAAAGATGTCCATTCCCAAATAAAGCATGTCAGGTTGGATTGCAAGCTCAGTTGTATCTTTGAAAGGCAACACTTTAACTCCTGCTTCTTTAGGGCCCTCACAGCCTGGAAAGAAACAAAACCACAGTCGCTTCCTTGATGATACATTTGGTGGTGTGTGTGTGCTTAGGCATGTCCGACTGTGTGACCCCAGGGACTGTAGCCCACCCGGCTCCTCTGTCTATGGAATTCTGCAGGCAGGAATACTGGAATGAGTTGCTGTTTCCTCCAGGGGATCTTCCAGACCTAGGGATTGAACTCAGGTCTTCTGTGTCTTCTGCACTGGCAGGAGGATTCTTTAGCCTTGAGCCACCTGGGAAGCTGCGTTTGGTGGTAGTTCACCATAGTGATTCCAAACACTTTTCCAGAACCTTAAAGTTTTTCATAACACGTTCACTTCACTTACTTTGAACTTTCTTTTCTTCTTCGTAAGAGTTTCTGTATGAGATGTGGGTGATGATCTCATTCTACAAGAGACCAAATAGCTTGTGAAGGGAACGTGGATGGTGATTGGATCTCTGACCTCTGTCCTTCCATTCAGTGTTTCTTTGCTTGTTTTTATTACACATGAGCCCACTTCTTGGAATAAGATACCACTTCTAGGATAATGAGTGAGTGAATGAAGTCGCTCAGTCGTGTCCGACTCTTTGCGACCCTATGGATGTAACCTACCAGGCTTCTACGTCCATGGGATTCTCCAGGCAAGAATACCGGAGTGGGCTACCATATTGTTGTAAATTATTTTGGTTATCAGTTTTGGCAGAAACTGTGCTAAGCTTTGATATACTACATATCTAGAACTGTGCTCAGAACCTCATATAAGGATCAATGAAAGATATACTATGTATTGTATATATATATTACTTTTTAAATTCAGGTATTTGTAATGTAACTTTAAATATTTGGTGTGTTATGCTTTGACAGTTACATATATCCATCTGACCATCACCTCAAAACATGTAAAATATGTTCACCATTCCAGAACATCTTCTCTTGCTCCTTTGCAGTCAGTCTATAGCTTGCCTCCTACTCACAGCCCCAGAGGAATTGCATGACATCTCTGTTACTTTAGATGTTCTTAGCTTTCATATAATTATAACCATGTATTTTGTGCTCTTTTGTGTTAAGCTTCTTTCTCTCAATGTAATATTTTCTGACATCATTCAGTGTTGTACTGGGGCTTCCCAGGTGGCTCAGTGATAAAGAACCCACTTGCCAGGGAGGAGATGTGGGTTTGATCCCTGGGTCAGGAAGATCCCCTGGAGAAGGAACTGGTGACCCACTCCAGTATTCTTTCCTGGGAAATCCCATGGACAGAGGAGCCTGATAAGCTACAGTCCATGAAGTTGCTAATAGCTGGACATGACTTAGCAACTAAACAACTACAACAATGTTGTACTCTGTATCTGTGATTTGATCCTTTTAATTGATAAGGACTCTTCCATTGTATTACTATACCATACAGCAATACAATTCAGTCTCCTGTTGATAAACATCTGGGCTGTTTGCATTTCTGGCTAGTGTGAATAAAGCTTCCTTGAAAATTCCTGTACAGATATTTCTGTGGATATATGTTTTCATGTTTTTTCAGTAAGTAGCTAGGATTGGAATTTCTGGATCATAGGGGAAGTGTATGTTTAACTTTATAAAAAGATGACATTTTCCTATTTTTCATCTCTACCACTAACAGTATATGAGAGCTCTGGTGGCTCCGAATTTGATAATGTGATTTAACTATCCTATAGTTTGTGAAATGGTGTCTTCTTGAGGTTTTACTTTTCCTTTTGCTGATGATTAATGATGTTGAGCATCTTTTCAGGATACAGTGGCCATTTATTTTCTTTTGCAAACAGTCTTTAAGAATTTTGCCAAGTTTTTCACTTTTAAAAAACTGTTGGTTAGAAAAATTCTTTATATATTTACATTCACATTCTTCCTCAGCTATGTGTTGTAAATATTTTTTTCCTAAATTATGCCTCCCTATTTTTAAAAATGGTATCTTTTCATGAACATAATTTTTAGTTTGGTAAGGTCCAGTTTATAATTTTTTTCTTTTATGGTTAGAGTTTCTATAGTCTTGTTTAAAGTATGCTTTCTCAATTGCAAGATTGTGAAAATACTCTCCAAAGTGTTTTTTTTTTAATAAGGTTTATGGTTCTTACCTATTTATGTTTAGGTTAATGGTCTAATATAAATTGCCTTTTGTGTGTTGAATAAGGAAGGGTTGTTTTCATTTTTTTTCACATTAGTATATTTGTTTATTTCAGTGTTGTTAAGAAGGTACTGCTTTCCCTGTTAAATTGTTTTGCTTCCTTTCTCAAATACCAGCTGAGATTATATGTGAATACCTCTTTATGAGCTTTCTGTTTTGTTCCATTGATTTTTATTTGTCCTTCCTATGACAATCCCAGACTATCTTGAATACTGTAGTATTATAGCACCTCTTGACCTCAGATGATGGTGTAAATTCTTCAACTCGGCTCTTGCTTTGCAAAACAAGATCTAGATACCTTGAATTTCCATATAAATTTTCAAATCAACTTGTCAATTTCTAAAAAGAAACCAGTGCTGATCATTTGATTGTGTTAAGTCTATAGAGAACATGGGAAAAGAATGGACATCTTAACAGCATTGTGCTCTTCAGTGCATCAGCACTGAATAAATATCTATTTATGCCCATTTTTCTCAGCATTTTTCCTAGTTTTCAGTGTAGACATTTAAAAATGTTATTGTAAATTATCTATATTACTAGATTGTATTTTCCAATTATTTTATTGCTAGCATATTGAAATGCAATTATGTTGTATATTGATAATATGTCTTGTATATTGGCTGTTCAGTGAATCTACATTGACTGCTAAATATAACATTACCTATAAGTTTTAATGGATAGCCTTTAACAGACTGAAGTTCCCTTTTATTCTTATTTTTCTGAGATATTTACAAAAAATCTTGAATGAATACTATTATTAATTTTTAATTAATGCCTTGAGATATGTATATGGTTTATCTCCCTTATTCTGTTAACATTATAGCACATTATTATTGTATGTTGACATGTGTGTGTGCAGTCAGTCATATCCAACTTGTTTTGACCTTATGGACTGTAGCCCACCAGGCTCTCTGTCCATGGGATTTTCCTAGCAAGAATACTGGAGTGGGTTGCCATTTCCTTCTCCACAGGAGCTTCCTGACCCAGAGATCAAATCTGCATCTGGCATTGACAGGCAGATTTTTTAGCACTGTGCCACCTGGGAAGCCCATATGGTAACATAATATACATTAACATATGTCATGGACACGGATGGTTTTCATATGTTAAAACAAGTTTTATATTCCATTTGGAGTCTCTTTTTTACAAATTGCTGGCTTTAATCTGCTAATTTTCTTAAAATTTTTTTTTTGGTAATAATTTAATTTTATTTATTTATATATTTTTGGCTACGCTGGGTCTTCACTGCTGTGTGGGCTTTTCTCTAGTTGCAGTGAGTGAGGGCTACTCTCTAGTTGCCACACACAGG
>SJYW01000758.1:199939-218334 GCA_006410735.1 Raphicerus campestris | reverse complement strand
AAAAAAAAAAAAAAGTAGAAATCAGGTAGTCAGAACATCAGAATTTACTGTTAACTAAAGAAGAACACAGTTTCCCAGGTGGCATTAGTGGTAAAAACCTGCCTGCTGTTGCAGGAGATGCAGGTTCCATCCCTGGGTTGGGAAGATCCATTGGAGAAGAAAGTGGCAACCCACTCCAATATTCTTGCCTGGAGAATCCCACGGACAGCTGCCTGGTGGGTTGTAGTCCATGGGATCACAAAGAGTCAGACCTGACTGAACATGCACACGTATAAAGAAAAACAGACATCTCAAGTTAATGAACTTAGCACTTTTCCATATATGGGAAAATGCAAGAGTCTGGGCTCATTAGTGGAGAAGGCGATGGCACCCCACTCCAGTACTCTTGCCTGGAAAATCTCATGGGCAGAGGAGCCTGGTAGGCTGCAGTCCACGGGGTCGTGAAGAGTCGGATGCAACTGAAGCAACTTAGCAGCAGGGCTCATTAAAATCATTCCTTCGATAGGTACCTTAACTGAAAGTAGGATCCTGTTTTCCTCCATCCTGAATTATCCTCAGGGTGCACAGTCCTGGCGGCTGCAGTGACTGATGGCTTGATGGCCACCACATCTGTTTATTGGTATGGTAGGTGATGATCTTCAGCTTTGTACACAGATTCAATGAGAAAAGGATACACCAGCCCATCTCTGGCTGGCAAGCACTTTAGAGGCTCAGGTAACCTGTTAGAACCATTGTTTTGATTTATGACATGTTAAAAAAATGAAGGCATTTCATTTGTGATTAATTCTAGGAGGCATACAAGGCAAACAAAGATGTTGGGATTATATCCTAGCTAGATAACAGAAAATAACTTCATCCTTTGACACTGAAAACAAATTGAGAAAAGGGAACACCTGCTGCATTTCTGTTACCCATTGGGAACATCCGTGGTGCCCTAAGGGGAGGTGAGTGCAGAGATCCACCTCTTCAGTAGAGATTCATTCTCTTCTCTCTTTCTCTCTCATGTCTTCTTTATATGCAAAAATCTCTTCATGTAAACTGTTCCTTTCCTTTGGCAGCTATGGAACAACTTTCTATATCGAAATATATTAAAGCTCATCTTAGTAAATTTAAAGACCTTAAGAAATCATAAACAGACACCACCCAGGTTCTGTAGATGAACTGTCTACCATAAATGTAGCATGAACTAGATCAGGATTTTACATCACAGGTATGTAGGGCCAGAATGTTACTTTCTGCTGGGTTTTGATTTGTTTCTATGTCTCTCTACTCTTATTTTTGACTTTGTGCTGTGTGTGTGTGTTTTTAAGATTTTATTTATTTATTTATTTATTTGGCTGTGCCTTGTCTTAGCTGCAGCATGTGGCATCTTTAGTTGTGGGACACAAACTTAGTTGCGGTATTCAGGGGCTCTAGTTTCCTGACCAGGGATGGAACCTGGGCCCCCTATATTGAGAGTGAAGAGTCTTAGCCACTGGACCACCATGGAAATTCTTGTGCTGCCTTTGACACTGATTTCAGTTACATGTTCTGAGATAACCTGGGCTCTTCCAGGCCCTATGGAGATGGACTTGTGGGGGATAGCATGGTATCCGATCGTCCCTTAGTGCTGGAAAACCCTGATGTTTTGGAAACTCATGTATAAAATTGAGATGGCAAATGACTTCCTGAAACTGGCTGATAACCTTCGGAAAATAAGCTCAGTGAACAGTATATATTATAATGCACATTTAAAGAAATCTGACCCTTTTAATTCACATCTTCCCCTTTCTCTCTTTTTTTTCTCTCCTTGCCCTCCATGGAAGGTACAGTTATATATCTGAGACATCACTTAGTGTGAACATTATTTGGCTTGGTTGGCAGAATATTTGACAAGGCATCCTGGCATATGAATTTTTTATTTTAAATACCAGTTTCAATGTATAAATTAGAAGTAAAAATATGATGTAGTAAACTCTTACAAATTAATTGCTGTGCTATCATTTAAAGTGGGCCATTAGCTAAATTGGTCTGTTTTACTTTTTCATACAGATGGCCTTTTATATTATTTAATGTTATCTTTTTTTATAGTGAAATTTGAAGAGAGTAGATGTAACACTAAGACTAGAGAAGAGCAATGTTGGGATAAAAATGGGACAAAATAGCAAATGTAACAAAATAAAGTGAAAAACAGAATACAGGATTTTATTATGGGGGAAAGTGTGTCCTGATGCAGAAAGCACCAAGGGGTACATGAAATTAAATGTGTAACGTACACACAAAGGACTATTACTTAGCTTTAAAAAGGAACATATTTGAGTCCGTTCTAATGAGTGGATAACTTAGAGCCTATTATACAGAGTGAGCTAAGTCAGAAAGAGAAAGACAAATATCATATATCAACACATATATATGGACTCTAGAAAGATGGTACTGACGATCTTACATGCAGGGCAGCAAAGGCGGCACAGACATAAAGAATAGACTTTTGGACTCAGTGGGAGAAGGAGAGGGTGGGATGATTTGAAAGAGTAGCGCTGAAACATATACATTACCGTGTAAAAGACAAATAGCCGGTGGGAGTTTGTATGATGCAAGAGACCCAAAGTCGGTGCTCTGTGACAATCTAGAGGGGAGGGGTTGGGGAGGGAAATGGGAGGGTGATCGGGGGATTCAGGAGATAGGGGACATGTGTATGTGTATGGCCAATTGACGTTGATGTATGGCAAAAACCATTCCAATATATAAAGAAAGTGTCCTCCAATTAAAATTAAAAAGACAAAAAAGTGTGCATCTCCTGAATTAATAGACAAAACCTTGGCAACAATATCTTATAGTTGCTTATAGTGAGATTCTTTTCATAGGGCTCCAAAGATATTTCACATGGACCACTAAACTTTGTGCAGGCTTTTCAGTATCAGAAGAATGGATATGAATTAGAAAGCGCTCATGAGCAGAGAGATGGATAAGAGCCTGTGGAGTTTATACATTAGGAAACATAATTGACTGAAAATATGGTTTAACTCATTGCTGCAGTGAAACAGGGCCTCTAAGAATGTGATAACCTAGGCCCATGGTGTTTCATGAGTGTGTTAGGAGCCCTGTGGGATGGACAGGCTTCCCATCTTATGGACAGGGGGGTCCTGACAAGACAGCAGTGATGTGTGTTGGCCTTCAGGCTACTGTGAGAGTGACTGACGTCGTTCAGTCTAGATTCTCAGCCTTATAGGGGAAATAATTTCTTGAGGATGTCATGCACCTAGTTAGAGGAAACTCTAACTAGGAATGGCGATGCCGTGGAGCATCGGAGACTCTTTATGTTACTGAATCCACCCTGGATTGGCCAGGGAATCTCTCCAAGAGTGTCATGTTCCCCAGCAAAGGAAGTTAGAAATCTGAGGTTATATTGTGGTGGCCAGGGAGCTGCAGTAACTCATGTCATCTTTTTTATTTTTAGAAATTAATTTATTTCTGACTGGGCCAAGTCTTTGTTGCTATTCAGGCTTCTCTCCCACTGCAGCGAGCAGGGGCTGCTCTCTAGTTGCAGGTCGAGGGCTTCTCGTTGTGGTTGTTTCTCTTGTTGCAGAGCACGGGATCTAGGGTGTATGGGCTCTAGAGCACAGGATCAATAGTTGTGCACGGCCTTAGTTGCTCTGTGGCATTTGGGATCTTCCTGGATCAGCGATCAAATCTGTGTCTCCTGCATTGGCAGGCAGATTCTTTACTGCAGAGACCCCAGGGAAACCCCTCATGTCATCATTTTAATACCATCTTGCAAATCAGTGACTCAGAAGCCAGGCTGTAATTCCCCTCGGGGACTGTGATGAGGGGAGCAGAGACTTGCAGCCCCCCAGCAAGGAGCATAAGGGGCTGTTGTATCTGCAGTCATAGTGACAAACATGGGAGGGGTGTGAGTTACAACCAATGTGGAGGACACTGAAATACAGAAGCAGAGTGGGGGTGACGTTGGTTATGACACAAGGCACCTCAGTAGTGTTCATTCAGTTCAGTCTCTCAGTTGTGTCTGACTCTTTGCAACCCCATGAACAGCAGCACATGAGGCCTCCCAGTCCATCACCAACTCCTGGAGTCTACCCAACATGTGCTTTGAGTTGATGATGCCGCCCAACCATCTCATCCTCTGTCATCCCCTTCTCCTCCTGCTCTCAATCTTTCCCAGCATCAGGGTCTTTTCAAATAAGTCAGATCTTTGCATCAGGTAGCCAAACTGTTGGAGTTTCAGCTTCAACATCAGTCCTTCCAATGAACACCCAGGACTGATCTCCTTTAGGATAGACTGGATCAAATGTCCAAGGGACTCTCAAGAGTCTTCTCCAACACCACAGTTCAGTCCTTGTCTATTCTAGAGCTGGGGGAATTTGGAAGCAAATGTATCAGTGGTGCAAACTATTCCTTTCAAAACTTAAGACTGGTAGTAGTCTTGTCATGAATGCGACTGGAATGTACCACCCTTTTGGGTGTTAAGAAGAATGCCACAGAAACTCTCAGAAAAGTTAACTGATCAGTAAGTCAGGAATGACACTGTCTGACATTGGTGGGGACAAAGGATGAAAACTCTGTTTGGCGCCTCTTACATCCGAATACTCCTGAAGCAGGACTCTTTTCTTCCAGGAGACAGTTTTGGCAAATCTCTAAAGGATTATAAGGAATAATGACAAAAGACTCTTGTACCAGATACACAGGATAGTGAGCAGGAGGTGATCACAGAAGCACGTGTTGGTCTTCAGTGGGGTGTGTTTAAGCACCTTAGAATCAGATCTGTGGGTCCTATCTCTAGATATTTTCACTGTTTAATCTCATTTCATTTTCTAAAATGCATTCGTCATATTCTTGTAGAAAAGCTACAGAAATATTGGTTATTTTTATAATTCTACCTTTTAAAAATAATTTATTTATTTTAATTGGAGGATAATTATAATATTGTGATGATTTTTGTCATACATCAACATGAATCAGCCTCAGATATACATGAGTCCCCCGATCCTGAATCCCCCTCCCACCTCCCTCCTACAGTTCTACCTTTTAATGTGAGTGTATGTTTGCTTTTGAACTGTGATGTTGGAGAAGACTCTTGAGAGTCCCTTGGACTACAAGGAGATCCAACCAGTCTGTCCTAAAGGAGATCAGTCCTGGATGTTCATTGGAAGGACTGATGCTGAAGCTGAAACTCCAATTCTTTGGCCACTTCATGTGAAGAGGTGACTCACTGGAAAAGACCCTGATGTGGGGAGGGATTGGGGGCAGGAGGAGAAGGGGACAACAGAGGATGAGATGGCTGGATGGCATCACTGACTCGATGGACATGAGTCTGAGTGAACTCCAGGAGTTGGTGATGGACAGGGAGGCCTGGNGAGTCTTCTCCAACACCACAGTTCAGTCCTTGTCTATTCTAGAGCTGGGGGAATTTGGAAGCAAATGTATCAGTGGTGCAAACTATTCCTTTCAAAACTTAAGACTGGTAGTAGTCTTGTCATGAATGCGACTGGAATGTACCACCCTTTTGGGTGTTAAGAAGAATGCCACAGAAACTCTCAGAAAAGTTAACTGATCAGTAAGTCAGGAATGACACTGTCTGACATTGGTGGGGACAAAGGATGAAAACTCTGTTTGGCGCCTCTTACATCCGAATACTCCTGAAGCAGGACTCTTTTCTTCCAGGAGACAGTTTTGGCAAATCTCTAAAGGATTATAAGGAATAATGACAAAAGACTCTTGTACCAGATACACAGGACAGTGAGCAGGAGGTGATCACAGAAGCACGTGTTGGTCTTCAGTGGGGTGTGTTTAAGCACCTTAGAATCAGATCTGTGGGTCCTATCTCTAGATATTTTCACTGTTTAATCTCATTTCATTTTCTAAAATGCATTCGTCATATTCTTGTAGAAAAGCTACAGAAATATTGGTTATTTTTATAATTCTACCTTTTAAAAATAATTTATTTATTTTAATTGGAGGATAATTATAATATTGTGATGATTTTTGTCATACATCAACATGAATCAGCCTCAGATATACATGAGTCCCCCGATCCTGAATCCCCCTCCCACCTCCCTCCTACAGTTCTACCTTTTAATGTGAGTGTATGTTTGCTTTTGAACTGTGATGTTGGAGAAGACTCTTGAGAGTCCCTTGGACTACAAGGAGATCCAACCAGTCTGTCCTAAAGGAGATCAGTCCTGGATGTTCATTGGAAGGACTGATGCTGAAGCTGAAACTCCAATTCTTTGGCCACTTCATGTGAAGAGGTGACTCACTGGAAAAGACCCTGATGTGGGGAGGGATTGGGGGCAGGAGGAGAAGGGGACAACAGAGGATGAGATGGCTGGATGGCATCACTGACTCGATGGACATGAGTCTGAGTGAACTCCAGGAGTTGGTGATGGACAGGGAGGCCTGGCATGCTGCAATTCATGGAGTTGCAAAGATTCAGACACGACTGAGAGACTGAACTGAACTGATGTTTGCATTATGTCATATACAGAGAGGTGATTGACATGTTTTACTATACAGAATAGTAGTTATCACAGCCTTTATTTTCATGTATAGCTCCAAATTACAGTGCGTTTTTTTTTAATGTGTGGATCTGTGTTTATAAACAGTGATGATCTTTACACAGGTTGAATCATGATGCAACAAATTGAAATATAGGTTTTGTGTAAAAAATAAAAGCAAATATTGATACGATGTTTTCCAATTGCAAGTGCACTAGTGTTTGTCTGTCCACAACCAGGCAGACCGAGGATGTTGAAATTGTTGCTGGATCTAGGAATCTCGTTTATGCTATTAAGTGTGTATCACTACTATCTCCTATACACCAACAAAGGCAAAATATATGCTATTCCTGCAAGTAAAGCAGCAGCTGGGCACTCATAGTCAGGAGAAAAGTTTTAGAAGATAATGCAGGGGAGTATGCCGGGAACAGAATAGTTGGTCATTTCAGAAACAAGAAAGAGGAAGGATGGGAGCATGAAGGTTATATATTAATACTTTAAATACCTTTTCCCTGAAGCAGAACATATAAAAGGAGATGACGAGAAGATGAAAGTTGGCTCTTCACAGATGTGCTAGTTCCGCTGATAGGAGTGAAGGATTTTGTTGCCTGGTGTGAGGCTTAAGGAACACTTATTGGTTCTTGGGCTTTCTGTGGAGAATTTCTCTGAAACCTATTTTGAAATCTAAAAAACATTTTATGAGAAATGTAAGGAAAAATGTCAAGGTCTTCAGCAACGTGGCTTGAAAGATACTGGCTTATAAGTAATATTACAGAGAGAGTATTTGCAAGGTTGAAAATAGATTATTATTAAGTTATCCTAATGGATAACAGGAGAAATTGAAGCCATTATAAAACAATATATTTAAAGACAATTCAGGGTTTCAGCTGACCTTAGCAAGGCAGTTGCAAACAGTTTCAGAGATAATCTTTCTATATGCTTCTTGGAAGGGGAGGTGAGTTATGAGGGAAGATTCATCTTTGACTGAAAAAGGATTCATTCTTGGCAGTGAACCAGCATCTTAGATCAAAGAAAACGAGATCATGCTGGGGAAAAAGAGCTATGTTCCCGAGGGCACTGCAACTTTATCTTCATCGTTTTATTGATTTCACCAAGAAAGATAAAGAAAACACCTTATCAGCAGTCAGTCTGGGGTGATGTAAATCTGGACCTTTATTATATAATTTTCTGTACTTGTCTATAATTGAAAAATTAAAAAAACACAAAATGTATAGTTAATTAAAACAGAATCATGATATAAGAATCTCTTACATTTTACACCTACACTTGGTGCATGCTGCTGCTAAGTCACTTCAGTCGTGTCCAACTCTGTGCGACCCCACAGACGGCAGCCCACCAGGCTCCTCTGTCCTTGGGATTCTCCAGGCAAGAATACTGGAGTGGGTTACCATTTCCTTCTCCAATGCATGAAAGTGAAAAGTGAAAGTGAAATCACTCAGTCATGCCCGACTCTTCGTGACCCCATGGACTGCAGCCTACCAGGCTCCTCCATCCATGGGATTTTCCAGGCAAGAGTACTGGAGTGGGTTGCCATTTCATATATGAGTATAAAAAAGTGTCAGAACGGGACTTCCCTGGCAGTCCAGCACAGGAGATGAAGGTTCGATCCCTGCTTGGGGAACTAAAACCCCATGTTCTGCACAGAGTGGCCAGNCATATATGAGTATAAAAAAGTGTCAGAACGGGACTTCCCTGGCAGTCCAGCACAGGAGATGAAGGTTCGATCCCTGCTTGGGGAACTAAAACCCCATGTTCTGCACAGAGTGGCCAGAAAGAAGAAAAAGAAAAAAAGACAATGTGCAAATGAAAGCCATAGATAAGGAGGTACCATCCCATGTTTTATCATGTTTTCTGCCGCCTGAAATGATCGCTACACATCCACTGGTTCTGTTTTTCCTGTGTGACCTTTATATTTAGCCGAGCATTTGATGATGAAACAGAAGCAGAGCTGATAGTGCTCTTGAACCACATCCTGTGTGCTGGGCCATGTGTCACCTGGGCCAGGACAGGTGGGAGGCAGATGGCTTGACGGGTCTAGGTGGCTGGCCGGAGCAGCCTGCCTTCGAAGTCTGGCTTGGCTCCCAGCTGGCTGTGTGTTGAGATGGTTACTTCCTGTTCTGCACCTCAATTCCTCATCAGTGCAGTGTGGAGGGAAAAAGAGTGGCTGCCTTTTAAATTCTGAAGCTGAAATCACTGTGAAGAGGAAAGGTGTTAATATGTGTTTAGTACAAAGGGACATTATAAGTATTCAGTAAATACTATCATTATATAGTAGAGGTTCCTGTTCTCAAGGCATTTAACATCTATGTTTCACAGTCCTTTGTACATGGAAACCTTTTACACAGAAAAGACCCTACATTCTTTTTTTTTTTTTTAATACTTTANAATTGATGCTTTTGAAGTGTGGTGTTGGAGAAGGCTCTTGAGAGTCCTTGGACTGCAAGGAGATCCAACCAGTCCATCCTAAGGGAGATCAGTCCTGGGTGTTCATTGGAAGGACTGATGCTAAAGCTGAAACTCCAATACTTTGGTCACCTCATGTGAAGAATTGACTCATTGGAAAGGACCCTGATGTGGGGAGGGATTGGGGCCAGGAGGAGAAGGGGTAGACAGAGAATGAGAAGGCTGGATGGCATTATTGACTCAATGGACATGAGTTTGTGTGAACTCCGGGAGATGGTGATGGACAGGGATGCCTGGCATGCTGCGATTCTTGGGGTTGCAAAGAGTCGTACACGACTGAGTGACTGAACTGAACTGAACTGAACTGAAGTGGTAAAGAACCAAGCTGCTAATGCAGGAGACATAAGAGATGGGGGTTTGGTCCCTGGGTTGGAACAATCCCCTGTGGGGAGGGCTTAGCAACCCACTCCAGTATTCTTGCCTAGGGAATCCCATGGACAGTGGGGCCTGGTGGACTACAGTCTATAGAGTCACACAGAGACATGATAAAGGACAGAACACATGCACACTCAGGCTAAAGGAACTTTCCCTCATTGCCCATTGAGTTTCCACCTCATTATCATTCTCTGGAAGACTCCTGTTTACTGTAAGTAATCTCATGGCCAATAAGGGAAAAAAATTGTGTGTGTATTTAGTGGGGATTAGATTCACGTCCATCNAACCCACTCCAGTATTCTTGCCTAGGGAATCCCATGGACAGTGGGGCCTGGTGGGCTACAGTCTATAGAGTCACACAGAGACATGATGAAGGACAGAACACATGCACACTCATGCTAAAGGAACTTTCCCTCATTGCCCATTAAGTTTCCACCTTATTATCATTCTCTGGAAGACTCTTGTTTACTGTAAGTAATCTCATGGCCAATAAGGGAAAAAAATTGTGTGTGTATTTAGTGGGGATTAGATTCACGTCCATCGAATCACTGATGCCATCCAGCCTTCTCATCCTGTGTCACCCTCTTTTCTTCCTGCCTCCAATCCCTCCCAGCATCAAAGTCTTTTCCAATGAGTCAACTCTTCGAATGAGGTGGCCAAAGTACTGGAGTTTCAGCTTTAGCATCATTCCTTCCAAAGAAATCCCAGGGCTGATCTCCTTCAGATTGGACTGGTTGGATCTCCTTGCAGTCCAAGGGACTCTCAAGAGTCTTCTCCAACACCACAGTTCAAAAGCATCAATTCTTTGGCGCTCAGCTTTCTTCACAGGCCAACTCTCACATCCATATATGACTACTGGAAAAACCATAGCCTTGACTAGACGGACCTTAGTCGGCAAAGTAACATCTCTGCTTTTGAATATACTATCTAGGTTGGTGATGGACAGGGAGTCCTGGCATGCTGCAATTCATTGGGTCGCAAAGAGTCGGACACGACTGAGTGACTGAGCTGAACTGAAGAAGAAGGAGAGAAGGAGAAAAGACTTGGTTATGCCTACTATGTGATAAACATGCTAATATGTGCTTTCATAGGTTATTTCTTATTTCATTGATCCTCTGATAAAAGCACAGACTCTGAAGCTAAAATGTTTGCTTAGTTTCCCAGCTTCATAATATACTAGCTGGATAACCTTGGGGACTTCTCTCGATTTCTCTGGGATCTAATTTCTTTTGTTTGTAAAATGTGACCATTATTATTTGTGAAAAGTGTTGTGGCGTTATTAAAGTTAAATTCAAACTGGAGTATTCAATTTTTTTTCACTTAGCTTAGTACCTAATGTTTGCTCCAGAATCTTTAGCTGTTATAATTCCTTCAATGGGTATGAAATGTAACCTCACCCATCTTAAAAGATGAAATAGTTCAGTGGAAGAGTGTAAAGGAATTTCTCTCTTATTGAATACCCTATAAGTGACAGTGACGGAATCAAGATTAAAGTATGTGTTTCAGTGAAGTTACAGATTGGGCTGCTGTGAGAGAAACATGGAATATTATGCTAGAAAATGACAGCCATTTTATATAATCTATAAAAGTCTAAGCGAATAGATTTCAGGGAGCCACAATTCTTCATTTTTGAGGTCTGCCTTTGTTTGCACAGTCGAAGAGGGCAAAGGTCAAGAGAGCGGGCATGCCCTACCTTTAGGACAGTAGTTCTTAAGTTCAGATTTGCACTTTAGACTCACTGGCGAAAGTGTTTACCAAATATTGATCCTCAATTCTCTCCTCCTTAGAGATTCTGACTCAGTTGATCTGATAAAATGTTTCTTTTTTCTTCTTTTTTCATGCAGATTAAAAAAAATTTTTTTTATTGAAGGATAATTGCTTTACAGAATTTTGTTGTTTTCTGTCAAACCTCCCATAGGTACACATATATCCCCTCCCTTTTGAAGATCCCTCCCATCTCCCTCCCCATCCCACCCCTCTAGGCTGATACAGAGCTCTTGATTGCATTTCCTGAGCCATGCAGCAAATTCCCGTTGGCTATCTATTTTACATATGGTAATGTAAGTTTCCATTGTTCTCTTTCTATACATCTCACCCTCTCCTTCCCTCTACCCATGTCTATAAATCTCTTCTCTATATCTGTTTCTCTATTGCTGCCCTGTAAATGAATTCTTCACTACCATTTCTCTATATTCCAAATATATGTGTTAGAATAAGATGTTTATCTTTTTCTTTCTGACTCACCTCACTCTGTATAATAGTTTCTAGGTTCATCCACCTCATCAGAACTGACTCAAATGCATTCCTTTTTTATGACTGAGTAATATTCCATTGTGTGTATGTACCACCACTTCTTTATCCATTCATCTGCTGATGGACATCTAGGTTGCTTCCATGTTCTAGCTATTGTAAATAGTGCTGCAATGAGCAATGAGATACATGTATCTTTTTCAACCCTGGTTTCCTCAGGGTGAATGTCTAGGAGTGGGATTGCTGGGTCATATGGTGGTTTTATTCCTAATGATTTTTAGGAATCTCCATACCATATTCCATAGTGGCTGTATCAATTTACATTCTCACCAACAGTGCAAGAGTGTTCCCTTTTCTTCACACCCTCTCCAACATTTATTGTTTGTAGGCTTTTTGATGATGGCCATTCTGACCTGTGTGAGGTGATATCTCATTGTGGTTTTGATTTGCATTTCTCCAACAATGAGTGATGTTGAGCATCTTTTCATGTGTTTGCTAGCCATCTGTATGTATGCTTTGGAAGAGTGTCTGTTTAGGTCTTTTCCCCACTTTTTGATTGGGTTATTTGTTTTTCTAGCACTGAGTTGTATGAGCTGCTTGCATATTTTGGAAATTAACCTTTTGTCAGTTGTTTCATTTGCTTTATTTTCTCAAATTCTGAGGGTTGTCTTTTCATTTTACTTATAGTTTCCTTCGGTGTACAAAAGCTTTTAAGTTTAATCAGGTCCCACTGGTTTACTTTTGTTCTTATTTCTATTACTTCAGGAAGTGGGTCATAGAGGATCTTGCTTTGATTTATGACATCGAGTTTTCTGCCTATGTTTTCCTCTGAGTTTAATAGTTTCTGGTCTTACCTTTAGGTCTTTAATCCATTTTGAGTTTATCTTTGTGTATGGTGTTAGGGAGTGTTCTAATTTCATTCTTTTACATATAGCTCTCCAGTTTTCCCAGCACCATTTATGAAGAGGCTGTCTTCACCCTATCATATATTCTTCCCTCCTATGTCAAAAATAAGGTACCCATAAGTGCATGGGTTTATTTCTGTGTTTTCTATCTTGTTCCTTTGGTCTATATTTCTGTATTTGTGCCAGCACCATACTATCTTGATAACTGTAGCTTTGTAATATAATCTGAAGTCAGGAAGGATGATTACTCCAGCTCCATTCTTCTTTCTCAAGACTGCTTTGGCTATTTGGGGTCTTTTGTGTTTCCATATGAATTGTGTATTTTTTTGTTCTAATTCTGTGAAAAATGCCATTGGTAATTTGATTGGGATCTCATTGAATCTGTGGATTGTAAACAGATGTTTTAATAGTTTCCTATTCACTGTATTAACAAGGCAGGGATTCTTGACTATTGAACTTTAACTTGAGACCTTCACCATGATGGTCCAGGAAGGATTTTCCAACTTTGCTCCTTGTGGTGACTCAGGCATTCAAGCTCATTTTCTCCTGTGGCTTCTGCATCTGCTCTCATGGCTTGTCATCCTTTACTTCAGTCAGCACAGTGCAGGTATATCTGTTTTCTAAAAGCCTCAGGCTTAAGAATCAAATGTCACCCAGTTCTCAGACCATAGCAAGGACATCTGGGAAAANGGACTTTAACTTGAGACCTTCACCATTATGGTCCAGGAAGGATTTTCCAACTTTGCTCCTTGTGGTGACTCAGGCATTCAAGCTCATTCTCTCCTGTGGCTCCTGCATCTGCTCTCATGGCTTGTCATCCTTTACTTCAGTCAGCACAGTGCAGGCATATCTGTTTTCTAAAAGCCTCAGGCTTAAGAATCAAATGTCACCCAGTTCTCAGACCATAGCAAGGACATCTGGGAAAACAGATCTTGACTTTGTAGCTTCCCCCAGTGAGCCTCAATCAGTCTAGAAGAGGGAGAGGGGTTTGACTCAATAACAATCCACCATTACCCTAACATCTCATTTATAGCCTATGGAAGTATTATTTATTATTTTTCTCTTAATACTATGCAAAATTTAACCCTTTATTTGTGCTTTATTTTCAGCGTTTCTGTCCTCAGAATCTATAATCCTTGTTTCTTCCCCACCCCCATATAATTAAATAATGTTTTCTTTCCAGATTCAGCTGATTGGACTTTCTCATAAAATCTTTTGAGTTTACTTGAGAAATTTTGTTCTAAATCTATGTACTCTCCCTTTGAATTACTTGATAAAAATTATCACAAGAAATTACATTCCTAACATGGCCTTATGACTATAAATCATTTAATTCCTTTGTTAGTCTTCCTTTTTCATGTTTATTTTCATGATTTAATTAGGTCATAAATGCCTAAAACTTACAGTAGCTTGTGCTTAGTTTTTTCTTCTCTGGCATTTAGGTTTTAGCCTTTCTACAAAGGTGGGCAGGTTCATTTGATATACATATACAAATACATATCCATGAACACTCACACCAATAATAAGTAGATTTAACTGGTATATTTAATATATACTACTTTAGGGATATAAACTACTACTTGCAGTTCCCTGGTAGCTCAGATGATAAGGTGTGTGTCTACAGTGCGGGAGACCTGGGTTTGATCCCTGGGTCGGAAAGATCCGCCGGAGAAGGAAATGGCAATCCGCTCCAGTACGATTGCCTGGAAAATCCCATGGACAGAGGAGCCTGGTAGGCTACAGTCTACGGAGTTGCAANTGGGTTTGATCCCTGGGTCGGGAAGATCCACCCGAGAAGGAAATGGCAATCCGCTCCAGTACGATTGCCTGGAAAATCCCATGGACAGAGGAGCCTGGTAGGCTACAGTCCATGGAGTTGCAAAGAGTCGAACACGACTGAGCAACTTCACTCACTTACTTTAGGGATGTAGTTGAAATGTAATATTGGTCTCCTACTCTCCATTTAAATTGTATTCAGCAGGAATTTTTTTCCCTGCTACTAAATAAAAACTATGGCAGACCTCATAGTTTTTATTTATTTTTTTAAAAATTATTTTGGCCACTCTGTGCTGCATGTAAGATCTTAGTTGTCTAACCAGGGACTGGATTCATATCCTTGCAGTGGGAGCACAGAGTCTTAATCCCTAGACCAGGAGAGAACTCCCTCATGATTTTTATGATCAAACTTAACAGACAAACTTCATGTTTTTTTTTATTCACAAAACCTCAGTTTTAAAGAAAAATTTAGTTTCTTATTCAGTATATTAATCTTCTTTTATCTTCATTTGAGGATGTCATAGCTTTCTTGTCTCCCAGGACGTGATTATAAGAGGATGAGATGAAGGGGAGAGATGAAGGGCTAGTGTCTTTCTCTTCCTTTGGGTACCATGCCTCCGTGTACCATCATTGCCTCTCATTTCCCATCTAGGGAAAAGAAACCTGATTTTGAGAACTCTCACACTTACATAAGACCATATAGATTACTCTCTATAGGCATTAATTATTTCCTATTTTGCTCTATTAAATTTCATAGTAATTTTCTCTTTATATTCTCTTGTCACTTACTTATATTTCCATCTTCCTTACGTGCTCTCAGAACTCTCCTTTAAAAATTTTACTCCTTTTCTCAGGAAAGCATTGAGTTTCCTGAGCTTAAAAAAGTTACTTTACTCCTTCCCAATAGACAGTCAGGAAGAATGATGTTTTCTTCCTTATTTTTGTACATCTGGTGCATCAGAGTTTCTTATGCCTTTATCATTGGATTTCTCTCATAGTGTCTAAGATCAAAGTGTTTCCTTTTATATACCTGGTGTTTTCTTTGGTCTCTATACTATATACCTTTCATTCTTTGAAACTTTCTTTTATCCATCAGTCTATGTTGTTTTTGAATGAGGCCAGCAGGTTTCTACTCTGCTCCTCTGTCTAGCATCTCTTCTTTCATAGTAGGTGGCCAGCTCTTTCTACCTGGCCATCCTGCCTTTGGCTACAAAGAAGCTCTGTGAGGCTATTCCACTGTATCCCCAAAGCCAATACTGGCATTACGGCCCCACAGGCAAATTCCTACTCTTGTCTTTCAAACCTAGGATTCTCTATTTAAGTCTCTTCAAGTTCAGAAAATTCTTTTTTCTTCTCCATGTATGAAACCATCATTTTTTATTTCTCTCAAGTTTTTAAACCTCTTGTTCAACAGATGGATTGCTATTTCTCTTCTCTTGCTAAATAAACTTTATCATCACTTCTATCTATTATTCATCAATTTTGTATTTCATTGATGTTTATGGTTTGGGACTGTTCCTACAACTTGAGCCTGCTGTATATACCCTTTATGTGATTAACAGTTTCACAGTATCTTATTTCTTGTGTTGCCTTATAAAACTTCTTTTTATTTGGCACATCAGGCAGAATGCACTATATTCTTCCATTCAGACAGTCAGTAATCACTTTTCTATTCTTTATTATCTTAGCAATATATCACTGTTTCTCTTTCCATAACACAGAGGTATTTTATTTTACTGAGGGTGAATCTATACAGCTATCATTTTCTAAAAGTCTTCAAGACTTTGTGCATAATTTTTAGATATTTTTATCTATATTTAAACAGATGGATTCCTGTTTTTTTATGTTATTCTTTTTTTTAATTTTTGNCATAACACAGAGGTATTTTATTTTACTGAGGGTGAATCTATACAGCTATCATTTTCTAAAAGTCTTCAAGACTTTGTGCATAATTTTTAGATATTTTTATCTATATTTAAACAGATGGATTCCTGTTTTTTTATGTTATTCTTTTTTTTTAATTTTTGCTTTTTTTTTTTTTTTGCCATGCCACACAGCCTATGGAATCTTAGTTCCCTGACCAGGGCTTGAATCCTTGCCCCCTGCATNCCTAGACAGCATATTAAAAGCTAGAGACATTACTTTGCCTACAGAGGTCCATTTAGTCAAAGTTATGGTTTTTCCAGTAGTCGTGTATGGATGTGAGAGTTGGACTATAAAGAAAGCTAAGCACTGAAGAATTGATGCTTTTCAACTGAGGTGTTGGAAAAGAGTGTTGAGATTCCCTTGGACTGCAAGGATATCCAACCAGTCAATCCTAAATGAAACCAACCCTGAATATTCATTAGAAGGACTGATGCTGAAGCACTAATACTTTTACCACCTAATGTGAAGAACTGACTCATTGGAAAAGACCCTGACACTGGGAAAGATTGAAGGCAGGAAAAGGGGACTACAGAGGATGAAGTGGTTGGATGGCATCACCACATCAGTGGACATGAGTCTGAGCAAGCTTGGGAGATGGCAAAGGACAGAGAAGCCTGTCTTGGTGCAGTCCAAGGAGTCGCAGAGAGTCAGACATGACTGAGTGACTGAACAATAACTCATATTCCCATTTGCTTTCCTTCTCCCTGGGCTCCTTCGGTGCTTTCAAAGCATGGCCGAAACCCGACTCTTGCCTTGTGAACTCCCCTCTCTGCATCTTTGTCAGTTGGCTTCTGCATACAGGGACATATACCTTTTGGCTCACTCTTCTCAGGGAATCATGTCTGAGACTGTCAGAGGCACCCTGTCTTGGCTTGCTTAGCAAGCCCTTTGTCCCTTTGTCTTTGCTTGTCTCTGGCAACCCTGTTTCTGTCTAATTTTGTGTACATCAGCAATTTTGGGGGGTTAGCTCTCTGGCAGGTGTTCCCAGCCTCTGGGCTGTGGACCACTGTGTGTGTTGATGAGTTGTGTCTGACTTTTTGCAATCCCATGGACTGTAGCCTGCCAGGCTCCTCTGTCCATGGGATTTCCCAGGCAAGAATACTGGAGTGGGTTGCCATTTCCTTCTCCAGGGATTTTTCCCGACCCAGGAATTGAACCTGGGTCTCTTGCAATGGCAGGCTGATTCTCCACCACTGAGCCACCTACACCTCCTGTCAGATCAGTGGCAGCATTGGATTAGAAATAAAGTGTGTGATAAATGTAATATGTGTGAATCACCCCAAAACCATTCCCCAACCCTAGTCCATGGAAATATTGTCTTCCATGAACCAGTCCCTGGTTCCAAATAGTTTGGAGACAGCTGCAAGGTGATTTAGAGGATCCTGGATTTGTGGAGCTAGCTTGGTACTAAATAGTTTGGGGACAGCTGCAAGGTGACTAGAGAAACCTGGATTAGTGGAGCTAGAAATGATTCTGCCTGGTCCAGCATTACCGAATACATGGAGATATAGTGCTTTCCTTGTCCCGTGTATATGAAGGCAGAGTGCCTGAGCTCGTAGCTGAGCTGTTATTTTTCTCAGGTGCACTTGCTTTAGATGCTGTTTCTTCCTCTGTGAAGAAGCAATAGCGATGTGATCCTTCAAGTAACCCTAGGTGCCTTGTCATGTTGGTTTTCCCATGTCCTGCTATCCAAGTGGTATTTAGAATTCCACTTTCTCTGGGAAAACTTTGCATAACACCAGCCCTTTTGCAGCTTGCTCTTAGCTCCTTCTTCCCTCATGGTTGATACTGCTTACTTGATATGAACCCAATATTATATAAGTATGTGCATATTTATTTATGCATTTATATTTGCATATATTTGTATTTCCTGTTTCTTCAGTTAGAGTGATGGATCGTAAGGACAGAATATCTCTTTCTCTCTCTCAAAATCTTTTTATTTTTTGTACGCACCATGACACCTAAAACAATGATATTTTTAAAAGTAAGAGCTCAATAGTGTATTTTTCAAATGATCCCAGAATGTGATCTTTTTATCAACTTTAAAATTCTTTTATTTACTGCTCCTCTATTGATACTCTTGTTTTTATTTGGGGGGGAGTATGTTTGCTTTACAGCGTTGTGTTTCTGCTGTACAAAGAAGTCAGTCAGCTACGTGTGTGTGTGTGTGTGTGTGTGTGTGTGTGTG
>SJYW01000758.1:151647-199886 GCA_006410735.1 Raphicerus campestris | reverse complement strand
TGTGTGTGTGTGTGTGTGTGTGTTTGTATGTGTGTATATATATATATATATATATATATATATATAATTTTTTTTCCCTCCATCTTGGCCCTGCCTCCCATTCCCCCTTACCACTGGAACTCTCGATGTGTCATATTTATGCCCAGGTCCATCATGGATTCCCTGCCCCCTATTATTGCAGGAAAGGCTATTCATCATTATTGACTCAGGAAAATAAACTTTTCTTTCTCCTTTCATTTTCTGTGTTTACTTTTCCTGAAATATTCCCAAGGGCGTTGCTTCTCCTCATAACCAAATTAAACCAACTTGTTCATTGTTTTTCTTTTCCCTGACTTACCTTTCTTATTCCCTACTGTTATTTCCATCCTTCACACACAAAGACACTTTTGCAGCTTATGTGTCTTGATTTTCTACAAATATCAATTTATTAATAGTTATACCTTAAAAGCAAGTATACTACTTATTCAGCAGTATTCTTTTTTTTAATCAAAATTTTTAAAATTAGAGGATAATTACTTTATGATATTGTGATGACTTTTGTCATACATCAATATGAGTTGGTGTTGATAGCTATTTCTTATGAAGAGTTTAGAGAAAACTCCCATTAAAGTAGCCTGGAATACAATATGATTGCCCAGAGTTAACTAGGGAGAGTGTATAGTCTGTTTTTCTTCATCAGTTCGGTTCCGTCTCCGTCTTGTGTCCAACTCTTTGCGACCCTATGGACTGCAGCACTCCAGACTTCCCTGTCCACCATCAACTCCTGGAGCTTGCTCAAACTCATGTCCTTTGAGTTAGTGATGCCATCCAATCATCTTATCCTCTGTCATCCACTTCAACTCCTGCTTTCAATCTTTCCCAGCATCAGGGCCTTTCCTAAGGAGTTAATTCTTTGCATCAGGTGGCCAAAATATTGGAGTTTCAGCTTCAGGATCAGTCCTTCCAATGAATATTCTGGACTGATTTCCTGTAGGATTGGCTGGTTGGATCACCTTGCAGTCCAAGGGACTTTCACAAGTCTCCAACAACACAGTTCAAAAGCATCAATTCTTCAGTGCTCAGCTTTGTTTATGGTCCAGCATAATCTTTTAGGATTTGAATTTGTTCAACTGTAATTCCATCACTTCCACTAGCTTTGTCCATAGCAATGCTTCCTAAGGCCCACTCAATTTCACACTCTAGGATGTCTGCCTCTAGGTGAGTGATCACACCATTGCAATTATCTGGGTCATGAAGATTTTTTCGTATAATTCTTCTGTATATTCTTGCCACCTCTTCTTAATATCTTCTGCTTCTGTTAGGTCCATATCATTTCTGTCCTTTATTGTGCCCATCTTTGCATGAAATGTTCTCTTGGTATCTCTAATTTTCTTGAAGAGATCTCTAGTCTTTCCCATTCTATTGTTTCCCTCTATTTCTTTGCATTGATCATTAAGGAAGTCTTCTTATCTCTCCTTGCTATTCTTTGGAACTCTGCATTCAGATGAATATATCTTTCCTTTCCTCCTTTGCTTTTAGCTTCTCTTCTCTCAGTTATTTGTAAGGCTTACTCAGACAACCATTTTGCCTTTTTTCATTGCTTTTTCTTGGGGATGGTTTTGATCAAGGCCTCCTGTGCAATGTTTTGAACCTCCACCCACAGTTCTTCACAGTCTATCAGATCTAATCCCTTGAGTCTATTTGTCACTTCTACTGTATAATCATAAGGGATTTGATTTAGGACATACCTGAATGGTCTAGTGGTTTTCCCTACTTTCTTCAATTTAAATCTGAATTTGGCAATAAGGAGTTCATGATCTGAGCCATAGTCAGCTCCTGGCCTTTTTTTTTTTTTTTTTTCTGACTTTATAGAGCTTCTCCATCTTTGGCTTCAATGAATATAATCAATCTGATTTCAGTATTGACTATCTAGTGATGTCCATGTGTAGAGCCGTCTTTAAGAGGATGTTTGTTATTAACAGTGCATTCTCTTGGCAAAACTTTGTTAGCCTCTACCCTGCTTCATTTTGTACTCCAAGGCCTAACTTGCTTGTTATTCCAGGTATTTCTTGACTTCCTACATTTGTATTTCAGTCCCCTGTGATGAAAATAACTTTTTTTTTTTTTGGTGTTGGGGCTTCCCTTGTGGCTCAGCTGGTGAAGAATCCCCCTGCAATGTGGGAGACCTGGGTTCAGTCCCTGAGTTGGAAAGATTCCCTGGAGAAGAGAAAGGGTTCCTACTTCAGTATTCTGGCCTGGAGAATTCCTTAAACTGTACAGTCCATGGGGTCACAAACAGTCAGACATGACTGAGCAACTTTCACTTAACATTTTGCTGTTAATTCTAGAAGGTCTTGTAGGTCCTTATAGAACCGTTCAACCTTTGCTTCTTCAGCATTTGTGGTTGAGGCATAGACTTTATTACTGTGATATGAATGGCTTTCCTTGGAAATGAACAGAGATCATTCTGTCATTTTTGAGATTGTACCCAAGTACCGCATTTTGGACTCTTTTGTTGACTATGAGGGCTACTCCATTTCTTCTAAGGGATTGTTGCCTATAGTAGTAGATAAAATGGTCATCTGAGTTAAATTCATCCATTCCTGTCCACTGTAGTTCACTGATTCCTAAAATTTCAGTGCTGACTCTTGCTACCTCCTATTTGACCACTTTCAATTTACCTTGATTCATGGACCTAACATTCCAGGCTTTTATGCAGTATTATTCTTTACAGCATCAGACTTTACTTCTATTACCAGTCACATCCACAGCTGGGTGTGGTTTTTACTTTGGCTCTGTTTCTTCATTTTTTTTGGAGTTACTTCTCCTCTCTTCTCAGGAGTATATTAGACACCTGCCGACTTAGGGAATTCATCTTTCAGTGTCCTATCTTTTTTCCTTTTTATACTGTTCATGGGGTTCTCAAGGCAAGAGTACTGAAGTGGTTGCCATTCCCTTCTCCAGTGGACCACGTATTAGCTTCCAATATTTTTTCTTACAATTCTGCAGTTAGCCTTACTGGAGAAACTTTTTATTTCACGTTCCTGATTTTTTTTTTTTAAACTCTAGTTAAATTATCTTGAATTCAATTGAATTGAATTGCTAGACTATGATACATGTTGCTGTCTTCCAAGTAGTTTATATTAGCTTACATGTGACTTTGGTATATGGTAATGCCTGTTTACATGAGATCTTAATGTTACAGAGTTTTACTGTAATTTTGTTTTTATTTTATTTTTTAATTTTCCAAATTGTAGGCATAACAAGCTATAGCATTATATTTCCTGAAATAATTAAACTTTTAAAAGTGGTTCTAGGTTTAGTTTCCTTCTTTTTTGAACTGCTCTTTTTCATTAAGGTGTTTTTTTTTTTTTTTTTCTTATTTACTTTTTAAAAGAGATCCCTCTATATTAAAATTGGTAACTCTTTGTCATATACATTGTAAGTGGTTTTTCTAGTTTGCTATGAATTTACCTTTGTATCTCTTCATGATGATTCTTGGCATGCAAATACTTTTTAAGCCAGTTAATGGGTTTACTTTCACATATGTGGTTAGGAAGATTATTTTATACCTGAAACCAGATAAACAGCCACTATATTTTATATCAAATTATTTAATATTTAAATATCTACCATATTTGACAGTGAATATGGGTGTACAATGAAAATTTTGGAGTGTTTTGTTTTCAGAATGATCCAAACTGCCTCTTTTCCTATAATCTGTTGTTCTTCACATACTTGAAGTTTATTTTGTGTAATATATGTACACAATACTTTTGCAGGATTACACATCTCACCTTCATTTTTTGTTTATTTATTTGCATTGCTTATTTAATTTAACTTTCTTCATTTGATTCTTGGCCGAGTTTGTTTTTCCCTATCCAAGATCATGTTGCATTATGCTTTTGGCATTTGCATGGGGAAATCCTTTTTTCCTACCTCCCACCCTCCCCAATACCACTTCACCCTTCTCGCTTCATCCCTAAATTACAGAGGGTCGTTCGCTGTCTCTTTCTGAATTTAGAAGACACCTTGACTTTCTACCATGGTAATCTAATGAAGACTTTTGTATTCAATGTGACTTTTGTTATTTCAATTTAAAGCTCTTCCTTTTCTCCCTAAAGACCTTCCTTTTCCCGCTCAAATGTTGTAAGATGCTTCTTCTTAAATTTATTTTGTCTCAACCACATCCCTTTTGGTCTTTGCTTTTAACTCTGAAGCTTTCTTGTAGCTTCTCAATCTGGGATTGTGTTTTGCCTTGCTGTGTTTCGGTGATTACCTCCACCCTTTTTTCTCTGTCTGTGCCATGGGGTTCATCCTCACTATCTTTGAGTCCAATGCATTGAATCCGCTCTCAGGGTCTCTTAGGCAGGCGCAGCTTCCTGCCTCATCCACGTTACACATCCTGTGTTCACTTCTAACTCCAGATGCATTATATTTTCTTGAACACGGGCTTCACAGTAACCAAGCTTTCTCCTTTTGCACAGTACAAGTGCTTTATTTTTCTCTGCAGACAATAGATTCCCTTTGTATCTCGCCTACTTTTGTTTAAGTCTTTTAATTTATCCCAAGTTTATCTTTAATCTCTTCTCTGCATCTCAGCTACTTCACTTGATCTCAGCGTCTACCCTGTGTCAATAATATCCTATTCCTTTGTTCCAGGTAGCTCACCAGATTTAAGGCACTTCGTGTTTGTCTCTTCAGGTAAGTCTGCTTTTATTCTTTGACACTCTTGAGAGATGTGGCTGTTTTTCTCCTTTATACAATTGTCCTTATTTTCTATCCTACCCTTCAACAGATGGTTTATTTTTGTCTTTGCTTTCTTTTTCTTTCCACTTAGTTCCTCTCTGTATTGTGAACTCTTGTATTTCCCATCTCAGTTTCTTTTCATTCCGCGTCTCTTGTCACCTTCCTATCTGAGAAACATTACATTGCATCTTAATCCTTCACATGTTGTTGTAGCCAAGTTAAATCATCTTTGCTCTCAACGGATGGTTCACTTTTCCTTTTAAAAATCACAGTAGGTAGTTTTTTTTTTTCTACTCATTTTTAAAGGTGATGGTTCATCTGATCTTCTTTATTGTACCTCGTGTCTTTTTAGTTGGCTTAAGTTTAGCATCGGGCATCTGTTCCCTTTGCACTTTTCAGTGATTTATGGATTCTGTGTTTCTTTTAAATGTTTGAAATGTATTGGTCTTCTAATTGATTCAGAGTATATGATTTTCTTACTCCTTAAATACTAAATTGCTTTAGTGATTAAAAAGTAATCTAGTCAATAAATACTTAAGCATAGTGACTTACCAGTGTGCTAGAGGCTAAGAGGGATACATGAGAAGTATTAGAGGACACTCAGTCTGGACCCAATCAACTAGTGAAAACTTTAGGGGCAGTAAGAATTTGAGCACATCTAAGGTGGGGTCACACAAAGTTGGACACGACTGAAGCGGCTTAGCAGCAGCAGCTGCAGCAAAGAATTTGTAGGTTTGGAATAAGGTAAGAGGAAGGGCCAATGCCAGGTACTATAATCTTTCTTTTATGGTTTAGAACAGTTCACAGTTTTGGAGAAATGCTAAACTAAGGTGATTAAATGACCGTCAGATGCTAACAATCAGGAGCATATGAAGTCCATTTGTTTTTTCAGTGAGAAAAATAGGAAAAAATAAAACTGAACTGAAAAATGACCTCATTTGACCACTCAAGGCCTTGCTGTGATTTGTCCCAGCAAATGGTTAGAGAGCTATACTATTTTTTTTTTCTCTTTCTCTTTAGATTTTTTTTTTTGGGGGTGTGGACCATTTTTAAGGTCTTTTTATGAATTTGTTACAATATTGCTTTTATGTTTTGGTTTTCTGGCTCTGAGGTATACGGGATCTTAGCTCTCTGACCAGGGACCAAATCCATACCGTGTGTATTGGAAGGCCAAGTTTTAACCAGTGGATCACCAGGAAAGTCCCTTTTATCACTTCTTTTCTTAATTTATAAATTGTTATTGTTGTGTTTCCACTTATAATCTATTATGTTTAATTCATCATCCACCATTTTGTAAATCAATGAAGAAATAATGTACACCAATAAAGTGTGTACATTAGCAGATATGAAAAGGACAGCTTTTAGGGAGTTTATAGTCTCTGTGTAAGCCAATAATTTAAATTTTGAGTTGATAAAGGATATGCAGTGAAATGATCACTATATGAAGAATCTCTCAGGCTGTATGAGTTCAGAAAATAAAAAAAAATTTAGTGATGATGGAATTAGTCAAGAAAGTAATTAGCTAGGTCCCAAAATACAACTGGGCCTTGAGGGAGGGATGGATAAGTAGAAGAGAGGAAGAAAATATTCTAAGGAAAACTTTCTAAGTATCTAAAGTATCTATCAGTATCTAAAGATAATTATATGTCTTGGCATGTGAAGTCAGTGGTTTGTAACTTCTATATCCATCCATTTGTTCATTTATCAAACTAGAAAATATTGAGCATGTATCAAATGCCGAGTGTTCTTTTAGACTGAGATACAGTGATGAACAGGACAGACAAAATCTTTGCACAAATAGGTTTTGATGCTTGGGGTCAGCAACTCAATAAAGGAAAATCTAGTTAAGAAAAGGGCTAATAGTAGGGACTTCAGTTAATAATAATGGACTTCCCTTGTGGCTCAGCTGGTAAAGAATCTGCCTGTAATGTGAGAGACCTGGGTTCAATCCCTGGGTTGGGAAGATCCTCTGGAAAAGGGAAAGGCTACTCACTCCAGTATTCTGGCCTAGAGAATTCCATGAACTGAATAGTCCATGGTGTCACAAAGAGTTGGACACGACTGAATGACTTTCACTTTCATAGGTAATAGTATTGTATTGCATATTTGAAAGTTACTATATGCAGAGTGGGAGAAGGCAATGGCACCCCACTCCAGTACTCTTGCCTGGAAAATCCTATGGATGGAGGAGCTGCAGAGTACATTATGAGAAACCCTGGGCTGGAAGAAGCACAAGCTGGAATCAAGATTTCCAGGAGAAATATCAATAACCTCAGATATGCAGATGACACCACCCTTATGGCAGAAAGTGAAGAGGAACTAAAAAGCTTATGGATGAAAGTGAAAGAGGAGAGTGAAAAAGTTGGTGTAAAGCTCAACATTCAGAGGACGAAGATCATGGCATCTGGTCCCATCACTTCATGAGAAATAGATGGGGAAACAGTGGGAACAGTGTCAGACTTTATTTTTCTGGGCTCAAAAATCACTGCAGATGGTGACTACTGCAGCCATGAAATTAAAAGATACTCCTCAGAAGAAAAGTTATGATCAACCTAGATAGCATATTGAAAAGCAGAGACATTACTTTGCCAACAAAGGTCTGTCTAGTCAAGGCTATAGTTTTTCCAGTGGTCATGTATGGATGTGAGAGTTGGACTGTGAAGAAGGCTGAGCACCAAAGAATTGATGCTTTTGAACTGTGGTGTTGGAGAGGACTCTTGAGAGTCCCTTGGACTGTAAGGAGATTCAACCAGTCCATCCTAAAGGAGATCAGTCCTGGGTGTTCATTGGAAGGACTGATGCTAAAGCTAAAACTCCAGTACTTTGGCCACCTCATGTGAAGAATTGACTCACTGGAAAAGACTCTGATGCTGGGAGGGATTGAGGGCAGGAGGAGAAGGGGACGACAGAGGATGAGATGGCTGGATGGTATCACTGACTCGATGGACATGAGTTTGGGTAAACTCCGGGAGATGGTGATGGACAGGGAGGCCTGGCGTGCTGCGATTCATGGGGTTGCAGAGAGTCAAACATGACTGAGCAAGTGAACTGAACTGAACTGAACTGAACTGAGGAGAGTAAATCTTAAAAAGATCTCATCACAGGAGAAAAAGTTTTAACTGTGTATGAAGATGGTGTTGACTAGGTTTATTGTGGTGATCATTTTGTAATATATACACATAGCAAATTACTATGTTGCATACTTGAAACTAATATAATGTTATATGTCATATCTCAATTAAATAAAAATTTCACATCCCAAAGCCAACAGAGTAGGCGGATTCCCTTCTCTCCACACCCTCTCTAGTGAATATTATTATTATTTGGCTGTGCAGTAAATTATGTGATATCTTAGTTCCCTGTCCAGGGATGCAACCTGTACCCTCTGGATGGGAAGGATGGAGTCTTAACCACTGAACAGCAAGGGATGTCTCCCAAAATTTATCATTTGTGGTCTTTTTAAATTTGTTCATTCTGCCTGATGTGAGGTGATACCTTGTTGTAGTTTTGATTTGCATTTCTCTAATGATTAATGATATTAAAAGTCTCTTCACTTGCCTGTTGGCCATCTATAAGGACACGAGATTCTTGAGTCAGTGCCAAAGGACTTAATTGTGGCTGGGAAGGCCACTTGAAGTTCATGTCTGTGTCTGTTCTCCTCGCTCACCCCCCCAACCCCGTACTCCATGGTAGGTGGTGAAAGGTGGGCCTAGGTGTGTGCTGCACACAGTGAGTTTGTTTGACAGCTGTGGATCTCTGAGCTTGGGAAACCTCAGTCTTTTAATGTGGACCATAAGCAAGATTGCCCAAGTTTACTCAAGACATATTATCTTTTCTGTGTGGGTTTAATCACTCTGCTGTGTTTAATTCTTTGTGACCCTTTGGACTATGGCCTGCCAGACTCCTCTGTCCATGGGATTTTTTTCAGTGGGTTGCAACTGGAACTCACTGGAGTGGGTTGCCATTTCGTCCTCTAGAGGATCTTCCAGATCTAGGGATCTATCCCGCGTCTCCTGCACTGAGGGCAGATTCTTTACCCGCTGAGCCATCAGGGGTGCTAAGCAGCAGATAATCTGCCCTCTGCTCGGAGAAAGTCTTTATCTTCCAAGAAGATAACTAACATGTACAAGAACCTTTGAGAAGGGATTTCAGAACAGAAGGCTGGCTGTGTCTCTGCTCTCATGATAGGCAACAATGTGCGGAATCCCTGGAATTTGTCACCCATCAAAGGGAGAGATAAAAATAATTACAAACCAAAACTAATGTACATTTGACATATGTTTTGAGCTCTACACTGTACTGAGTATTATTTCTCTCATTTACTAATCAAAACCACTCTTAGGTAAGTTTCCTTCTTGTCTCCATTTTACAGATAAAAGTAGATCGTAATGAATGTACCCAGCATCTCACAGTTAGCAAATGGCAAAGTCGTGATTTGAACTTAGACCTGACTTTTGAGTCCTACCATGTCCTGATTCACAGTTTAGTAAAAAGAGTATAAAACATGTTTATTGGCAGCAGTCACATGACAGGGCTTTGTGACCTCACTGAGTGTCATTTCAGTGGAGCCATAGGGGCAGAGTCCAGCTTAGGGTAAGCTGTAGAATGATTGGAAGAGTATAAATGAGATATGGTGAACATAAACAACTTATTTCATGCATTTGATTATAAAGAGAGGGTGAGAACAAAAGAATCAAAAAAGAACTTTTTTTTTTAATTTGAAGAGTTTTTTTTAATTTTTTGCCTGCTTGTGGAAAAAAAGGGAAAAATATAGCATGGAATGCAAGAGAAGGCAGTTAACAAGAAAAAGGAAGAAACACCAAAGAAAGAGAGTTCAGTGCACTCCTGGGGAGATAGGAAAGCCACCTCCTCTATTACAGCAGGGAGATTTTGTCGCTGTGCTGGGGTTAAAGCCATTCCTAGCTGATGGCTTCTCTTTGATCTGTGAGGTAGAAGGGGAGATGGTCTGCTGAGTTTAAAATGCAGGGGACTGTAGAAAGTGGCCTGACTTTTGAGAATCAAGTAGTATTTTGTGAAGAATGGGTGAGAGACTCCCTGCTGAGAGGCAAAGAGTAGAATGTGAGTTTCACTAGCAGCACTTGAGTGCTGTTCAGCTGAGATGGACAAGCTAGGCTGCTGGGTTTATCAAGGTGGAGATTTGCCAGGAGGAGCAGAGGGGAAAGGAGGGTGTTGGAAAAAAGCGTGGTTGATGTGATGAGCCCTGACCTCTAAGCTGGAGAGGCAAAGAAGTGAAGGCCATGGGATGCTGGTACATAAGGACAAAGCATCAGGGTGGCTGAGGAACTTCAAATCCTGAGAAGATCAACCCTGTGTGGTGAAGTAATTGAGTGAGCAAGCTGGAATAAGTAGGAAGTGGGGGGTCCTGTTTTTTCACAATGGAGTTATGTTTCATTTTGTCATCAAAACCCATAACCTCTGCCTCTTTACATCATGTATAGAATCTTCTGATCATACTCAGGAGAGCTTAGGAATGAAGCCCCTGACCCTTCCTCATTCACTGAACAGATGTTGACAGTGGGCAGTGCCTACCGCACGCACAAAGTACTTTGTGAGGTTGCCAGGAAGCAAAAGGCAGCCGGGATGGAGTGCCTAAATTATACGAAGTTCTCTGTCAGAAGAAACAAGGTTTCCAGGCAAAGCAAGTGTGTGTGCTCAGAGAATACTGAAATACTAGTGTGGGGTGACTGTGGAGCACGCCTGGGCTGATTCCAGGGCTCGGCTAGCGCAGATGAAGCTGGAATGAGCCTGGGCATGCGGATCTGTCTTTAGGATCTGATTTCATTTCCTTCCAGGCTTTACTCAGAAGTGAAATTGCTGGGTCATATGGTAATTCTATTTTTAATCTTTGGAGAAACTTAAATTTCCACACTGTACTCCCTAGTGGCTGAACCAGATTATATCCCTGAAACAGTGCTTGGGCTTTAGAGGTGGCGTTAGCGGTAAAGAATCCACCCGCCAATGCAGGAGATGCAGGAGATGCGGGCTTGATTCCTGGGTCAGGAAGATCCCCCAGAGAAGGAAACGGCAACCCACTATAGTATTGTTGCCTACTGTATCCCGTGGACAGAGGAGCCTGATGGGCTATAGTTCATGGGGTCACAAAGAGCAGGACACAGCTGAGCACACACACAACAGGGCATGAGGGTTCCTTTTTCTCCACACCCTTGCCAGTTCTTGTTATTTCTTATCTTTTGGAAAATAGCCATCCTAACGGGTGTGAGGCGATAGCTCATTGGGTGAATGTAGTCAAAGGGTACAATCTTCCAGTTATAAAATCAATAAGATGAATAAGTTCTCAAGGTGTAATGTATACCATAGTGGCTATAGTTAACCCCACTGTTGTGGATATTTGAAAGCTGCTAAGAGTAGATCTTAAAAGTTCTCAACCCATACAAAAACACATTCTAACCATGTGAGGTAGTGGATGGGTTAACCTCACTGAGGTAATAATTTTGCAATATATGCAACAAATTATTATGGTGTACACCTTGAACTTGTACAGTGTTATATTTCAGCTCAGTGAAGCTGAGAAAAAATTGAAGCCTATCTGCTTTCAGGATCGGCATGAGATACAAATGGATAAATAGATAGGTAAAGTTTTGATGGAGTTTGTTTTTATTTGCCTTCTTACCCTCCTTTTCCCACTTCTTTCCAGTTTTTGATAACTTTTCTCTTGATAGATACCCAGAGCATACTTACACCAACTTTAGGGCTGTATTACTTTTTAGCTATAACTCAACTGGGAGATGTTTTTCAGGTTTTATCTGTAACATTTGATTATATGATGAAATCTTCCTCTTAAAATTTGCTTTTTCCTTGTAATTTTTGTTGTTGTTGATGTTGTTGCCTTAGTACACTCTTCACTGATAAAGATGATGGTAAAGATAGTGGTTTAAAATTTTAGCTTCAGTGGCATGTAGTTGATTTATGATGTTAGTATGAGGTTACAGCAAAGTGATTCAATTATATATATACTCATTCTTTTTCAGATTCTTTTCACATATAGTTCATCACAGAAAACTGAATAGAGCTCCCTCTGCTGTATAGTAGGTCCTTGTTGCTTATCTATCTTATAGGTAGTAGTGTGTGTATATTAATCCCAAGCTCCTGGTTTATTCCTTCCCCCAACATTTTCCCTTTGGTAACCATAGAGACATGACTTTGCTGACAAGGGTCCATATAGTCAAAGCTATGCTTTTTCCAGTAGTCATGTACAGATACGAAGTTGGACTATAAAGACTATAAAGACCAAAATATTGATGCTTCAGAACTGTGGTGCTGGAGAAGACTCTTGAGAGTCCTGTGGACAGCAGAGAGATCAAACTAGTCAGTCCTAAATGAAATCAGCTCTAAATATTCATTAGAAGGGCTGGTGCTGAAGTTGAAGCTCTAATATTTGGCCACCTGATGCAAAGAGCTGACTCACTGGAAAAGACACTGATGCTGGGAAAAACTGAAGGCAGGAGGAGAAGGGGACGACAGATGAGATGGTTGGAAGGCATCACCAACTCAATGGACATGAGTTTGAGCAACCTCTGGGAGAGAGTGAAGGACAGGGAAGCTTGATGTGCTACAGTTCCTGAGACTGTAGAGTCGGACATGACTTTTAGCAACTAAACAATAACCATAAATTTGATTTTGATATCTGTAAGTCTGTTTCTGTTTTGTAAATAAGTGCACTTGTATCATTAAAAAAATTACATTCCACACATGAGTGATATCATGTAATATTTGTCTTTTTCTGTCTGACTTACTTAGTATGCTAGCCTCTGGGTCCATCAATGTTGCTTCATATGACATCATTTCATTCTTTTTTAAGGCTGAGCATGCTGCAGTCCATGGAGTCACAAAGAGTCAGACATGACTGAGCGACTAAACTGAACTAACTATTCCATTGTGTATACGTACTGCATCCTCTTTATCCATTTATCTGTCAATGGACATTTAGGTTGCTTCCATGTCTTAGCTATTGTAAATAGTGCTGCAAGGAACATTGGAGTCATGTACCATTTTAGATTATGGTTTTCTTTAGATATAGTCCCATGAGAGAGTTGGTTGGATCATATAGTAGTTCTATTTTTAGTTTGTTAAGAAACTTCCATACCATTTTCCATAGTGGTTATACCAGTTTATAATCCCACTACCAGTGTAGGGGAGTTCTCTGTTCTTCATACCTTCTTCAGCATTTAGTGCTTGTAGACTTCTGGATGATGTCCATCCTGCCTGGTGAGAGGTGATACCTCATTGTTTTGATTTGCATTTCTCTGATAGTTAATTATGCTGAGCATCTTTTCATGTGCTTTTTGGCTATCTGTATGTTTTCTTTGGAGCAATGTCTATTTTGAACTTCTGCCACTTTTTGATTGGGTTGTTTGCTTTTTTGATATTGAACTACATGGACTTCTTGTCTATTTTGTAATAGTGTCTTCTTATAATGATACTATTATAATGACAAATATAATGTCTTTTGATAATGAATAGGGTTGTAATTTCTGTTATTTGATGTTGTTCTCCATTTCAAATGGTACTTTTTTCCAATCTTCCTAATGACCTTTTCTTTCTCCATTCATCTCATAAGTACTGATGAGCTCCAAGTCTTGAACAGTGATCACCATTATAGAAGACATTGTTGGTTGCTTACCCATATCTACTGCATTTCCTGTATGCTGAAATGTTCATTTTCCCTTTTTCTTTAGCAGCAAAACCCATTTAAACTGAGTTTGTTGGTCAATAGCTTAAAAATAGCTTGTTTTAGCCTCTCTTGCCCTGGGATATGATCATGTGACTAGGATGACCAACCATGTCACATGGGGCATAGCTTTCTCTTTAGAGTGTGGGCACGCTCCCTTTCTTTTTCTGCCTGATGAGATTATTGGAGCTGCAGCCACCATCTTGGAGCTTGGGTTGACCCTGAGGAAACAGAAACTAGGGCCTCGAGTCCCTGATGATGGTGTGAAGTCATACCAGTATTACACTACTACAATTCTTCTGAATTTTTTTTCTTTTTGCCCAATCCCAGGGGTCAAACCCTTGGGATTTAGGAAGGAAGACCCTTAGGCCTTCCTTCCCTTCCCACTTGCAAAGTGGAAGGGTAACATCTTCCACTCGAATGACACAAAATAGCACTTGATCTTACATGGAGCTCCAGATCCTTGTGTATGGCTCTATTAGACAGCTCTGCTTAAATACACCATGTGCCAAAGCAAAACTCAACGTCTCTGTGTGAGAGCATGTTCCTTTATTGCATTCCTTTCCTTGTTATGTAGACTGATCTTCAAGGTATACAAGACTAAAGTCTGCTAGTCATTTTTGCATTTCTCTTTTGTTTATAACTAATATCCAGTTGATAACTGGTCTTTCTTCATTATATATCAAAAATCTGACCTTTCTACTCTACCTTGAATGTGTGTTGGTTTATTTCTTTATGTCTCTCCTGAGTCATTAAATCATCTGAAATACTTCCAAAGTACTATACTGTTATTAACAGTGATGCCAGAATTACATTTTTAGAACGCAACTTAGGCCATATCTCACCCCTGTGTTAAAACCCTTGCTATTGTCTTCAGAGAATAATATCAAAATAATAGGTCTGCAGTGTGTTTCAGAAGTGGCCAGCTCTCTCTCTCTGCCAGATCCTCTGTGCCAATGCATCCCATCAATAGTAGTGTCTTCTTATAATGAACAGACATGTTGGTCTAAATATGTCATACATTCCCTCACTTCAGGGCTGTTGCATATGTAGCTTCTTCCTCTTGGAATATCCTTCTCCCAACTGTGATTGAATGTTAGTCAAGGGTTCCCACAGCTGCTGGGCTCGTGATGCTTTTAATGATTCAGTAGGTTTTTTTTTTTATAGTGCCTGTAGGCATTGATATATATTTATATCCTAACAACTCAGTAGCCATTAAAAAAAAAGCAATATGCTTACGTTGGAAGAAAGGTAATATTTTACAGTTCTTTTTAAACATTTTTATTTGAGTATAGTTGCTTTACAATGGTGTGTTTCTGCTGTACCACAAAGTGAATCAGGTGTGTATATATATATATGTATATATATACATACACCTCCTCACTTTTTGAATTTGCTTCCCTTTTAGGTCACCACAGAGCACTGAGTAGAGTTCCCTGTGCTGTGCAGTAGGTTCTCTTTTATTATCTATTTTATACACAGTTGTGCATTTTACATTTCTTTATTCACCACAGTTACTTATTTTTTATTTGGAGGAGAGGATGTGATGAATTGAGAGATTGCATTGAAATGCATACATTACCATGTGTAAAGTAGCTAGCTAGAGGGAAGTTGCTGTGATGACCTGTGTGAGTGGGATGATGTGGGGGAGAGGCTCAAGAGGGAGGGGATATATGTCTACTTATGGCTGATTCATGTTGTTGTGCAGCAGAAAGCAAAACAACATTGGGAAGCAATTATTCACCACAGTTACTTATCGGGGGGATGTTTGCGTCTGTTGGGTACCTCCCTTCTCAAACCTTTGATTAGATCGGATTTGGCCACCCTCCTTTGTCTTTTCACATGGATATTTTCACACTCTTAGCTTTTCTACTGAGAAATCACAGGTCTACAAACATACATCTTCGAAAAGAATGTGCCGTTCTTAAACCTGTTAAAACTGAACAACCTTGAGGTAGTATTTCACATTCTGTCTGACACTGCTGCATTTCCTTGGAATTTTAAAAATATCCCAGGTTTCTCCACTGAGTTTGCTTCAGTGCCCAAAGTGCCTTGGCACATAGTTTGGAAACCATGATGCTAAGAGCCTGGCATTGGAAACTACTGTGATAATCCATTATTTTATTTAAAAATATAGTGATCTGTTCAAGACATGGTAATCGGTAAGTCACTGTGAGCTGAGAGCCTGTAAGTCTAATGTTCTTATCTTAGACTTCACTATGAGTCTAATAATTTCTACATAAAGTGGTATTTGAGTTGACAGGATGGATTGGATATATCAAATTAGTGAAGAAGTCTAGAATTACAACAACCAGGCACTCTTATTTATCTATTGTGATGCAACGGGCGCTGAAGGGCAACCCTACCTTGCCTCCCAGATGAGAAGCATTCCACAGCTGCTTGGGGTGCTGACTGCTGGTTCCTGGGACTTGCATGTGGTCCAAATGAGCTGCCTTGCACAAGGTTATATCCTCTCCCTTGGGGCAACACCCACATCCAGTGACTGCCGAGTGCACCCATACAAGTTCTCAGGTTCCTTGTCTAAATTGGGCACATCTCTGAGGAGCCATGGCTGCTCCCAGCCTCCCCAAAGAACTGGTTTGGACTTCTGTCCCCCTCTGTTTAATCCTCNCCGAGTGCACCCATACAAGGTCTCAGGTTCCTTGTCTAAATTGGACACATCTCTGAGGAGCCATGGCTGCTCCCAGCCTCCCCAAAGAACTGGTTTGGACTTCTGTCCCCCTCTGTCTAATCATCCATCCCCCGTCCACTCAGAGGTCTGGGTACCAGCCGTGTTCCTCAGTAAACTCATTGCATACGAATCTCCATCTCAGGATTGTAACCTGACATGCCAGTAAGGTGATCATCTACAGTGCCTNCTGAGTGCACCCATACAAGTTCTCAGGTTCCTTGTCTAAATTGGGCACATCTCTGAGGAGCCATGGCTGCTCCCAGCCTCCCCAAAGAACTGGTTTGGACTTCTGTCCCCCTCTGTTTAATCCTCCTTCCCCCGTCCACTCAGAGGTCTGGGTACCAGCCGTGTTCCTCAGTAAACTCATTGCATACGAATCTCCATCTCAAGATTGTAACCTGACATGCCGGTAAGGTGATCATCTACAATGCCTTCAAATCAAAGTATCATTTTTACTTGTGAGTGTACCCTTGGGCAGTAGAATGACTTTCTTACTTTTTTGGAGTCATGCTGTTCTATTAATGCCATTATACTATATTACATACAAACTATTAGGAAAAATAGATTGAGCATGTCTTATTTGCCCAATAAATTCTCATTTTTTTCCTTTATATTATGAGGAGGGGGAGAATGAAGAAGGGAAGGACTGACTTAGTATCTCACATTCTTCCCGTCCCATTAAAAATCAGCATGTATTCTGAGATATGGGAACATTTTGTACTACTGAAAATGATGGCCCACACATTTAGTACCTATAATATTTTAGCANTGAGGAGGGGGAGAATGAAGAAGGGAAGGACTGACTTAGTATCTCACATTCTTCCCGTCCCATTAAAAATCAGCATGTATTCTGAGATATGGGAACATTTTGTACTACTGAAAATGATGGCCCACACATTTAGTACCTATAATATTTTAGCATTAAAATAATAAATATAAAGTTCTTATTTTCTGTGAACAAATAATCTTCAACATATTTTACTGCATGCAAGCACAGGTGTAAATGAGTTTAACATGGAAGGTTTCCCCCCCTTTTTATTGCTTCTCTAAAGACATGAACACTCTCCAGTGACTCAACTGGTTCAAGAATTTACCTGCCAATGCAGGAGACTCAAGAGACATGGGGTCGATCCCTGGGTTGGGAAGATCCTCTGGAGAAGGAAATGGCAACCCGCTCTAGTATTCTTGTCTGGGAAATCCCATGGACAGAAGAGGGAGGCAGGCTACAGTCCATGGGGTCCCAAAGAGTTGGGACATGACTGAGTGTGCAAGCACACACACACACACGAAACACAGTGACTTTATTGTATTTGTGCAACTTAGGGTCCTCTTAGAAGTTGAAAAAGTGTAAATTTAGTCTATTTTGTAGATTTATTTTTAAAATATTAAATAGTAGTATAGTCAGAACAAGGCCTTTCACAGTGTTACAGTGGAAAAGTGTCAGTGGTACACACTGTGGAGAAAGGCCGAGGGCTGGAACCCATGCACCTGAGAATGGAGTTATTCCAGCCTAGGAACATCAGAGGTTAGTGGAGCATCTTCTGGGGATACTGGCAGGATCTCATGGAATTCTGGACTAAGATCTGGGCATGCCTGACATAGCACTAACACAGGGAGCTTGTGCTCTTCTGTGAGTCTTCCATTTCTGGATGGATGTGTTTTGTGAGCAGAATGGTAATGAGATTTCTGGATCCACAAAATTTACTATTAAACTATATCACTGTTATTTATCTTTAGAGCTATCATAGGAGAAGTTAAAGAAGTTGCTTCATTCATTCTTTCAAAGCTAAAGTCACTTTAAAGAAAAACTAACACTATTTCAGTGTCATCTACATTTGAGTCCATTTTAGAATGACCACCTACAAGATAGAAAGTGAAAGAGCTGTTAGGAAAAAAAGTAAGTTCATGATTCATGTTTGCCAAAAGATGGTGCTCATGTATCTGTTAAGACTGTTTAGGCAGCAATGAAGCTGAAAAACAACATCCTTTCCAAGAATTGGAAGGCATGACTCCTAAGGCTGTGGCATAACAACAATATACTTGCATTTTCCCATATTGCATTTGAAATGTAAACAACTTAATTTAAGAGATAGGCTTTCCTGCAAATGTACTATTAAACAGCAGCCGCCCACAAGACAGTTAACATACCAAATTAAAGCACTTTCAAAGATACAGGATTCTGCAAACACTTTACCATCTTTCCACAACAATGCTAGAATGAAGGTATGAGAATGTCAAAAAAGGAAATAGTAAAACAATATATCAAAGGCATATTTGCTAGTCTGATGCTCAGCATTTCATTGTTTTGCCATATAAGATGAATATGGGCTTTCTGTGTCTGCATTAAACGTGTCATTTAGAATCTCCAGTAACCATCATTATGCATCTGCTGTGTATCTGGTGTGCATTCAGGATTTCACTTCATCTTCAAAAAGCTTTAAGATGTAGGTATCATTCTCATCAAATCCATCTTACAGAAAGTTGAAGCTAGTTTAAAGATGGCAAATATTGGGAGCCAATATTTGAACCCATGCCAGCTTCCCAGGTAGCTCCATGGTAAAGAATCTGGCTGCAATGCGGGAGACCTGGGTTTGAGCCCTGGGTTGCCAGGATCCCCTGGAGAAGGAAATGGCAACTCATTCCAGTATTCTTTCCTGGGAAATTCCATGGACAGAGGACCCTGGTGGACTACAGTCCATGGGGTTGCAGAGTGTCAGACACGACTGAGCAACTAAACAATAACAGCTAATTTCAAGTCTCATACTCTTAACCACTAGGCTCTATCAGCTCTGTAAAGATTTTACTTAAAATTTGAATCTCAGGTTAGTATTAGTCACTCAGTTATGTACAACTCTTTGAGACCCCATGGACTGTAGCCCACCAGGCTCCTCTGTGTATGGAATCCTCCAGGCAAGTATATTGGAGTGGGTTGCCATTTACTTCTCCAGGGGATCTTCCTGAGGCTGAGACTGAACTCCAGTCTCTTGCATTGTGGGTGGATTCTTTACCATCTGAGCTACCAAGGAAGCCTGAATCCCAGGTTAATAGAATATACTGTTTATACATCCCTTGTTTACTGTTACTCTTATGGTAGCCAATTATTTTTCATAAACATTTGAAAGTAGAAGGTATATCTCTTCTAGAGTCCTGCATCTTTAGACAGAATGCCATTGATTGCCACCACAAGTGCTTTCATCTAAGACAAGTTTCTCTATCTGGAAAGTAACTGCAGGAGTGCTTACTTTAAGGAGTGTTGTGAGATATAGAAGTAATTCACACATAGTGCTTACATTCAGTACACACTCAGTTTATGAGAGCAATTATTTTCAAAAAATGCCTAATAAAATGTGATTTCATTCTACACACAAGCTCTAAATCATCTGCGTGAAAAGAAATTATTATGAAGAAAATTACTAAGGCAAACATTCCATCCTTTGAGTAAACTTAGAACATATATTTCGACCATAGGTCTGCTCCACTCTAAAACATTTGTTAAACGTGGTTTCAGAATTATGCATTTGGGGATTAAGTTGCGGCAGATAGATGGGGAAAGAGTGGAAACAGTGTCACTTTATCTCTTTTTGGGCTCCAAAATCACTGCAGGTGGTGACTGCAGCCATGAAATTAAAAGACGCTTACTCCTTGGAAGGAAAGTTATGACCAACCTAGATAGCATATTGAAAAGAAGAGACATTACTTTGCCAACAAAGGTCTGTCTAGTCAAGGCTATGGTTTTTCCAGTGGTCATGTGTGTATATGAGAGTTGGACTGTGAAGAAGGCTGAGGGCCGAAGAATTGATGCTTTTGAATTGTGGTGTTGGAGAGGACTCTTGAGAGTCCCTTGGACTGCAAGGAGATCCAACCAGTCCATCCTAAAGGAGATCAGTCCTGGGTGTTCATTGGAAGGACTATTGCTAAAGCTGAAACTCCAATACTTTGGCCACCTCATGCAAAGAGTTGACTCTCTGGAAAAGACCCTGATGCTGGGAGGGATTGTGGGGGCAGGAGGAGAAGGGGATGACAGAGGATGAGATGGCTGGATGGCATCACTGACTCGATGGACTGGGAGCTGGTGATGGACAGGGAGACCTGGCGTGCTGTGATTCATGGGGTTGCAAAGAGTGAGACATGACTGAGCAACTGAACTGAACTGAAGAGATTCATAAAATGATACATGTTGAAGTTGTAGTTTGTTTTCATGCATTCATAATATGCAATTGATGTGTTCTATAAACTACATAAAGTGAGATGAGAATTAGGATGATTATTCTAAATCATCAAATTCTAGTACTTTCAGTAGTGAATCAAGCTGATGTGAAATGTTACTTTATCTATTTCTTTTACCCATAAAGTTCTAGGTTAGTTTATTTGCTGGGGAGAAACTCTGATGAATCAGAACTAAATCAAAATATTACTGTATTTAAATTAGCTTGGAAATAATGAATGTACCACAGATGTATTAAGTGAGGACTATATATACATTTGGGCTTTTCAGGTAGCTCTAGTAAAGAATCTGCCTGCCAGTGCGAGATACAAGAGACTCAGGTTCAATCCCTGGGTGGGAAAGATCCCCTGGAGGAGGGCAGGGCAACCCCGCTCCAGTATTCTTGCCTGGAGAATTCCCATGGACAGAGGAGCCTGGCAGGCTACAGTCCATAGGGCCTCCTCAAAGAGTCAGACTTGACTGAAGCGACTTAGCACTCACATATACAATTAAGGTATTCAGGTTTGTTTGTATATTTTGTGTTTTGACTTAGGATAAACCCACATACGTATTCCCAAACACCTCATTATAGCTATTTTAATTGTGACTTTTTTCAACTGAAATTCTCTTCTATAATTTAAAATTCGAGAGTTCCCCAAAGTCATAACATAAATGTATGTTTAAAAAATCCTCAGTCCCTTGGTGAATTTACTTTAACACATCACCTCCTGCATTTCATTACATGGATTAGTCTCTAAAAATGGAGAACAGCTGGCCTTCGCCTGCTGCGTAACCTCCTCCCATATTCTTCTCCAGGCTAAATAACCCCCAATTCCCTTAGCCTCTCATCCTAAATCCTATTTTCTAACATTTAAATCACTCTGCTGATCAACCTGGCCCTCTTCAAATTTACTCACCTCTCAGTTATGCTAAGCAGTCATAATTCATTAACCAGTCCTCAATCAGTAATAAAGCAGCTGCCACTCACTGTGGTGCCTGCTGGATAAGAAGTGGCCTGTTCAGAAAGTCACTGACACATAAAATGGAGTTGTTTCCAACTACTCTTTGGACTCACGCATTTGTTTATATTCATACCTATCAAATTACAGGTTTATGTAGTACGCACTGTGAGCCAGGCCTGCGTCTCTCATTAAGCAGACTTATACTGGTGTCTGCACTGTTCCTGGCTGTGCTGGGGATACAGAGTGAATAATACAGACCTGTCCACCTGGTGCTCATATTCTCATGAGGGAGTCAAGTTCAGTTCAGTTTAGTCACTCAGTGGTGTCCAACTCTTTGCAACCACACGGACTGCAGCACACCAAGCTTCCCTGTCCTTTACCATCTCCTGGAGTTTGCTCCAACTCATGTCCATTGAGTCAGTGATGGTATCCAACCATCTCACCCTCTGTTACCCCCTTCTCCTCCTGCCCTCAACCTTTCCCAGCATCAGGGTCTTTTCCAGTGAGTCGGTTCTTCCCATCAGGTGGTGAAAGTATTGGAGCTTCAGCTTAAGCATCGGTTCTTCCAATGAATATCCTGGGCTGATTTCCTTTAGGATTAAAAAAAACTGTAGTTATTATGAAAAAGAAAATAAAGTATGAACACTGAGAAGAAAAAATAAAGCACTTATGAAATAGAAGGATGTTTAGGCACAGGGCACAATAAGTAAGAAGTATGGTTATTTGTTCACTTATTGGCTGAGAGCTAAAAGTCTGAAGCTCTAATAATATAATAATAATGATGCTGATAAAAGCTGATGTTCATTGAGTGCTCATAGACAATCACCCATTATATAGGCCATTGTATATCAATTATTTCATTGATTATCTGAGTCCAGGCTCGTACTTCTCACTACAAAACAGGCCAACAAAATAGGAGATGAGCTACTGGAGCAGAGAATAGTGACTCTATTCAGAAAGCTAGCAGACCTAGAAGATGGTGGACTTGTGCCCCAAAGAATTATCATGTTTGAATTAGAATTAAATTTAGTATAAATTAAAATTGTTTTATAGTAAAGAGGAAGGGAGTAAAGTTAAACAATTCCTGGTTTCAGTCATCCTCTGGAGGAGATATGTTACTTTCTTCTTCCCTGTAGTCCTTTACAGGTGGGTCTGGTCAGGATGTTTCCCGGGAGTTAAACAAAAGTTTTTTAGCTTAATGCTCATTGCCTGGCCAGGGTTCCTAGAGATGTTTAATTTATGTATAATTTAATCTTACAGGCAACATCCTTCTAGTGATTAACTTGTAATAGAATACAAAAGATTCTTCCCTATTACATCATTACAAAAACTTCACAAAGCAGATACTATTACTAGTCCCATTTCCTAGTGATAAAACTAGGGGAGAGTTTGAGTAACTTATCCAGCCATTACATAGCAAGGCCTGGAAGCAGAATGAAGTCTTGATGAGTCTACAGCTTAAATTTTTAACCCTCATATGGTGCCATTGGTATAAGTACGGGAAAATAAATTCTCTGCTTTTTCTGTAGCTTTGTCCTCCTAAGATAAGACACATTCTATCCAGAAGGCTATTTCATGACTAACTTTTCTTCTCAAGTATTCCCTTGGGGGAGAATCTCACACTATCACTCTACTCCAAGAAGGTTTGTAAGATATTCCTTCCAACTTGGACAGTATTTTCCCTGAGGTTTAAAAAAATACGCATTTTTATTTATTTGACTGTTCTGGGTCTTAGTTGCAGCATGTGAACTCTTAGTTGTGGCATATGGGATCCAGTTCCCTCACCAGGGGTTGAACCTGGGCCTCCTACATTGAGAGCGTGGAGTCTTAGCCCCTGGACCACCAGGGACGTCCCCTCCTTGAGGTTATTGAACAAAATTTTCTAGTTAGGAAGTTACATTGGTTCAACCAATGCAATTTTTCTCTCTCATAGGGTCAGTTGATATTGGCAGTCTGACTGGATGGTCTGCCCTTAAACCAGCTGCTTCAGGGACCACTGTGGTGAAGTCATTACACCAGGGTGACCCGAGATCAGTCACACAGGGCTTAAGACCTGAAGTCTGATGAGGTCTTTGGTCTACTCAGGGCATATGAATCCCAGCAGACTTCAGCGCTCTGGAGAATTTGCATCTGGGTTGTCCAGGCTCCTAGCTAGATGCCCCCACCCCCATTTACCCCCCACCTCAACACAAATAATGAAATTCTCCACAGGTGGGAATTTTTCTTAATTTAAGAGACTGTAGTTTTAACCATATGATCCAGTTAATTTGTTTATAATACCTGTGTCTGGAACAAAGCTGGTGTGTAGAAATAAAAGTAGTTTATCATCTTGGCCATTGATGTATTTAAGCCACAGATAATGGCAGGGTTAATGTCAAGGTCAGGGTTTCTTACAGTCCCCTGCTCCCTGGTGCCCCGTGAAAGGTATGACGTCACTCACCTTCCACTCTTGCTTCTCTTCTGTTTGTCATCTTTACTAAAGGTCCGCTCCAGTACTCTTGCCTGAAAAATTCCATGGACAGAGGAGCCTTGTGGGCTACAGTCCATAGGATCGTAGAGAGTCAGACATGACTCTTTGAGGACCTGAACACGTGCACGCATGCGCGCACACACACAACCCACTGAATGGCCGCTCTCCCTACATCACTGTTTCTGTAGTCTTCACACCCCCATCCATTCCTGTTTTTTCCCACCCCAGGACCTCATCCACACTCTTTCCTGTGTTCATGGCAACACATGAGCTTCCTGGGGAAGGAGGACTGGTGCTTCTCTTTTACAGAAAGCTGGTGCTTTCTCTGCCTTTCCGTGCATACTTTCTCCTCTGGCTCTGCTCCTATGCTTGTTCTCACTGGCAATGCCCTTCTTTTGGCGTTTTGCCTTTATAAATTGGGCTTGGCTTGTTACGGGTCAGCATCCTTTTCTGGCTAAGCTTATGATATTCTGCTTTCTGTAGGAGATAGAGTCAGGCTCATTATGCTGAAATGATGTTTGCTGCTTAAAAGTTCTCTCGTAGAACCTGGAGCTCTTCAAGGGGAAGATAACTGTATAAATCCAATAAAAAATGAATACTTAAGTAGTAAGAGTCTGGCCAGTGCTGAGTACAGTAAGATTTTTTTTTTTTTGCTACTGTGTAAGAGACACTATAAATTACAATGTTTCAAAAGTGTGGCACTGTTATTAAAAGAATGAAGATTATGAGATAGTTCCCCTTTCTCCTGAGGATAAAGAGAATATGTGGGCTTAAATTGTAGTAGTAGGAATCTGAGTTAGGCATAGTTTGTTTCCACAGGGCTATTTTATTTAAGTAGATCTGATCAGTATGTGAGGGTCATTAAAAATACACTGATGACAAGTGGACCTGCAAATGATGGATGCCAATCCTTTTCTCAAGCTGATTGCCATGCTGTGGGACATTCTTTATGTGCTGTGTGATTCTGTGTGAGTGTGTGTGTGAGGGGAAGACAACTATAGCACATTGAGTTTCATTTCTGACTCATCAGTTGAGGTGGTATTGTGTTACAGGTGTAAGCTTGGGGATCAGAAGAATCAGTATATTCCCAAACCAGTTTAACTTTGTGAGCTCAGGCCACTTATCCTTCCAGAGGCTTGGTTTTCTCACCTTGAACTTGAAGCTATCTCCTACCTACTAGTATTGTCAAGCAAGCAATTTACAATAGGATATATGAAAAGTGCATAGCATAGGGATTGGCACATAGCAAACCTCCAATAACTGAGTTAATCAAACTTGCAGTCTCATTATTCACACGTCTCTAGATCTTAAATAAGTTACTGAGAGCAAGTATCCCCTCCCCTCCCCACTCCTCTGACAAAATTTATTGTCAAAACAACAACAACAACAACAAAAAATGGCTCTCCACTTGGTATCATATTCTATACTATACACTCCAAACAAAACTGAGGAATCCACAGTTTCGTCTGGGGCAAACATCGAAAAGAATATCTTCAATCAATGATTCATGAAATAGTCTTCTCATTTTCAGACTGAAGAATGACCAGCCCCGGGCATAGTAAACACATGTGTTGATATTATTGGAACTACAGCTGTAAAATCTTTTCCTATGGCTTAAATACAGGTAAAATATCAGCAGGATTTCTTAAAATGACTTGCTATCATCTTCCATGTTTTGATATTATTTTGTGGCTTATAGGTTCATGTTCTTTTAAAAAAATATTGATTTATTTGACTGCAGTGGGTCTTAGTTGTAGCAGATGGGATTTAGTTTCCTGACCAGGGATTGAACCCAGGCCCTCTGCATTAGGAGCACAGAGTCTTAGCCACTGGACCATCAAGGGAGTCCCTAGGTTCATGTTCTTTATCAGTCATCCCCAGCTGAATTTAGAACCAGTAAGAGGGAGATTTATGATTAAGAAATTAGATTTCATCTAAAACCTTTCAAAATTATAGAGTAAAGAAAGGGCACAAATATACAAGACAACAGACGGGCAAAGAGAGATCAGCTGATAAGAAGTATCAGTCCTTTAGAACCTGAAAAGCAAGTGATACATACTGATTCAGTCATCACAGAAATCTACTGTGTTGTAGTGCATGGGGCAAACCTAGAAACAAGAAAATTTCTTCTGATGTAGAAAATTTCAGGGAGACTGAATTACAGTTTTGTCTGGATATATGCCTAGGAGTGGGATTGCTGTGTCATATGACATGGAGTTTAATTCTCTAGAGTTGTGACATTAGAAGGTTTCTGCACTTGAGACATCTGACACACTCTAGGGTGGAGGTGGGATTTGCTATTAAAAGTAGAGATTTAATNCTCATTTTTTTCCTTTATATTATAAGGAGGGGGAGAATGAAGAAGGGAAGGACTGACTTAGTATCTCACATTCTTCCCGTCCCACTAAAAATCAACATGTATTCTGAGATATGGGAACATTCTGTACTATTGAAAATGATGGCCCACACATTTAGTACCTATAATATTTTAGCATTAAAATAATAAATGTAAAGTTCTTATTTTCTGTGAACAAATAATCTTCAACATATTTTACTGCATGCAAGCACAGGTGTAAATGAGTTTAACATGGAAGGTTTCCCCCCCTTTTTATTGCTTCTCTAAAGACATGAACACTCTCCAGTGACTCAACTGGTTCAAGAATTTACCTGCCAATGCAGGAGACTCAAGAGACATGGGGTCGATCCCTGGGTTGGGAAGATCCTCTGGAGAAGGAAATGGCAACCCGCTCTAGTATTCTTGTCTGGGAAATCCCATGGACAGAAGAGGGAGGCAGGCTACAGTCCATGGGGTCCCAAAGAGTTGGGACATGACTGAGTGTGCAAGCACACACACACACACGAAACATAGTGACTTTATTGTATTTGTGCAACTTAGGGTCCTCTTAGAAGTTGAAAAAGTGTAAATTTAGTCTATTTTGTAGATTTATTTTTAAAATATTAAATAGTAGTATAGTCAGAACAAGGCCTTTCACAGTGTTACAGTGGAAAAGTGTCAGTGGTACACACTGTGGAGAAAGGCCGAGGGCTGGAACCCATGCACCTGAGAATGGAGTTATTCCAGCCTAGGAACATCAGAGGTTAGTGGAGCATCTTCTGGGGATACTGGCAGGATCTCATGGAATTCTGGACTAAGATCTGGGCATGCCTGACATAGCACTAACACAGGAAGCTTGTGCTCTTCTGTGAGTCTTCCATTTCTGGATGGATGTGTTTTGTGAGCAGAATGGTAATGAGATTTCTGGATCCACAAAATTTACTATTAAACTATATCACTGTTATTTATCTTTAGAGCTATCATAGGAGAAGTTAAAGAAGTTGCTTCATTCATTCTTTCAAAGCTAAAGTCACTTTAAAGAAAAACTAACACTATTTCAGTGTCATCTACATTTGAGTCCATTTTAGAATGACCACCTACAAGATAGAAAGTGAAAGAGCTGTTAGGAAAAAAAGTAAGTTCATGATTCATGTTTGCCAAAAGATGGTGCTCATGTATCTGTTAAGACTGTTTAGGCAGCAATGAAGCTGAAAAACAACATCCTTTCCAAGAATTGGAAGGCATGACTCCTAAGGCTGTGGCATAACAACAATATACTTGCATTTTCCCATATTGCATTTGAAATGTAAACAACTTAATTTAAGAGAGAGGCTTTCCTGCAAATGTACTATTAAACAGCAGCCGCCCACAAGACAGTTAACATACCAAATTAAAGCACTTTCAAAGATACAGGATTCTGCAAACACTTTACCATCTTTCCACAACAATGCTAGAATGAAGGTATGAGAATGTCAAAAAAGGAAATAGTAAAACAATATATCAAAGGCATATTTGCTAGTCTGATGCTCAGCATTTCATTGTTTTGCCATATAAGATGAATATGGGCTTTCTGTGTCTGCATTAAACGTGTCATTTAGAATCTCCAGTAACCATCATTATGCATCTGCTGTGTATCTGGTGTGCATTCAGGATTTCACTTCATCTTCAAAAAGCTTTAAGATGTAGGTATCATTCTCATCAAATCCATCTTACAGAAAGTTGAAGCTAGTTTAAAGATGGCAAATATTGGGAGCCAATATTTGAACCCATGCCAGCTTCCCAGGTAGCTCCATGGTAAAGAATCTGGCTGCAATGCGGGAGACCTGGGTTTGAGCCCTGGGTTGCCAGGATCCCCTGGAGAAGGAAATGGCAACTCATTCCAGTATTCTTTCCTGGGAAATTCCATGGACAGAGGACCCTGGTGGACTACAGTCCATGGGGTTGCAGAGTGTCAGATACGACTGAGCAACTAAACAATAACAGCTAATTTCAAGTCTCATACTCTTAACCACTAGGCTCTATCAGCTCTGTAAAGATTTTACTTAAAATTTGAATCTCAGGTTAGTATTAGTCACTCAGTTATGTACAACTCTTTGAGACCCCATGGACTGTAGCCCACCAGGCTCCTCTGTGTATGGAATCCTCCAGGCAAGTATATTGGAGTGGGTTGCCATTTACTTCTCCAGGGGATCTTCCTGAGGCTGAGACTGAACTCCAGTCTCTTGCATTGTGGGTGGATTCTTTACCATCTGAGCTACCAAGGAAGCCTGAATCCCAGGTTAATAGAATATACTGTTTATACATCCCTTGTTTACTGTTACTCTTATGGTAGCCAATTATTTTTCATAAACATTTGAAAGTAGAAGGTATATCTCTTCTAGAGTCCTGCATCTTTGGACAGAATGCCATTGATTGCCACCACAAGTGCTTTCATCTAAGACAAGTTTCTCTATCTGGAAAGTAACTGCAGGAGTGCTTACTTTAAGGAGTGTTGTGAGATATAGAAGTAATTCACACATAGTGCTTACATTCAGTACACACTCAGTTTATGAGAGCAATTATTTTCAAAAAATGCCTAATAAAATGTGATTTCATTCTACACACAAGCTCTAAATCATCTGCGTGAAAAGAAATTATTATGAAGAAAATTACTAAGGCAAACATTCCATCCTTTGAGTAAACTTAGAACATATATTTCGACCATAGGTCTGCTCCACTCTAAAACATTTGTTAAACATGTGGTTTCAGAATTATGCATTTGGGGATTAAGTTGCGGCAGATAGATGGGGAAAGAGTGGAAACAGTGTCACTTTATCTCTTTTTGGGCTCCAGTCATCACTGCAGGTGGTGACTGCAGCCATGAAATTAAAAGACGCTTACTCCTTGGAAGGAAAGTTATGACCAACCTAGATAGCATATTGAAAAGAAGAGACATTACTTTGCCAACAAAGGTCTGTCTAGTCAAGGCTATGGTTTTTCCAGTGGTCATGTGTGTATATGAGAGTTGGACTGTGAAGAAGGCTGAGGGCCGAAGAATTGATGCTTTTGAATTGTGGTGTTGGAGAGGACTCTTGAGAGTCCCTTGGACTGCAAGGAGATCCAACCAGTCCATCCTAAAGGAGATCAGTCCTGGGTGTTCATTGGAAGGACTATTGCTAAAGCTGAAACTCCAATACTTTGGCCACCTCATGCAAAGAGTTGACTCTCTGGAAAAGACCCTGATGCTGGGAGGGATTGTGGGGGCAGGAGGAGAAGGGGATGACAGAGGATGAGATGGCTGGATGGCATCACTGACTCGATGGACTGGGAGCTGGTGATGGACAGGGAGACCTGGCGTGCTGTGATTCATGGGGTTGCAAAGAGTGGGACACGACTGAGCAACTGAACTGAACTGAAGAGATTCATAAAATGATACATGTTGAAGTTGTAGTTTGTTTTCATGCATTCATAATATGCAATTGATGTGTTCTATAAACTACATAAAGTGAGATGAGAATTAGGATGATTATTCTAAATCATCAAATTCTAGTACTTTCAGTAGTGAATCAAGCTGATGTGAAATGTTACTTTATCTATTTCTTTTACCCATAAAGTTCTAGGTTAGTTTATTTGCTGGGGAGAAACTCTGATGAATCAGAACTAAATCAAAATATTACTGTATTTAAATTAGCTTGGAAATAATGAATGTACCACAGATGTATTAAGTGAGGACTATATATACATTTGGGCTTTTCAGGTAGCTCTAGTAAAGAATCTGCCTGCCAGTGCGAGATACAAGAGACTCAGGTTCAATCCCTGGGTGGGAAAGATCCCCTGGAGGAGGGCAGGGCAACCCCGCTCCAGTATTCTTGCCTGGAGAATTCCCATGGACAGAGGAGCCTGGCAGGCTACAGTCCATAGGGCCTCCTCAAAGAGTCAGACTTGACTGAAGCGACTTAGCACTCACATATACAATTAAGGTATTCAGGTTTGTTTGTATATTTTGTGTTTTGACTTAGGATAAACCCACATACGTATTCCCAAACACCTCATTATAGCTATTTTAATTGTGACTTTTTTCAACTGAAATTCTCTTCTATAATTTAAAATTCGAGAGTTCCCCAAAGTCATAACATAAATGTATGTTTAAAAAATCCTCAGTCCCTTGGTGAATTTACTTTAACACATCACCTCCTGCATTTCATTACATGGATTAGTCTCTAAAAATGGAGAACAGCTGGCCTTCGCCTGCTGCGTAACCTCCTCCCATATTCTTCTCCAGGCTAAATAACCCCCAATTCCCTTAGCCTCTCATCCTAAATCCTATTTTCTAACATTTAAATCACTCTGCTGATCAACCTGGCCCTCTTCAAATTTACTCACCTCTCAGTTATGCTAAGCAGTCATAATTCATTAACCAGTCCTCAATCAGTAATAAAGCAGCTGCCACTCACTGTGGTGCCTGCTGGATAAGAAGTGGCCTGTTCAGAAAGTCACTGACACATAAAATGGAGTTGTTTCCAACTACTCTTTGGACTCACGCATTTGTTTATATTCATACCTATCAAATTACAGGTTTATGTAGTACGCACTGTGAGCCAGGCCTGCGTCTCTCATTAAGCAGACTTATACTGGTGTCTGCACTGCTCCTGGCTGTGCTGGGGATACAGAGTGAATAATACAGACCTGTCCACCTGGTGCTCATATTCTCATGAGGGAGTCAAGTTCAGTTCAGTTTAGTCACTCAGTGGTGTCCAACTCTTTGCAACCACACGGACTGCAGCACACCAAGCTTCCCTGTCCTTTACCATCTCCTGGAGTTTGCTCCAACTCATGTCCATTGAGTCAGTGATGGTATCCAACCATCTCACCCTCTGTTACCCCCTTCTCCTCCTGCCCTCAACCTTTCCCAGCATCAGGGTCTTTTCCAGTGAGTCGGTTCTTCCCATCAGGTGGTGAAAGTATTGGAGCTTCAGCTTAAGCATCGGTTCTTCCAATGAATATCCTGGGCTGATTTCCTTTAGGATTAAAAAAAACTGTAGTTATTATGAAAAAGAAAATAAAGTATGAACACTGAGAAGAAAAAATAAAGCACTTATGAAATAGAAGGATGTTTAGGCACAGGGCACAATAAGTAAGAAGTATGGTTATTTGTTCACTTATTGGCTGAGAGCTGAAAGTCTGAAGCTCTAATAATATAATAATAATGATGCTGATAAAAGCTGATGTTCATTGAGTGCTCATAGACAATCACCCATTATATAGGCCATTGTATATCAATTATTTCATTGATTATCTGAGTCCAGGCTCGTACTTCTCACTACAAAACAGGCCAACAAAATAGGAGATGAGCTACTGGAGCAGAGAATAGTGACTCTATTCAGAAAGCTAGCAGACCTAGAAGATGGTGGACTTGTGCCCCAAACAATTATCATGTTTGAATTAGAATTAAATTTAGTATAAATTAAAATTGTTTTATAGTAAAGAGGAAGGGAGTAAAGTTAAACAATTCCTGGTTTCAGTCATCCTCTGGAGGAGATATGTTACTTTCTTCTTCCCTGTAGTCCTTTACAGGTGGGTCTGGTCAGGATGTTTCCCGGGAGTTAAACAAAAGTTTTTTAGCTTAATGCNTTTTATTTTATGTTTCCAAGCACATCCTCAGGATTGTCTTCATGATTTGTTGATTGTGTGAAACTTCACTTGTAAAAGTAATGTTAGTTTGAGAAAGTTGCCAAAAAAAAAAAAAAAAAAAAATCCCCCCAAACAAGCAACACCTCTATAATCCGTGTTAGAATGTATTCAGAGCTTTGAAAATTTTCTCATTACCTATAAATATGACAATGTAATTACCTCTAAGGAGAGTTTAGATGTGCAGTTTTATATTCCCCTCATAATTATCCACATGAAGTAACATATTGGATAAATGCCATGACAAATGGCACACTGAAGAGGTACTAACCATCAGAAAGATAATTAAGTGAGTAATGCACTATAGCACTTTCTGTAATAGAAATAGTTTAACCCCTGATGATGGTAGTACAGCTTATTTAGATTTGTTTTTAACCCTCAAAAGACGATAACTTATCAATTTTATATAAGATTATCGACCTTGGTTAAGATTTCTAGGAATTGAAAATTTACCCAAGAAGGCTGAATCTTTTCTGTTTTAAAAAATGAAAAAGAATCTTCATTAGGTTTCTTGTAAATGAAAGTCATTGCATGCAGTGCAAGATAAATGTAAATATCCACCCTTCAGAAGGGGAAGTAGAATGACACATTTTTAAAGGCGTGAAAGTGTGTATTGTGGCCTGAGAGAAACCAAACCATAAAAGATTCTGCCTCTCTTAAAATAGTAGCCTAATATTTCTTTGGTGGGCATTTTCAATAGCAATAAAATAAAGCATGAAGGACCCATTATCTATGAAACGCAGGACACAGAGTTGTGAACCCCATTCACATATCAAGGAAACTTTCTTGGAACTTATTCTGTAAATAAATGCTGAACAGATTCAAGGGATTAGATCTAATAGAGTGTCTGAAGAACTATGGGCAGAGGTGCATAACATTGTACAGGAAGTGGTGATAAAAACCATCCCCAAGAAAAAGCAACGCAAAAAAGCATTGTCTGAGGAGGCCTTAAAAACAGCTAAGTAAAGAAGGAAACATGCCCATCTGAATGCAGAGTTCCAAGGAATAGCAGAGAGAGATAAGAAAGCCTTCCTCAGTGAACAATGCAAAAAACTAGAGGAAAACAATAGAATGGGAAAGACTTAGAGACATCTTCAAGAAAAGGAGAGATACCTAGGGAATATTTCATGCAAAGATGGGTGCAATAAGGAACAGAAAGCAGTATGGACCTAATAGAAGCAGAAGATATTAAGAAGAGGTGGCAAGAATACACAGAATAACTCTACAAAAAAGATCTTCATGACCCAGATAATCATGATGGTGTGATCACTCCCCTAGAGCCAGACATCCTGGAGTGCAAAGTGAACTGGGCCTTAGGAAGCCTCACTATGAACAAAGCTAGTGGAGGTGATAAAATTCCAGCTGATCTACTTCAAATCCGAAAAGATGATGCTGTGAAAGTGTTGCACTCAAAATGCCAGTGGCCACAGGACTGGAAAAGGTGAGTTTTCACTCCAGTGCCAAAGAAAGGCAATGCCAAAGAATGTTTAAACTACCACAAAGTTGCACTCTTCTCATATGCTAGCAAAGTAGATCTCAAAATTTTTGAAACTAGGCTTCAACAGTACATGAACTGAGAACTTTCAGATGTTCAAGCTGGATTTAGAAAAGGCAGAGGAACCGGAGATCAAATTGCCAACATCTATTGGATCATTGGAAAAGCAAGAGAATTCCAGAAAAACATCTACCTCTGCTTCCTTGACTGCACTAAAACCTTTGACTGTGTGGATTCCAACAAACTGTGGAAAATTCTTAGAGATCAAAATACCAAACCACCTTACCTGCCTTCTGAGAAATCTGTAGGTAAGTCAAAAAGCAACAGAACCAGATAAGGAAGGATGGATTGTTTCCATTTTAGGAAAGGAGAAAATCAAGGCTGCATATTGTTACTCTGCTTATTTAACTTATATGCAGAGTGCATCATGCAAAATGCCAGACTGGATGAAGTACAAGCTGCAATCAAGATTTCCAGGAGAAATATCAATAGAGACTCAGATATGTAGATGACCCCACCCTTATGGCAGAAAGTGAAGAAGAACTAAAGAGCCTCTTGATGAAAGTGAGGAAGAGAATGAGAAGCTGGCTTAAAACTTAATATTCAAAAACAAAGATCATGACACCTGGTCCCATCACTTCATGGAAAATAGATGGGGAAACAATGGAAACAATAACAGACTTTATTTTCTTGAACTCTAAAATCACAGCAGATGGTGACTGCAGCCATGAAATAAAAGACACATGCTCCTTGGAAGAAAAACTATGACCAACCTAGACAGCATATTGAAAATACTACTTTGCTGACAAAGGTCCATCTAGTCAAAGCTGTAGTTTTCCAGTGGTCATGTGTGGATGTGAATGTTGGACCATAAAGAAGACTGGAGCACTGAAGAATTGATGCTTTTGAACTATGGTGTTGGAGAAGACTCTTGAGAGTCCCTTGGATAGCAAACCTATCAATCCCCAAAGAAATCAATCCTGAATATTCACTTGAAGGACTGATGCTGAAGCTCCAATACTTTGGTCACCTCATGCAAAGAACTGACTCATTGGAAAAGCCCCAGATACTGGGAAAGATTGAAGGCAGGAGGAAAGGGACAAGAGAGGGTGAGATGGTTAGATAGCACCACCAACTCAAAGTTGCTCAGAGTTTGAGCAAGCTCTGGGAGATGGTGAAGAACAGGGAAGCCTGGCACAGTGCAGTTCATGGGGTCACAAAGAGTTGGAAACAACTGAGCAACTGAACAACAACAACTGTGTAAATATACATCATTAGTTTTCCCTGCTTTACATGTTTGACTCCTACGACTATCTGAAAATGAACAGTTCATCTATTTTAGGGTGTTTTCAGCAGACAATTCAGAAACCTAGTGATATTATTCATGACATGGTTCAGTTGTGGCCCTGGAATTAGATGGCACTTTATTTGCTTGTTTGTTGGCTTGCTTTGATTTCAGTGTGTCGCAAACTGAATTCACTTATGGGCCCTAGGTCTACAAAGGAGGCACTCAGTCTGTATCAGTCATTAATAATCTGTATCTGTAGATGCCAACACAGCAGTCTGAAAAATATTATTAGTTGGTGCTTCACTACTTGTTTGACTTGATACGCCTTATTGTTTTAGCATCAAATAGGTATCTTAAATGCCAAGGTCCTGGCATTCACTATTAGAATCTGTGTTCTCTCTAGNTTCCCTTCTGATGCTTACCTGTTCTCTACTCTTAAATCAGCTCCGCTCTCTGGTTGCCCCACCTCTGCTGGCATGCTGTTCAGCCTCCTGGCGTCCCTGCAGCCCTGGAGAGGAGGTGGAGAGACGTGAGCAAATATTCCCCAGGCCCTTGCAATAGTCATGTTTGGTTACTGCTCCGGAGATGAAAACACTGACTGCATCAGAAAGGAAATAATCTATTGCAAGAGAGCCTTTCACTCTTCAAATGCTTGACATGTGCCTGTGTAANAGCCTTTTGAACTTGTCTTCTTAACATTTTATGTGTCTTGAATCTTTATGGCAATCTGATAGAGAAAGGCTATGTGGACTCCTCTCAGAATAATGTTTTTAAATATATAGGATAAAATACAACACGTTGAGATTCAGCCCTACGCACAGACTCTTTGGGAACCCTCATTTTGAAATTATCTATTTTTGTGGCCTGTTCAGGCTTCTGTAGCAGAATGCCATAGACTGAGTTTCTTATAAACAACGAAAATTTATTTCTCACAGTTCTAGAGCCTGGAAAGTCCATGAGAAAGACGCCAGTAGATTTATCTGGTGAGAGAGAACCTTCTTCCTTGTTCATAGATGCAGTTCAGATGGCAACTTCACGCGGTGAAAGGGGCAAGGGAACTTCTTGGCTGCCTCTTCTCTATGGGCACTGTAGCTGAAATTTTGCTCCTTTACCCCGGTACTGATTTGAATCTCAGGAGACAGAGTTTTGGGTGAAGTCGAAAAGAATAANCAGTGAAAGGGGCAAGGGAACTCTTGGCTGCCTCTTCTCTATGGGCACTGTAGCTGAAATTTTGCTCCTTTACCCCGGTACTGATTTGAATCTCAGGGGACACAGTTTTGGGTGAAGTAGAGAAGAATAACTTTATTGCTCTGGCAGGCAAAAGGGGCCACCACAGGCTAATGCCTTCAAAACTGTTGTCCTGACCTAGAGGGAGTAGTGAGGAGTTTTGCAGTAATGGCTCAAAGAGGAGATTGTGATCAGCTTGTGGACAATTTTCTGATTGATTGGTGGTGAGAAGAGTGGGAGTCAGCATCCTCAGTCTTCTGGTTCCAACTGGTCTGGGGTGTACCTGCTTTTAAGCAGCGTAGGGTTAAATTCTTCCTTCTGGTGGAGGTTTCAGTATCTGCAAAACAGCTCAAAGATATTTTTACACATATCCCTTGAGGGGGAACCAAGACCTGAAGGAGGCTGCACTATTGGTCCTCAGCTGCTACTCCTTTGTCTCCAGATTCCTTCCCTTGCCTAATTGGCAACTGTTTGCACCTGACCTTTGAAACTCAGGGAAGGTCAAGGAGGCTATTTCTGGCAAACAAGAAATGGGGGACCCAGAAAGTCTTTTGTGCCCAGGAACCTCACAGGATCCTGCTAGATTTCAGCACTAATTCATACATGAGGGCTCCATCCTTATGACCTAACCACCTCCCAAAGACCCCACCTCATACCATCACGTTGGGAGTTAGAGTCTCATCATATCAAATTTGGGAGGATAGGTTCAGTCCGTAACATCTGCTTTAGCACAATATACAGAAGACATTAGAGTCTGCCATTAACTTTGAGGGTAAGAGGTCAGGAGAGAAAAAGCATTTCTTTTTGTCTCCAGTTTATCTTTCTTGCTGAGAATAACCAATACTGATAAAAGTTTTGTGTAAATTTAAGAGGGAGAATTTAGTGTTTCAGCATATACTTAGGGATGGGAAATGATGGAGAATATCAACAGCATGTAATTTTTCTTTCTGGAATGATCATTTTGATTCTTGAAGGTAAAAGGTATTGCTTCCTGAATCCTTGTTATTTTGTATCCACCCCCTGGAAAAGACTTTCTCATGGTTTAATGTTATATGAATTGGCCTTAATGGTACTAAAACTGGGAAAAAGTAGTGGATGTTTCATCTTTCTACTCTGCCTATACTCAGCACTTAGTTTATTCTGTAGATTGCATCACGTTAGTGGGACAGATGCTGAAAGGAGAATTTCCCCCCAGATTACTCAGTTATTAGGTCAGTGTAATCATCAATGCCTGAAGCAGCACTGATTCTGAATTTTGCCAGGTTTGGACGGATGAGAATGATACCTACCTGCCTCGGAGTGCTAATATCAGATTATTTAACATCGTGCATTTAAGGAACCAAAATGGAAATACATTTTGGAAAACAGTGTGCCTAGGTGGCTCCAAGACTGTTATCCTCCTGTTCTGAAATGAGTCCCCGAATTTACCTTTTGGTTCTTAATCTGGTTCCATCCTTGGATTTTAGTTTCTCAACTTTCCCTACTACCTTTTCACCCTTAAATGATGTTTCACCTTCTATATAAAAACCCCCATGCTAACATCATTCTTTAATACTCTACCTATCTCCTATTAAGCTGGATATCTCTAGGTGTTATCCTAAACTGTCCCTGATCATAATTTCTAATGAATAACAGACTACAAAGAAATTCTTATATACTATAACCTATTAATCGGACTTCAAAACAGAAGTTGTAAATCTGGTTATGTGAAATGAAACTACAGAGAAAAATACAAGTAAATTTTATTAGTTACAAGTTTTACTTTTGGAAAACAACCATTAGGAAAATCCCTAAAAACAAAAACAGAACTAACAGCTCTCACTGACTTGTGACTTGTTAAAAACATTTTACAAGGGAAAAATGAGTTTGGTTGTATGTTCTGAAGGCTAGATACCTCATTCAGACCTTTGTTGGCTTCTGTCTCTAGTTCATCTGGGCATATCACAATGCAAATGGGCAAAATAATGATGACAGATGGGCAGGAGAAGAATCATGCCAAGATTCTAGGCTGCATTCTACATTTGAATAGCTAATAAGGAATTTTTGCTCAAAAATGTGCATTTGGCGATGTTGGACAGTAGTCTGTATGTTTGAATTGACCCAAACCAGTGGATTCAAAAAGAACATGAAATTGCAAAATCCATACAAACGTATGTAATAAAGACAATTTGTCAGACACATCACAGCTTCTGGATAATCTCACCTAATTGAAGGAGAGACATTAACTAATGCACAAATACAAACATTTATTAACTTCTCTGCAAGTTGTCTTGAAATGAGTCTAGAGTTCGGATTTATGGTTTGTCAAGTAGATCAAAGAGAAGTAGATGCAAAGCTGAATCCTACTGTGAGAAACAATGAAGCAGACCCGATTTTATTATTTGTTTTCCTCTGGGATATCTGTCAAAAGTAAAAAAAAAATTTGTAACACATTTATGGATCATGGCTGGCGGTTTTCATATCATTCATATAAGATATGCAATTGTGGAAAGTTGTATTTCTCATTTTTTAAGTGAACTTGCTGTTCCAGTGTAATTAGTTTAACAGACAAGATCTCAATAGTCAGAAAATAGAACATAAATGAAGATAGCTGAAAAACATCACTCTGGTTAAAAAAAAATCAAAATCAAATTAACTTGTAAAAAAATGTATGCCACAACCATGAATAAATTAGCTGTATGTAAAATGATTATTGTTTTGCTGAAGACTGAGGATTGTAACATTTGCTGTTCTTTTAACCATAAATGAATTTTTCTGCCTGTCTGATTTTGTAATCGGAGTCTGCCAGAATGCTATTTACATGGACCATCATTTGCAAAAGCAGAAATACATTCAGGGCATCAAAGTTGATAATATATAAAGTCAAGGCACTTGCTTGCTTTCCTAAAGCTTCATTCTTTAAGTGAAATACTGACTAAAATGAATTGTGCTACTTGAAAGTTAGGTTAGTCCATGCACAATTGGGCAACTTTCAATTACAGAATTCTTGAAGCTTCCCTTGAATAAGCTAGTTATTAACATTGGCCTCACACTGAGATAAAACTGCGTTTTTAATCTTAAAGTACTCATGGTGTATAAAGCACCACCGCTGCTAGAGATTTTCTAGTTTCTGCGGCTCAGGCTCATTTTGTCACCACCATGAGGAGTCTAGTCTTTGTGAATGCTTGGCTTATTGCATTAGGAGAATATTGAAGAAATACCGGCTATTTCCAGGGGCAGTGGATACTTAATTTAGTTCCCATCATTATCATACCCATGCCTCCAAAATGCAAACTTATTTTATTAGGATAAAATGTGCTATATTTTTTTGTTCAAAAAACCCCCAAACTCGCTTCTTTCTAGGAGAAGGAGAAAAATGTCTAAATGATCATTACGGAGATTTAGGGCAGCAACTGAGAGTAGAAGAACTAGTTTTGAAATGCTTCTCTGACTAAAAAATTGATCATCTATCAATTCAATGATAAGAATTCATTAAGGTTACTGAGAGTTAAAATGTGATATAAAATTACTATTGCTGAAATAGGTAACATCTTTTCTTTGTTTTCATTTGGTAAAAAATAAAGGGAAGTAGATAATTTTCCTGTCATGTAGAGCAAAGTTCTGCCCAAATTAAACAAGATAAAAGTGCCTTTAGGTTTTGCTGCTTTCTTGGTTCTAATCACAAGAAAATTTTGTTTTAAAGCTTTAGAAATGAAGGTATTTTTAAACCCAGAGGCCTTGAGAAGTAGTTATTATATGCTTGGAGGGATAATAGGATCCAATGTTCTTTTTGTTTAGAATGTGATTCAGAGAAAAGGTAAAATAAGGAGAAAATACTTCAGATGGAAATGTACATACATACATACTATAGGAAGCCACAATGCCATAAAATTAGCCTAGGCCTTTTATACTAAGGAAGGATTGAAAAAAATTTTTTTTTGAAATCAAGTACAGTTTGGAAATCAAAGATCACTGAACATGGATGAGTCCAGAGGAATAGGGATTGAAAAGCAGGAACTTCCCATTTGCAATCCCATGCTTTAGAGGGGATTATGTGCTCATTCTAGACTGTGGATCCTAGTTCTTTTGTATTCAATTTTATAATCTTTCTAATTCCTGTGTGTAGATTTCTTGACGGTACAAAGAAATATGGAAGCCTTCAGATAACTGATAGATCCAGCTGAGCTACCAGGGAAGCCTATAGATATCTAATCCTTTGAAAATATTAAATAAATTGGAAAGATTATCATCCTAAAGAAACAAAGGACAATAAGTGACTATTTTATCCCAAGGAAATATATTGTTATAGTCTTTTGAAGAAGGGAAACTTATTAGGCTGTGTTTGTTTCTTGAAAATCTCCCTTCAAACCACACTTTTAGTTTGATTCTGATGCTCATAAAGCTTCTGATTTTTATTTATTTCCTTCGGGTAGCTTCACACTAGGAAACAAAACAGCAAAGGGAAAATGACTACTTTTCTAAGTGTAGTATTTTTCATTAAAAATTGAAAAACTTGTCATTTTTTCCCCCCTTTTTCTGCTGTAAGTCTTTGTAGAATTTGAGAAACATAAGCTGAGACACTGAGGCTGCAGCAACCCACCAAATTCACGTTTAACATCAATAACACTGCTTAGTTTGGACATAAAGGTATGTTTTAGAGTATACTTGATAGATGCTAAGTTTGTAAAAATATCAGCATGTGGAGCACTATTACTACAGTATAGAAGAATGATAACTTTGTTTAATACAGTTTTACAACCTTTGACCTAACATATGACAATAGGCATCATCTTATGGCAAAGACTAATCAATCTAACATTATTTTCTCAGATAGCACCCAAAGCTAGTGAAATTTTTATTTCACTATANGCTTTAGAAATGAAGGTATTTTTAAACCCAGAGGCCTTGAGAAGTAGTTATTATATGCCTGGAGGGATAATAGGATCCAATGTTCTTTTTGTTTAGAATGTGATTCAGAGAAAAGGTAAAATAAGGAGAAAATACTTCAGATGGAAATGTACATACATACATACTATAGGAAGCCACAATGCCATAAAATTAGCCTAGGCCTTTTATACTAAGGAAGGATTGAAAAAAATTTTTTTTTGAAATCAAGTACAGTTTGGAAATCAAAGATCACTGAACATGGATGAGTCCAGAGGAATAGGGATTGAAAAGCAGGAACTTCCCATTTGCAATCCCATGCTTTAGAGGGGATTATGTGCTCATTCTAGACTGTGGATCCTAGTTCTTTTGTATTCAATTTTATAATCTTTCTAATTCCTGTGTGTAGATTTCTTGACGGTACAAAGAAATATGGAAGCCTTCAGATAACTGATAGATCCAGCTGAGCTACCAGGGAAGCCTATAGATATCTAATCCTTTGAAAATATTAAATAAATTGGAAAGATTATCATCCTAAAGAAACAAAGGACAGTAAGTGACTATTTTATCCCAAGGAAATATATTGTTATAGTCTTTTGAAGAAGGGAAACTTATTAGGCTGTGTTTGTTTCTTGAAAATCTCCCTTCAAACCACACTTTTAGTTTGATTCTGATGCTCATAAAGCTTCTGATTTTTATTTATTTCCTTCGGGTAGCTTCACACTAGGAAACAAAACAGCAAAGGAAAAATGACTACTTTTCTAAGTGTAGTATTTTTCATTAAAAATTGAAAAACTTGTCATTTTTTCCCCCCTTTTTCTGCTGTAAGTCTTTGTAGAATTTGAGAAACATAAGCTGAGACACTGAGGCTGCAGCAACCCACCAAATTCACGTTTAACATCAATAACACTGCTTAGTTTGGACATAAAGGTATGTTTTAGAGTATACTTGATAGATGCTAAGTTTGTAAAAATATCAGCATGTGGAGCACTATTACTACAGTATAGAAGAATGATAACTTTGTTTAATACAGTTTTACAACCTTTGACCTAACATATGACAATAGGCATCATCTTATGGCAAAGACTAATCAATCTAACATTATTTTCTCAGATAGCACCCAAAGCTAGTGAAATTTTTATTTCACTATAAGTGATATCATATGCTTTTTGTCTTTCTCTCTCTCACTTTCTTCCCTTAGTAGGATACTCTCTAGTTGCATTCATGTTGCCGCAAATGACAGTATTTCATTCTTTTTTTTTTTTTTTTAGAAACAATTTTTAAGTACAGGTTTTCTCAAATGGGTAAGTTCCCTCATCTAGGCATTATTTTCTGATGTAACATTTTATTTCTCTGTAAGAATGAGAGAGTAGAAGAATCTTTTCACCGATCTTCCAGTACCAAAAGTTGTGATCATGATGATGTTTAACTTTATGGTTGATTTTATAAAGATGAATGTCAAATCAGGCCACTTGAATAGATAATTCTGATTAACTGACATAGTCTTACTGCTTTCCAGAGTACTTTCTTAATCTACTCATTATTTCCCCTATGTGAAGAGACATCCCATGGAAAGCAGTGGGATGTTTTCCTGCTACTAACCTGTATAGTGCTATGTAATTAACTTAAAGGCAGGCATTTTATAAATATGCTTAACTGAGCCCTTTGTTCTTGAACTGTTGATTTTATATGCTGTTGCACTTGCTGGAGTATGCAGTTTCCAAAACACGAACTTGAGATTGATTACAGAAAAGTTGAACAGCTTGCTTCCTTTTGCCAAGGCTTTAAGAAACTGTTCCATTTGATTTTTAAAGGACATAGTCAGGGAATTTAAAATGTCTCTGGATGCTGGATATTTTTTTTTTTTGAAAATGTGTGGTTTGTATGAGGAAACATGCCCTGTCTCATCAGTCAGCATTATTTTAGACAGAGTATTTGTTTCTCCCTGGGTGACACATATACCAATTATCCAGAGGAATTCAATTCTCTTCCAGCTGCTTCCAGGTCTTATTTATAGGCTTGATTATCTGACAGACCATTCCTAAATACGTAGCTTGTAGTCTCAAAATGTCATTCTCCCCTCTCCGAGACAAACAATTTTGATAAACACTGCATCTAAAGCTTTAGACGTAATCCAAAGCAACATAAATGGCCTTGATTTTTTTTCTTAAATTATATATTTTTGGTAAAAATACTTTTGAAACATAAACACTCATGAAAAAGAATAGTGGTAAATAAAACTTGTTCACTGCCCTAAAATTACACATTGTGTTCATCATTGAAAATGCTCACATCCTGTAGTAATAACTTATTGGCACTTGGAATAGATCTTTCATCTTAGATTGTCAAACTGCAATTGTCAGTCTGAATGGTGAGGTAGGTAAGTATGATATTCACTTCTTAAGTGTTTATATTAAAGGAACTACAAAATCTCAAGACAAACTATTGAAAAGATAGGTGGGTTTGGTAAAAATGAGTGCCTATTGGCCTCACAGCAAATTGAGATGATTTTACTTCCTTGATCTGGTTTCACAGATTTGGCATAACTGACTTTAGATTTGAGGTTCAGGTTTTAATTTGGGACCATATACATGCAGTAGTATAGTTCTGAGAACTGTGCTAGCTCCTCCTAATACCAACAATTACATAAAGACCTACATCAAGTGTAGGAACAGTTGCTTCCTCAGTGGCTTAAGTGTAAAGAATCTGCCTGCAAGGCAGGAGACATAGGAGATATGGGTTCTGTCTCTGGGTCAGGAAGATCCCCTGGACGAGGAAATGGCAACCCACTCCAGTGTTCTTGCCAGGAAAATNGGGGCAAACTGGTCATTCTGGTCACTCTGCCATTATCAGTATGAGGTTGGTAATTTGGCTCAACATAGAATCAGAATATCCTTAGAATGTTTCTACTCTTGTTTGCATAGATATTTTGATATTTAAATGACTTTGGAATATTGTAGCTGATTATTTCAGTAGGTATTAACTACTGAATAGTAGTAATAATAGTAAGGAACAGTTGCTTCCTCAGTGGCTTAAGTGTAAAGAATCTGCCTGCAAGGCAGGAGACATAGGAGATATGGGTTCTGTCTCTGGGTCAGGAAGATCCCCTGGACGAGGAAATGGCAACCCACTCCAGTGTTCTTGCCAGGAAAATCCCATGGACAGAGGAGCCCGGCAGACTCCAGTCCTTGGGATCACAAAGAGCTGGACGCGACTGAGGGACTGAGCATGCATACAATGAAGAACTGCTTTTCTTTTAAAAATTTTTGCTGAATTTTGTATAGTGTCTAAGTCTCAACCATGCACCATTTGAAAGACTTTGCAAAAATTAGCTTTAGCTCTCACAAAGAACAAAGTAAATGGATGTTATTATTTTTCCATTTTACAGATGAGGAAACTGAGACACAAACTGTATAAGTAATTTGCCCCAAATTACACCTCTATTAACTGCTGAGACCATAATTCTAATATAGATGGTTTGACTCCCAAGTTTTACTAAAGATGGTTTTGATAATGAAATTGTAATAAGCCAACATGCCTTCTATCATGGTAAGTGAAATTAGCCAGTTACAGAAGGACAAATACTACATGATTCCTTTTATGTGAAGTATCTTTAATAGTCAACCCATAGACTCAGAGAGTGGAACACTGGTTACCAGGGGCTGAGAGGGGAGGAAATGAGCTGCTGTTCAAAGGGTATATGGTCTCAGTTACACGAGGTGGATAATTTCTAAAGATCTGTTGTACAGCGTCATACCTGTTGTATACAACACTATATTTTACACTTAAAATTGTGTTAAGAGGGTGGATTGCAAGTGGTCTTACAGTAATAATAACAGTAATAGTAAACAATAATGATAAAAGAATCTAATAAAGACCATTTCTATCTTCAAAAAATGCTCTCAATTTGTTCTTAGATTCATGTATATGGGTAGAAAAGACATATTAAATGTAGTATTTGACTATTATCTTTCTAAAAGTGATCCATTTGAATAAGCCTGCATATTTTAGTTTTATTTATTTAGAAATTATTCTATATTTTCTTCTAAGTTTTTAGATCCCTCAAAAGATCATTTTGGGTTAAAAAAAATGAATAAAATCATATAGATTGGACGTTACAAGTTATCTGAAAAGACATGTCTGATTTAGCTCTAGGTATTAAATTGTGAAGGAGAAGAAAGGAATGATTTAGTCAGAAGAATCAAGGGTAAAGGCAGGAAACTAGCATATCTTTTATTATTATTATTTTGGCGGTTCAGCTTGTAGGATCCGTTTCCCAACCAGGGATTGAAGTTGGGCCTTCACCAGTGAAAGTGCAGGGTCCCAACTGTAGGTCTCCAGGGAATTCCCTAGCATATATTATTATCTTCTATATGTCAAGTTTTTTTGTGTATACATTCTGATTTAATCTTCAGTAAAATCCTTTCATGAAAAGATATCATCCCCAGTTTACAAAACTTCAAGATGAGCCTCAAGGAGATTAAATACATCTTCCAAATTCACAGGGCCAGGAAGTGACAAAGCGTGATGTGAATCCACTTGACAAAGCCCATAACTGCTCCATCCGATGGCTCCTCCAGTAAAAAGACAACATACATGTAACTTCATTACTAGAGATAAACTTTTCAAAAACAAAATTTACCATGGAGTTTGTCCCATGAATCTTCATGGAAGTTGTGATGGACATAAAAGTGGAAAATGCCTTTGGCTGATCTTTTGTAAAACCTATTATGTGGCAATTGAAATAGATGATTCTTCTATCTAACCCCTATAAATGCAGTGACATTAAATTATTAAGTCAAACTATGTCTTCCAGAGGGTTGAGTGCAGAAGAAACAAGCCTGAGGGAACCATAACGAATAAAATTCATATGAAATGATCGAAGACACACTGAGGATAAAGTACAATTGGTCTGACTGGTGAAGGATGGGTAAGCCTAAATTACCAGATAGCTAAGGAAAAGCATTCAAAGCATCAGAAAAGAAATAAATGAATCTGAAGGGCCTAGAAAATGCCAGTACAATGCAGAAATATCAGTGGCTTTTATCACTTTGGGACCTACTTTCTGTATCAGTTACTCATCATATATGATCTCTAATTTTTACAACTTCTCTGAATGATAAGTACTGTTATCTCCTTTGTAAAGAAGAGTAAACTGAGACTCGGGACTATTAGTGAATGAACCCAGGAAGGAAGTAAAGAATTATTGGAACACAGAAGTGCATAGCAACTGATTTGAGATCATAATGTGGATTAAGAGCTGACTAGAGAAGATCATTCTCATAACCACCATTTATACTTTGGACACAATATTCAAAGCATGGTAGATAAATTCTTATTTAAAGCAGTTCCTTTGAGGGAGTTATTATCCCTACTGAAATACATATTAAACAAACAAACAAACAAAAAACTGAATCTTAGAATCTTTTGAAATTGTATACAATTTTTGTGCAGATTTACTTGTATGCACCTTTTCTGGGGAGAGGTTAAGTAGCTGGCATCAACTTCTCAAAGGAGTTCATGAGGTATCAAGAAGGTAAAAAGTTTCTGTATTCCTAATTAAAAAAAAAATGCTAAGAACCACTTTGTTGGTTCAAGGCAGGCATTGGTGCACAGATGCATGGTAGTCTGGCAGGGATGAAGACCACAGAGGGAAGATTGTGTGTGACACGGCTACCTGGTAGGGTCTGGAGACTGTCTACATAGACGAACACTGAACAAATAAATTCCTTTAGATATGGGAAAGCAGTCTTCTCACCACTGGAGAAGGGGAATACAAATCTGAAAGGGTGAAAGATCAGATGAACCCTATGGTGTTGGAATGAAATTCATGGCATGATTGTAAACTCATGTTGTCAGTATGTAGAGATAGGTATAGAAATATAGATACGTGTGTGTACAAATACATACATTTTTAGCCTTTCTCACCCCAGTGGACTTGAAAACCCCGACAGTGGGACTCCATGTACTGCTCTCCTTACCCACAATGCTACAGAAGATGGAGAAGTTGGATAGTGTGGGTGAGATGTCAGAAATAATGTGTCCCTACCTACAAGAAACACACACACACACACACACACACACACACACACACACACACACACACACACGAGGAACAGGAACCAGGGATCAAATTGCCAACATTCACTGGATTGAAGAGAGAGCAAGGAAATTTCAGAAAAAAACATCTATCTGTTTCATTGACTGTGCTAAAGCCTTTGTGTGAATCATGACAAACTGTGGAAAGCTCTTAGAGAGATGGGAATACCAGATCATCTTACTTGTCTCCTGAGAAACCTATATGTGGGTCAGGAAGCAATAGTTAGAGCCCTGTATGGANAACCAGGGATCAAATTGCCAACATTCACTGGATTGAAGAGAGAGCAAGGGAATTTCAGAAAAAACATCTATCTCTGTTTCATTGACTGTGCTAAAGCCTTTGTGTGAATCATGACAAACTGTGGAAAGCTCTTAGAGAGGTGGGAATACCAGATCATCTTACTTGTCTCCTGAGAAACCTATATGTGGGTCAGGAAGCAATAGTTAGAGCCCTGTATGGAACAACTGATTGGCTCAAGATTGAGAAAGGAGTATGACAAGGCTGTCTGCCATCGCCCTGTTTATTTAACTTACTTGCTACATCATGAGAAATGCCAGCTGGGTGAGCTACAAGCTAGAATCAGGATAGGAGGGAGAAACAGCAACAACCTCAGGATGGCAGGACCAAAGAGGAACTAAAGAGCCTCGTGATGAGGGTGAAGGAGGAGAGTGAAAGAGCTGGCTTAAGAATAAGTATTAAACTAAGATCATGGCATCCAGCCCCATGACTGCATGCAAATAAAAGGGGAAAAGGTGGAAGGAGTGACAGATTTCCTCTGCGTGGGCTCCAAAATCACTACAGATGGTAACTGCAGCCACGAAATCAGAAGACGATTGCTTCACGGCAGGAAAGTGATGACAAACCTAGACAATGTGTTGAAATGCGGAGACATTACCCTGCTGACAAAAGTCCGTATAGTCAAGGTTATGGTCTTTTCAGTGGTCATGAATGGTTGGGAGAGCTGGACTGTAAAGAAAGCAGAATACCAAAGAATTGATGCCTTCAAACTGTGGTGCTGGAGAAGACTCCTGAAAGTCCCTTGAACAGCAAGGAGATCAAACCTGTCAATCTTAAGGGAGATCAACCTTGAATATTCACTGGAAGGACTGATGCTTAAGCTCCAGTATTTTGGTCATCTGATGCAAACAGAAAACTTATTGGAAAAGCCCCTGATGCTGGGAAAGATTGAGGGCAGAAAGAGAAAAGGGCATCAAAGGATTAGATGGCTGGATGGCATCACCAATGCAATGAACATGAACTTGGGCAAACTCTGGGAGATGGTGAGGGACAGGGAGGCCTGGCGTGCCACAGTCTATGGGATAACAAAGAGTCAGACATAACTGGATGACTGAAAAACAACAACAACCTGAAAAATATCTTTTTTTCTGAGGCTTTCAGCAGAATCATTTCATTGTTATGTTAGATCTTTGAGTCTTTCTAAGTGGTAGGTTTTGATCATAATACAAATATTTTGCTAGGTTAGTCCCTATTGCCATCA
>SJYW01000758.1:119322-129909 GCA_006410735.1 Raphicerus campestris | reverse complement strand
CAGGGCTTCCCTGGTGGCTCAGAGGTTAAAGTGTCTGCCTCCAATGTGGGAGACCCAGGTTCGATCCCTGGGTTGGGAAGATCCCCTGGAGAAGGAAATGGCAATCCACTCCAGTATTCTTGCCTGGAGAATCCCATGGACGGAGAAGCCTAGTAGGTTACAGTCCACGGGTCGTAAAGAGTCGGACACAACTGAGCAACTTCACCTTCACCTTAGTTTCTTTCAGCAACATTTTGCTGTTTTCAGTAACAAGTTTTTAATATCGTTCACTAAGTTTATTCCTGAACATTTTTACTCTTTTTGATATAAGTAGAATTTTCCACCTCATTTCCTGTTTTGGTTGTCCACTTTCAGCGTACAGAAATGCAACTGACTTTGTGTTGGTTTAGTATCCGTAAAACTCACTGAATGTATTTATTAGTCCTAACAGTTTGTGTGGAATCTTTAGGATTTTCTACATATAAAATCCTTTGCAAATAGAAATAATTTTATTTCTTCCTTTCCCATCTGAATACCTTTTATTTAGTTTTCTTGTCTAATTGTTCTTGCTAGGACTTCTTGCACTATGTTGAATAGAACTGGTAAAAACGGGCATCCTTGTATTGTTCCCGGTCTTAAAAAAACTTTTAATTTTTCATCGGTGAGTGTGATGTTAGCTGTGGGCATTTTGTATAAAGATTTTATTATGTTGAGGTAGTTTCCTTTTATTTCTGCTTTGCTAAGTGTTATTGCCATGAAAACATGTTTAATTTTCTCAAATGTTTTTTTCTGCATCATTGAGGTGATCATATGGATTTTTTCCCCTTAGCATTTCATTTACATTCTGTTAATGTGATATATTATATTGACTGACTCTCATGTGTCTAGCATCCTTGCATTCAATATATAAATTCCACTTGGTCATAGAGTATAATCTTTTTAATGTGCTGTTGAATTTCTTTAGTTAACATTTTGTTGAAAATTTTTACATCAATATTTTATCAGAGATGTTGTTTTGTACTTTTATTTTTCTGTAGATTCTTTGTCTGGCTTTGGTATCAAAGTAATGCTGGCCTCGTAGAATGAGTTGCAAGTATTTCTGCTTCAATTTTTTTATACATTCTTTAAAAAAAATTTTTTTAAATTTAAATTTATTTATTTTAATTGGAGCCTAATTACTTTACACTGGGATGACCCAGAGGGATTGTATGGGGAGGGATGTGGGAGGGGTGTTCAGGATTGGGGACACGTGTACATCCTCTTCAATTTTTTATAAAACTTTGAGGAGGAGTGATATTAACTCTTTAAATGCTTGCCAGAATATACCAGTGAAATCATCTGGTTCTGAGCTTTTGTTTGCTAGGAACTTTTTGACTTCTGATTCAATCATCTCACTATTTATAGATTTGTTCAGATTTCTTTTTTTTTTTTTTTAATGAGATAATCTTAGTATGTTGAATGTTTCTAGGAATTTATCCTGAAATTTTCACCTAGGTTATCCTATTTGTGTGTGTGCACTTTCTCTTATTACTCTATTATAATCCTTCTTATTTCTCTATAATCAGTAATAATGGGAATCCATGATGGCTTAGAGATAAAGAATCCACCTGCTAATATAGGAGACTTGGGTTTGACCCTTGGGTCTGAAAGATCCCCTGGAAAAGGAAATGGCAACTGACTCCAGTATTCTTGCCTGGGAAATCCCATGGACAAGGGCACCTGGTGGACTACAGTCCATGGGGTTTCAGAGTTGGACACAACTTAGTGACTAAACAACAAGAATAAAGTGAAATCCACTACTTTTATTGTAGAGTTATCTATTTGTTCCTCTAGTTTTGCAATGCTTGTTTCATATATATAGGAATTCTGATGCTTGGCACCTATATGTCTAAAATTGTTATGTTTTCTTGGTGAGTTGACTCTTTTATTATTATACACTGTCCTTCTTTGACCCTTCTAACACTTTTGACTTAAAGACTTTTATCTGATGTTAGAATGGCTACTCTTATTTTCTGTGGGTTAGTATTTGCATGGAGTAACCTTTTTTTATTATCCTTTCTTTTGCAATTTATCTGTGTTGTTAGATCTAAACAGGTCAAGAAGCAGCAGTTAGAACTGGACATGGAACAACAGTCTGGTTTCAAATTGGGACAGGAGCACATCAAGGCTGTATATTGTCACCCTACTTATTTAATTTCTATGCAGAGTACATCATGTGAAATGCCAGGCTGAATGAAGCACAAGCTGGAATCAAGATTGCTGGGAGAAATATCAATAATCTCAGATATGCAGATGACACCACCCTAATGGCAGAAAGTGAAGAGGAGCTAAAGGGCCTCTTGATGAAAGTGAAAGAGAAGAGTGAAAAGTTGGCTTAAAAGTCAACATTCAGAAAACTAAGGTCATGGCATACGGTCCCATCACTTCATGGAAAATAGACGGGGAAACAATGGAACCAGTGTCAGACTTTATTTTTGGGGCTCCAAAATCATTGCAGGTGGTGACTGCAGCCATAAAATTAAAAGATGTTTACTCCTTGGAAGAAAAGCTATGACCAACCTAGAGAGCATATTAAATAACAGAGACATTACTTTACCAACGTAGGTCCGTCAACCAAAGCTATGGTTTTTCCAGTAGTCATGTATGGATGTGAGAGTTGGACTATAAGGAAACCTGAGCACCAAAGAACTGATGCTTTTAAATTGTGGTGTTGGAGAAGACTCTTGAGAGTTCCTTGGACTGCAGGGAGATCCAGCCAGTCCATCCTAAAGGAAATCAGTCCTGAATATTCATTGGAAGGACTGATGTTGAAGCTGAAACTCTGATACTTTGGCCACCTGCTGGGAAGAAGTGGCTCATGTGAAAAACCCTGATCCTGGGAAAGATTGAAGGCAGAAGGAGAAGGAGTGACAGAGGATGAGACGGTTGGATGGCATCATTGACGTGATGGACCTGAGTTTGAGTAAACTCGGGGAGTTGGTGATGGACAGGGAAACCTAGTGTGTTGCAGTCCATGGGGTTGCAAAGAGTCAGACACGACTGAGCGACTGAACTGAACTGAGATCTAAATGTGTGTCTTATAGACGACATTAATTAGATCTTGGGGAGTTGAGTCCATTTATATTTAAAGTAATAACTGTTAGGGAAGAATCTACTATTGCCATTTTGGTATTTGTTTTATATCTTAAAAAAAAAATCTTGTATTTTCTCTCTAACTGCTTTCCTTTGTTTTTATTTATTGTTGTTTTAGTGCTTGTTGATTTCCTTCTCATTTACTTTTTTGTATATTCTATATTTTTTCTCGTTATCATAGAGATTAAATATAGCACTCTAAATTAATAACAAACTGTTTAAACTGATAACAGCTTAGCTTCGATCACATATAAAAGCTATTCCTTTTCAGTCCCCTTCCCAGTTTATGTTATTTGTGTTAGAAATTGTATCTTTATATATTGTATAATCCATTAGCATAAGTTTATAATTACTTTTTTGGCTTTTGTCCTTTAAATCCTATTAAAGAATCAAGGATGGAGTTATGCGTCAAAATCATAATAATGCTGCCTTTTATATTTGTTTTTGTATTTACCTTCACTAGAGTATGTTATGTTTTGTATTTACCTTAACTAGAGAATGTTATGTTTCATATGGCTTTCAGGTAGTGTAGTATCTCTTTGTTTCAACATGAAATATTCCCTTCATCCTTTTTATAGGAATGTTGAGTGGTAATAAATTCCTTCAGCTTTTGTTTACGTGGTGATGTCTTAGCTTTTACCTTATAGCTTTGCTGTGAAAGCAATTGCTCTTACTTCACACTGGTGGCGTTAGTTCCAACTTTATGTCAGCAAGTCCTACTTGTTGCTCAGGCTTTGTGTGTACTGATTTTAGCTTGGTTAGCAGTTCCTGGTCATAACTTGGACCAGACTTGGAGTGAGCATACTTTTTGTGTGTGTGTGAGTCATGGAGATGTATATGTCTTTATTCAGTTTTTAAAAATACTTATAGAAAGTTTATGGTTTAGGGTGGGAAATATTGGTGTTTTCTGTGTCTTACCTTGATCCCCTCAGTATCTTCTACTTTTCTGCTACATGGTAATAAAAATATGTCATCATTAAAAAAAAAAAACAAAAACACCCACTGGAGCACACATTCCTATGATAATGAACAGCTACAAAACCCAGAGTCTATTATGTCTTTTCAAATTTCATTTGTGTTCTGTTGTTCTTCTTAGGATCCTGGTTTTTTCTGATGTTTGCTCTTCATTTTCCGCCTTACTAGGATCTACTCTATAATCATTTTTGTATCTTTGCCCTTTTACATTTAATTTTGAGTGAATTCTCAAGTCTAGCCATTCTGTCTTTTATGATATTTATTTTTTACACATTAATTATGACTGAACACTAAATATTTTTTATTGTTATCTTCAACTTTACTCTGAGCTCTGCTTGCTCATTTTTAATTTCTTTCTTTTGTTTTAGAGCTATTGTATCTCTAATTTGAGCTCTTTCTGACTTCATAGAAGTGATGTCTTTTATTTTTTATGACTGAGCTTAATCATGTTATATAGTCTCCTTAAGTAATTCTTATTGTAATATTTGTTGTTGAAGTTACTTTAAATTTATTTCTTTAATTAAAAAAAATTTCTCATGCCTTTCCCCCTGATTATTTCTTATATTTGAATGATATTAGCTATTTGCTCAACAACAGTGTGTTTGTGTGTTTATTATGGAAGGGATGTATAATACCCACAGTTCATTTCAAAGGTTGTTTGGTGGCAACAAATCTCCATGGAGTCAGAAGTCAAATCTTTTATATACATTTTTTTCCCCCCACTTGGAATAAGTCTTATCTTGGTTTTGATGCTCATGGAATCTCCATAGCTAATAGCAAAGCTTGAAAAATCGGTTTTGTAAACTCACAATTGTCTTCAGTTCTTCAGCCTTCATCCAGATGGTCTGCTTCTGCCGGATATTTCATGTCAGGAAATTTTTTCCTTCAGCTTTTCTTTCTCTATCATTTTATTGTATTGAATTTAATTCTTCAAGGAAATTTTCTTTCTCTCATTGATCATATTCCTATTATTAGTTTTTGTCCTCTGTAAAAATAGATAGGGCTTTTAAGAATTTGGGATTCCATGGTGACTCAGATGGTAAAGAATATATGCCTGCAATGCAGGAGACCTGGGTTCAATCCCTGGGTTGGGAAGATCCCCTGGAGAAGGAAATGGCAATGCCCTCCAATATTCTTGCCTGGAGAATTCCATGGACAGAGGAGACTGGCAGGCTACAGTTCGTGGGGTTGCAGAGTCGGACACGACTGAACAACTAACAGTTTAAAGAATAAAATGATTGTAAGCACTTTCTTTTCATGTTTTGGCACTTAGAATGTATAATCAGCTCTTAAAACCCCGATTTCCAAGTATTTATTGTAGTTATTGTATGAGATCTTTTTCTTCCTTTTTTCATTGAAGATTAAATTTATTATATTTCAACTTTTATATTCATTTAAGTATGCTTTAATAAAAGAGGGAAAAGTAAAAATGTCTTCAGTTCGGTTCAGTCCAGTCACTCAGTCGTGTCCGACTCTTCGCGACTCCATGAATCACAGCACACCAGGCCTCCTTGTCCATCACCAACTACCGGAGTTCACTCAGACTCACGTGCATCGAGTCAGTGATGCCATCCAGCCATCTCATCCTCTGTCGTTCCCTTCTCCTCCTGCTCCCAATCCCTCCCAGCATCAAAGTCTTTTCCAGTGACTCAACTCTGTATGAGGTGGCCAAAATACTGGAGTTTCAGCTTTAGCATCATTCCTTCCAAAGAAATCCCAGGGTTGATCTCCTTCAGAATGGACTGGTTGGATCTCCTTGCAGTCCAAGGTACTCTTAAGAGTCTTCTCCATATTGAGAGCCGTGATTCAAGTGTTTAAAAAAATGTTCTCTTCAGTTTTCATATCACAACCTTTTCTGATAAACAGGTAAGAATTGCATTATTTCACAAGTTAAAAATGGCACTGTTCACTTGCTAAAGCTCAGATCATTAAAATAGAACATGGAATGAAAATCTTAAACCCTATATTTTCATGTTTTATGCTATTTTTTTTATTGAATATGTTAGTAAAAATCAAATGTATGGACTATATATGATAAAATGCTCAAATATGTTTGGGGACATTTTTACTGCAACTTTGGCCTCTCTATTTGTCAGTACTGACAAAGGACCATATAGTTGAGGCTGTGGTCTTTCCAGTAATAATGTATGGATGCGAGAGCTGGAAAACAAAGAAGGTAGAGCACCAAGAAATTAATGCTTTTGAACGGCAGTGCTGGAGAAGACTCTTGCGAGTTCCTTGGAAAGCAAGGAGATCAAACCAGTCAATCTTAAAGAAAATCAACCCTGAATACTCTTTTGAAGAACTGATGCTGAAACTGAAGCTCCAATACTTTGGCCACCTGACATGAACAGCTGAGTCATTGGAAAAGACCCTAATGCTGGGAAAAACTGAAGGCAAAAGGAGAAGGGGATGACAGAGAATGAGACAATTGGGTGACATCACTGATTTAATGGGCAGATTCTGGGAGTTGGTGAGGGACAGGGATGCGTGGTGTCCTGCAGTCTATGAAGTCATGAAGAGTCGGACATGACTTGGTACTGAACAATAACAACAACAGTACTTCTGACAAGAAAACTTCATTGTCAGAAGTTAGGGGCCACTGGTTCCTCAGCACCTGACAGAGTTGATTAACAAGAGTCTTCCCAGGAGTTCCTTAGAGCCTAACGTTTAGGTTTCCTTCTTAAACCAGTTTGATCATAGTACTGCTTGTGAATGGTACTTTGACTTTACATAGTTTTCTCCAAATGTATTGCAAACTTTCATAAAATCCAATTCCAGACTCTTCAATTTAGCAGTGGACAGAGGGTCTTCATTCAGGATGATGGCTGGATNTGTCAAAATGTCAATGATGTGTATTCAAGTTGGGGTATATAAAAACAGAGAGGAAATATATGCAATTAAGACAATGATCCTTACTCTTGCTATATGAACTGATTTTTAAGGCCATAGTCACATTTCCTGGAGGCAATGATTTAATGAAGAGATCTATATATGACAGAACTGATTGCAATAAATAAATGTTTATTAGAAATAAATTGCTCTGTAGTCAAATGAGTAATCAGTTCCTGCTAGAATTGAGTTAGGTATTATTATTATTAGTCCTATTTTAGAAATGAGGAAATTAATGTAAAGGGCTGTTCTATACGCTGGCCAGGTTTATACAAACAGGAGTTTAATTTTGAACTGTGACTCTCCAAGTTCTGTGTTTTTCAGCCACTCTACTCCTCTATGCATGGTTATTTGCTCTAAAAAATAAAAAAAAGTTCTGTTTGCCTTGATTGCCCCTCATAGGTGAGGATGATAAATAGGACACTTAGAAGTGTTGTTTTTCCCCATTGGGTCCTAAAAGTCTGAGTGACTTTATAACAACTATAGTGTAACCTTTAGGAACTGAAATCTTTAAAAGAATATTATGAAAATATCAAAACTGAAATATAATTCCTTAAGAATTAGAAATCAGAACCACATACTCTTCCCTTCTGGGAATCTTTTGATAGGGCTTTACTCAAACTCAAGGTAAACATTTATAGCAGCTCTGAGTTCTCTGGGACTGTCCCTTGTTTTCCAATTTGATGGAAGTTTAAATGAGTTTTTAGCACTTAGATTTTGTAAAAAGCCATGGACAAAATATGTCAGAATATATTTCTCTATGCATATCATAAATCCATTTCACATCACTTCTCTGGGCTCATACCAGGCAGAGTGCCATTTTGAATTTGGCTCTGATATGAATGTAGACTCCGATCTTCTGTATAAAAATTAGTGATTGATGGGCACTTTATATTAATTAATGTATTTGCCTCCAATAAATGTGTTTCTAACAACTCTCTGGTGCTAGACATTAAAAGAAATTGAAATTTTCAAACTATTAAACTGATGGTTGCCTTCTGATAACCTCTATTTTCCAATTGGAGGCTGAGATGTGATTAATGAAGATGATGGTTTAATGCTTAATCTTTCTTTTAATAGCTGGAACTGATGGCAATTTCATGTCCCTGCTGCTTTGACCAGTAGGATGTATCAGAAATAGAAAAACTTCAAAATGTCAGTTTTATAACACAAATTTTGAGGGGATCTGAAGCTAATTTTCAAAAGCATAATTTATAAACATTCTTTCCTTTATTTTAGTCTAACATTTAATTGGCAAAAGAGGAAAAATCACTTCCTGTATACATATAGTTTTTTTTCTCTTGTTCACTAATTATATAGACTGTTCTGAATCTACTGAAAAAAGTGCTATAGGTTATGCACATTACATTGTTCTTCCCACAATAAAAACTTTGTCCTATTATTTAAATATTGCTATAATTATTTAAGACAGTTTCCTGTTAAAACTATTTTTGTTTCTCAAAATTTCTTAATCCTGTAATTACCAAGTTTTAATCAATTGCATTAACATAATTTTTCTGACTATAGCTTGTTGCCACCATAGTATATCATGCTTTTGAAGAATCATCCTTAGTGCCATGCTATATTCTAAGATACTCTTTCAATATGGCATTAAAAATCACATCTATTTTTGTTGAAATGACAATGAAGCCTTCAGAATCTGTCTCTAGTAGAGGACAGACAATTTGACTGGATAAGATATGACAGGGGAGTCATAGGTGACCTGTCTTAAAGTGTTCTCTATATGTCGGGCACATCATAATTCACTAGGGGTTATTTGAATGGCTTGGGTGTACTAAAGATAATTTATATGAATACCTCTTCATTGTCCTTTGTCTATTTCAGTGCATACTAATTATTTCATCTCCTGCTTTCACAATATCCAATGCATATTTTGTGCCTGAGAGCTCACTGTGACTTTAGGAGAAGCCTTTATCATTTGAATTTTAGGGACATTTTGTGATGGTAGAAATTAGTCTAAATTGAGATAAAACACTTAATGGTTAACATTTTCGTCATTAATTTTCCTTTTATAAAACAATTGTATTTTAATAGAAACCTTCAGTATATTTTCAAAAAGTAATGCCTGATATACAAATTCCAGTTACTGTATGAAGGCCAAATTAGTAATAATAAATGACAACTTCCACTTATCTATGCTTGTTGTTTAGTCATTAAGTCATATCCAACTCTTTGCAACCTCATGGACGGTAGCCCACCACTCCATGGGATCTTGTCCATGGGATTTTCCAGGCAAGAATACTGGAGTGGGTTGCCATTTCCTTCTCCAGGGTATCTTTCCAACTCAGGGATTAAAACTGTGTCTCCTGCATTGTAGGTGGATTCTTTAGCACTGACTAACCTAGAAAGCCACTCATCTATTACTGTGTGCTAAACTTTTATTTTTATCATACAATTATTCCTCATCATTTCCCTATAATTGAATATTAATTCTAGAAAAAGGAAAGCCCCCAATATCAATTTATAATATATTAGAGATAGCATTCAATAAAGATTTGATCATACTTTTACATAAGACACAAACAAGATTTTTCTGTTAAGGTCAAAAGATATATTCCATCTCTATTTCAATGTTCTCATTATTAAAGGGCCTTTTTTTTTCTTTTCAGAAATCACAGTTTCTGTTTATCATATCAACTTAAGCTTACATTCTAAAAGGCTTTTGTTTAAACTTCAAGTTTGTATAGCATGGCCCATAAATTTGATAACATTGGGCATTATTATATTGACAATAACCATTATATTATGCATTTCCTTGTGGCATGTGTATTTTTGTTAAATAATCAAGTTTTTTGAGAAGTTTTCAACATTGACTAAAACATGGCATAGTGACTGCTCTTCACAACTTTTTCTTTAAAGTTGCATAAAACACATGGAAATGGTTGGATGTGTCTTTTATGCTGCAGAAGGACTGGATAGGGGAACCATTTATAAATATCAGCCCAAGGAAGGTAAAAAGAGTGTGAAACTCTTGAGCAATCAAACCATTGATCATCTATAGGAATCTAGCTCCACTGTTGACTTTCAAAGTTTTGAATAGGTCAGGGAGGACACAGTCTCAGCAATTAAAGATAGTCTGCAATATTTAAGACATACAATCTGCTGACAAGTATACCTTCAAAAATAGGACTGTGGCTCTGACTTCAATAGGCACATTTGTGAGGTAACAGCATTAAATTCAAAATGCTTTGTTTTGACATTTAATTTATTTTCATTTAAGAAATCTTTACTGAACATCTACCATTTATAAGATACTAAAATGAAAGATTAAATAAAAATAACTTCAGCTAATTGATTTCCTTTATAGTAGGAATATAAACATAAACTTATAAATAAGTGCATTTTAAGGTAGAACAGGATAAAAACAAGAAATGAGTAAATATTAATAAATGCTTCTGGAATACAAGGAAAGGAGAAAACTATTTTGGAAAGTATGCTTTTAGGTCAAGTCTTCAGGTCAAACATTAATAGGCTGACTTACAGGTACTGTATGTAAATCTAGTACCATTTTGGACTCAGCAGCAGGAGATCAGTGTAAGAACCATAAGAGGATCTGTGCAGGTGGTAACAGCACTTTTTTTTTTTTTT
>SJYW01000758.1:103079-119184 GCA_006410735.1 Raphicerus campestris | reverse complement strand
TTTTTTTCTTTTTTTTTTTTTTTAATGCTCAGGATACCGTATCAGAAGTAAGTAAGGTAAGCCTAGGGCTCACAGTTCCATACAGTACAGTAGCTAATCATAGTTGTATCTACATATAGTGGGTATAAAAGCAGCTCCCTAAAGATGTCCTAATCCTTGGAACTTGTGAATGTCACATTACATGGCGAAAGGGCATTAAGGTTGCAGGCACAATAATAGTTCTAATTATAAAGATTTTCATTGGAGATATTATCCTGGATTATTTAGCTGGATCTAAGTTAATCACTGGTGTCATCAAAATATGAGAGGGTCAAGGGAGTCAGCAAAAAGATGAGCTTTAAAAATACGGGAACAGAGTCATAAGCCAAAGAATGCAGGTGGTCTCTAAAAGCTGGAAAAGATAAGGAAACAAGTTTCCACCCAATGTTTCTAGAAAACAATGAAGCCCAGCTGATATTTTACTCAGCCCAATGATACCCATATCATATTTATAGAACTATAATATAATAAACTTGGATTCTTTCAAGCCAGTAACTTTGTGGTAATAGGTTACAGAAGCAATATTAAACTAATATACTCCAGTGGTAATTACATAGATGAACACGAGTGTTTTTGGGGTTGAGTTGCTCAAGGGGTTACAAGGAGTCGGACATGACTGAGAGAGTGAACTGAACTGAACTGAGCAATGCTTGACGTGCAGGTTGACTTGCACTTTGACTTGTTATAACCTCATGAGACATCAGTAAATAGAACCCTTAAAATGTAAAAGATGGCCCACTGATGTGGAATTTAGGATTTCAGAAGTTTGGAGATATCAGGAAAAGGATCACTGTCATTATTCTTTGAATGGATCATTCATAATAGGCTCTAAAAAGGCTGCAGCAGTGAATTCAAGGCAGAGGGATTGATCATGAGACCATAACAACTATCAAAGAATTAGTGGTAGATTGGGTAAGGACTATCTTTTCATGCACTTACCGATTCAACATGATGACTGATAGAAACCATAACAGGGTATTCATGGTTGGGACACACAAGATGGAGTGCATGGCCTTTAAGGATTTATTATGAGATACAACCTTGCATCACTGAGAACCTGAAATTTCTGAACTGTATCAAACCCAAGGATACTACCAAACATTTTAGAACAACATCTGCAAACTTATAGTCTCAAGGTTCCCACTTGAAACTATATAACCATTTTGAATCCCAGTTAATCTTTGTTTAACAAGCACCCTTTGCTTCTTGCCAGCTCCGATCATAATTCCTGAGAAACAACTTATGTCACTAACTGTGCCTGTTAGTTTTTGCCTTTGTAAGTTTCCTCCATTTTGTAGTCCAGTGGAACACAATTCAAGTGCTTCTTGAACCTGTGTCTCATGAGCTACAGTCCTAAAAACTAAAAAAATTAAAAAATCCTTCAAATAAGTATTTATTTATCTTGATCAGGTGTATATGAAAAATTTGGTTTATGAACTATTTATTAAGCAATATTATTTGCCAGTCACTTAAATGGCCCTGAATGTTTTTATGTTGATTTATAGTCTAATACATTTCAGATCCATTCAGTCACTCAGATGTGTCCAACTCTTTGTGACCCTGTTAACCACAGCATGCCAGGCCTCACTGTCCATCACCAACTCCCGGTGTACACCCAAACTCATGTCCATTGAGTTGGTGATGCTATCCAACCATCTCATCTGCTGTCGTGCCCATCTCCTCCTGCCCTCAATCCCTACCCAGCATCAGGGTCTTTCCAATGAGTCAGCTCTTAGCATCAGGTGGCCAAAGTATCAGAGCTTCAGCTTCAGCATCAGTCCTTCAATTGAACACTCAGGACTGATCTCCTTTAGGATGGACTGGTTGGATCTCCTTGCAGTCCAAGGAACTCTCAAGAGTCTTCCCCAGCACCACAGTTCAAAAGCATCAATTTTTGGTGATCAGCTTTCTTTAGAGTCCAACTCTCACATCCATACATGACTACTGAAAAAACCATAACCTTGACTAGACAGATCTTTGTTGGCAAAATAATGTCTCTGTTTTTTAATATGCTGTCTAGGTTGGTCATAACTTTCCTTCCAAGGAAAAAACGTCTTTTAATGTCATGGATGTGATCACCATCTGCAGTCAATTTGGAGCCCCCCAAAATAAACTCTGACACTCTTTCCACCGTTTCCCCATATTTTGTCATGAAGTGATGGGACCGAATGCCATGATCTTAGTTTTGTGACTGTTGATCTTTAAGCCAACTTTTTCACTCTCCTCTTTCACTTTCATCAAGAAGCTCTTCACTTTCTGCCATAAGGGTGGTATCATCTGCATATCTGAGGTTATTGATATTTCTCCCAGCAATCTTGATCCAGCTTGTGCTTCTTCCAGTCCAGCGTTTCTCATGATGTACTCTGCATATAAGTTAAATAAGCAGGGTGACAATATACAGCCTTGACATATTCCTTTTCCCACTTGGAACCAGTCTGTTCTTCCATGTCCAGTTCTAACTGTTGCTTCCAACTGTTGCTTCCTGACCTGCATACAGGTTTCTCAAGAGGCAGGTCAGGTAGTCTGATATTCCCAGCTCTTTCAGAATTTTCCACAGTTTATTGCAATCCACACAGTCAAAGGCTTTGGCATAGTCAATAAAGCAGAAATAGATGTTTTTCTGGACCTCTCTTCCTTTTACAGTGATCCAGTGGATTTTGGACAATTTGATCTCTGGTTTCTCTGCCATTTCTAAAACCAACTTGGACATCTGGAATCTCATGGTTCACCTGTTGCTGAAGCCTGGCTTGGAGAATTTTGAGCATTACTTTACTCGTGTCTGTCATGAGTTTAATTGTGCGGTATTTGAGCAATCTTTGGCATTGTTTTTCTTTGGGACTGGAAAAAAAATGACCTTTTCCAGTCCTGTGGCCACTGCTGAGTTTTCCAAATTTGCTGACATACTGAGTGCAGCACTTTCACAGAATCATTTTTTAGGATTTGAAATAGCTCAGCTAGAATTCCATCACCTCCACTAGCTTTGTTCATAGTGATGCTTTCTAAGGCCCACTTGACTTCATATTCCAGGATGTCTAGCTCTAGGTGAGTGATCACATCATTATGATTACCTGGGTCATGAAGCTCTTTTTGGACAATTCTGTGCATTCTTGCCACCTCTTCTTAATATATTCTGCTTCTGTTAGGTCCATATCATTTCAGTCCTTTACTGAGCCCATCTTTGTATGAAATGCTCCCTTGGTATCTCTGACTTTCTTGAAGAGATCTCTAGTCTTTCACATTCTATTATTTTCCTCTATTTCTTTGCACTGATCACTGCAGAAGGCTTTCTTATCTCTCCTTGGTATTTTTGGAATTCTTCACTCAAATAGGCATATCTTTTCTCCTTTGCTTTTCGCTTCTCTTCTTTTCACAGCTATTTGTAAGGCCTCCTCAGACAGCCATTTTTGCTTTTTTGAATTCCTTTTTCCTGGGGTTGGTCTTGATCCCTGTCTCCTGCATAATGTCATGAACCTCCATCCATAGTTCATCAGGCATTCTGTCTATCAGATCTAATCCCTTAAATTTATTTCTCACTTGCACTGTATAATCATAAGGGATTAGATTTAGGTNTCTTAGTTTTGTGACTGTTGATCTTTAAGCCAACTTTTTCACTCTCCTCTTTCACTTTCATCAAGAAGCTCTTCACTTTCTGCCATAAGGGTGGTATCATCTGCATATCTGAGGTTATTGATATTTCTCCCAGCAATCTTGATCCAGCTTGTGCTTCTTCCAGTCCAGCGTTTCTCATGATGTACTCTGCATATAAGTTAAATAAGCAGGGTGACAATATACAGCCTTGACATATTCCTTTTCCCACTTGGAACCAGTCTGTTCTTCCATGTCCAGTTCTAACTGTTGCTTCCAACTGTTGCTTCCTGACCTGCATACAGGTTTCTCAAGAGGCAGGTCAGGTAGTCTGATATTCCCAGCTCTTTCAGAATTTTCCACAGTTTATTGCAATCCACACAGTCAAAGGCTTTGGCATAGTCAATAAAGCAGAAATAGATGTTTTTCTGGACCTCTCTTCCTTTTACAGTGATCCAGTGGATTTTGGACAATTTGATCTCTGGTTTCTCTGCCATTTCTAAAACCAACTTGGACATCTGGAATCTCATGGTTCACCTGTTGCTGAAGCCTGGCTTGGAGAATTTTGAGCATTACTTTACTCGTGTCTGTCATGAGTTTAATTGTGCGGTATTTGAGCAATCTTTGGCATTGTTTTTCTTTGGGACTGGAAAAAAAATGACCTTTTCCAGTCCTGTGGCCACTGCTGAGTTTTCCAAATTTGCTGACATACTGAGTGCAGCACTTTCACAGAATCATTTTTTAGGATTTGAAATAGCTCAGCTAGAATTCCATCACCTCCACTAGCTTTGTTCATAGTGATGCTTTCTAAGGCCCACTTGACTTCATATTCCAGGATGTCTAGCTCTAGGTGAGTGATCACATCATTATGATTACCTGGGTCATGAAGCTCTTTTTGGACAATTCTGTGCATTCTTGCCACCTCTTCTTAATATATTCTGCTTCTGTTAGGTCCATATCATTTCAGTCCTTTACTGAGCCCATCTTTGTATGAAATGCTCCCTTGGTATCTCTGACTTTCTTGAAGAGATCTCTAGTCTTTCACATTCTATTATTTTCCTCTATTTCTTTGCACTGATCACTGCAGAAGGCTTTCTTATCTCTCCTTGGTATTTTTGGAATTCTTCACTCAAATAGGCATATCTTTTCTCCTTTGCTTTTCGCTTCTCTTCTTTTCACAGCTATTTGTAAGGCCTCCTCAGACAGCCATTTTTGCTTTTTTGAATTCCTTTTTCCTGGGGTTGGTCTTGATCCCTGTCTCCTGCATAATGTCATGAACCTCCATCCATAGTTCATCAGGCATTCTGTCTATCAGATCTAATCCCTTAAATTTATTTCTCACTTGCACTGTATAATCATAAGGGATTAGATTTAGGTCATATCTGAATGGTCTAGTGGTTTTCCCCACTTTCTTCATTTCAATCTGAATTTGGCAAGAAGAGTTCCTGGTCTGAGCCACAGTCAGCTCCCAGTCAGGTTTTTGCTGACTGTATAGTGCTTCTCCATTTTTGGCTGCAAATAATATAATCAATCTGATTTCACTGTTGACCATCTGGTGATGTCCATGTGTACAGTCTTCTCTTGTTTTGTTGTAAGAGGGTGTTTGCCATGCCCAGTGTGTTCTCTTGGCAAAACTCTATTAGCCTTTGCTCTGCTTCATTTTGTACTTCAAGGCTAAATTTGCCTGTTACTCCAGGTGTTTCTTGACTTTCTACTTTTGTATTCCAGTCCCCTATAATGAAAATAATATCTTTTTTGGGTGTTAGTTTCTAAAGGTCTTTTTAGGTCTTCATAGATCCATTCAACTTCAGATTCTTCAGTGTTACTGCTTGGGGCATAGACTTAAATTACCACGATATTGAATGGTTTGCCTTGGAAATGAAGAGAGGTCATTCGGTCATTTTTGAAATTGCATCCAAATACTGCATTTTGGACTCTTTTGTTGACCATGATGGCTATTCCATTTCTTCTAAGGGATTTCTTCCCACAGTTGTAGATATAATGGTCATCTGAGTTAAATTCACCCATTCCAGTCCATTTTAGTTCACTGATTCCTAGAATGTTGATATTCACTCTTGCCATCTCTTGTTTGACCACTTCCAGTTTGCCTCGATTCCTGGACCTAGTATTCCAGGTTCCTATGCAATATTGCTCTTTACAGCACCGGATCTTGCTTCTATCACCAGTCACATCCACTGCTGGGTGTTGTTTTTGCTTTGGCTCCATCCCTTCATTCTTTCTGGAGTTATTTCTCCACTGATCTCCAGTAGCATATTGGGCACCTACCATTCTGGGGAGTTCATCTTTCAATGTCCTATCTTTTTGACTTTTCATACTGTTCATGGGGTTCTCAAGGCAAGAATGCTTTAGTGGTTTGCCATTCCCATCTCTAGTGTATCACATTTTGTCAGAACTCTTCACCATGACCCATCTGTCTTGGGTGGCCCTACATGGCATGGCTTAGTTTCATTGAGTTAGACAAGGCTGTAGTCCTTGTGATCAGATTGGCTAATACATTTAGTTTCATCCAAACTTCCGCTTCCCTGGTCAGANCATCTGTCTTGGGTGGCCCTACATGGCATGGCTTAGTTTCATTGAGTTAGACAAGGCTGTAGTCCTTGTGATCAGATTGGCTAATACATTTAGTTTCATCCAAACTTCCGCTTCCCTGGTCAGATTCCCTGGTGGTGCAGATGGTAAAGAATCTGCCTGCTATGCGAGAGACCTGGGTTCGACCCCTGGGTTAGGAAGAGCCTTTGGAGGAGGACATGGCAATACATTCCAGTATTCTTGCCTGGAGAATCTTCATGGACAGAGGAGAACTGATGGACTGCAATCCATGGGGTCACAAAGCGCTGGACAGGACTAAGTGGCTATGAACAGTGCAACACAAATTTCAACAATACTTTAGCTGTTTTTAATTGGCAGCACCACCTCTACTCCTCAACCTTCACACACACAAACACAAGTACTGTGAATAGAATGCCNTTTAGTGTTTTTATGAATCATATTCCATTTAAAGTTGTTATAAAATATTGGCTATATTTCCCCATGCTGTATAACAGATCTTTGCATTTTATTTTGTAAGTAAGTAGTTTGTAGCTTTTGGTTCCTACACCTATCTTGCCCATCCCCCATTCTTCTTCCCTTGGTAATTACTAGTTTGTTCTCTGTATCTGTGAGGGAACTTTTTTTTTTTTGTTACATTCATTCATTTTATTTTTTATTGGATTCCACATAAGTGATAACATGCAGTATTTGTCTTTTTCTATTTGACTTATTCCACTAAGCATAATACCTTCCTTGTTCATCTATGTTGTTCTCATGGCAAATTTTCAAAGCAGTTTTTTTTCTGTTTGTTTTTCTTTGTTTCTTTTCTNTAAGTGATAACATGCAGTATTTGTCTTTTTCTATTTGACTTATTCCACTAAGCATAATACCTTCCTTGTTCATCTATGTTGTTCTCATGGCAAATTTTCAAAGCAGTTTTTTTTCTGTTTGTTTTTCTTTGTTTCTTTTCTTTTTAAAATCTATCCACTACTAGGGCAGTTCTCTCAAAATGACTTAATTGGTCGTTTATATAAGCTTAGAACTTGGTGGTTTGTTTGAGATAAGATCAGAAGATTAGAATCAAAGAAAATTTACTCTTTAAGGATGAGTGTGGACTGAAAATGAAGATGTTCAGTAGAAGAAATCAGTTTAATTAGGAAAATATATCAGAATGTTTGGTGAGTGGATACACTGAATGGAGAAAATCCCAAACCTACATGTAAGAAATTTGACTGTATGCTCCTTAAAGGTGTTGAGTGTATCTGTGAATTATTGCATCTTTGACAGTTGGTGGTTTATTCAAGAGCAGCAAAAAGTATTTGTTGAATTAGATTTGGAGATGAGAAAGGTCTATGAGGGTGCTTGGCCTGATTTGATGTCAGTTTTAACAAAAGGACAGTAACTTCAGGAGTAAAAAGAAGTTATAGTCTGTTTGAATGGAAAAGTAATACAGAGACAGGGTAAAGCTTAGAGTTTTTGCACTGCTGCTAAAAATTAGAAAAGTGAAGTAGGAAATGATAAGATGAAAAATTTAATGGAGTAGACAGTAAAGGAAATAAAAGATAAATGCATTTTCAAGCCTGTGAACATAAATTATGGACAGTCAAGGGTGAATATCAGTATGTGAAAAGAGAATAAACAGTTAATTGTTGAAAAGAGTTAGAATGATTTTTAGAATAAATTTCCCCTCTAAATTTGACATACAATGTTACTTAAATATTCTACATTCTTAGTAAAAAGAAAAATACATGGGTTTTTGACATTTCGTGTAGTTATGAGCATTTTGGAGATGTAAGCATGACCTTTTTGGTGCACTTTCCTTTATAGATTGTGATTTTTGTTTAAACAAATTGATGGTTTGTGGCTACCCTGTAGTCATCAAGTCTATCAGCACCATTTTCCAACAGCGTTTGTTCAATTCATTTGTTTGTGTCAAATTTGGTAATTCTTGAAATATTTCAAAGTTTTTCATTATTATATTGGTTATGGTGATTTTTAGTCAGTGACCTTTTATGTACCTATTTTCTTTGCTTTAGTGTGCCACGAACTATGTTCACATGAGTCTGCAAACTTAGTTAATAAATATTGTGTGTTGTGACTGCTACATGGACCAGACATTCCCCTTATCTCTCTTTCTCTCCTTGAACCTTTATATTTCCTGAGATACAAACTTAGGCAAATTAATAACCCTACAATGGCCTCTAAATGTCCAAGTTATAGGAAGAGTCTTATGTTTCTCACTTAAAGAAGCTAGAACTGATTAAGCTTACTGAGGAGGGCATGTCATAAAGGGAGATAAGCCTTTTGTGGCAAACGGCTACCCATGTTATCAACGGAAGGGAAAAGTGCTACTTCAGTGAACACATGAATGATNTTATATTTCCTGAGATACAAACTTAGGCAAATTAATAACCCTACAATGGCCTCTAAATGTCCAAGTTATAGGAAGAGTCTTCTGTTTCTCACTTAAAGAAGCTAGAACTGATTAAGCTTACTGAGGAGGGCATGTCATAAAGGGAGATAAGCCTTTTGTGTCAAACGGCTACCCATGTTATCAACGGAAGGGAAAAGTGCTACTTCGGTGAACACATGAATGATAAGAAACAGAATGGCCTTATTGCTGATATGGAGTAAGTTTGAGTGGTCTGGACAGACAATCACACCAGCCACCACATTCTCTTGGTGCTGCTGCTAAGTTGCTTCTGTCGAGTCCGACTCTTTGTGACCACATGGACTGTGGTCACAAAGTCCATCAGGCTCCTCGTCCATGGCAAGAATACTGGAGTGGGTTGCTATGCCCTCCTCCAGGGGATCTTTCCAACTGAGAGATTGAACCCACATCTCTCCTGTCTCCTGCACTGGCAGGTGGGTTCTTTACCACTACTGCCACCTGAGGAGCCCCACATTCTTGTAGGCAAAGACTAATCCAGAGCAAGTCTCTCACTCTCTTCAGTTCTATAGGCTGAGAGAGGAGAGGAAACAGCAGAAGAAAAATGTGAAGCTAACTGACTTTGGTTCATGAGTTTTAAGGAAAGAACTCGTCTCCATAACAAATGCAAGGTAAAGCAGCAAGTGCTGGTGTAGAAGCTGCAGCAAGTTACTCAGAAGATCTAGCTCAGATCATTAACTAAACAATGGTTTTTCTTTATATTGGAGGAAGATGCCATCCAGGGCCTTAATAAGCTAAAAAAAAGTTGGTGCCTGGCTTGAAAATTTCAAAGGATGGACTGACTTTCTTGTTAGGGACTAATGCAGCTGGTGACTTGAAGTTGAAATCAGTGNGCTGGTGTAGAAGCTGCAGCAAGTTACTCAGAAGATCTAGCTCAGATCATTAACTAAACAATGGTTTTTCTTTATATTGGAAGAAGATGCCATCCAGGGCCTTAATAAGCTAAAAAACAGTTGGTGCCTGGCTTGAAAATTTCAAAGGATGGACTGACTTTCTTGTTAGGGGCTAATGCAGCTGGTGACTTGAAGTTGAAATCAGTGCTTATTTATCATTCCCCAAATCAGGGTCCTTATGAATTATGCTAAATCTACTCTGCTCTACCAATGGAACAACAAAGCATGGATTACAGCACATCTGTTTGCAGCGTGGTTTACTGAATATTTTAAGCACGCAGTTGAAACCTATGGCTCAGAAAAGATTCCTTTCAAAAACTGCTGCTCAGTGACAATGTACCTGGTTACACAATGTACAACAAGAGTCATGATTGGTTTTGTGCCTACTAAATGCAGTACCCAATCTGTAGCTCATGAATCAAAGGATCATTTCAACTTTCAAGCCTTATCACTTGAGAAATACATTTTGTAAAGCTACATCTTCCAAATATGAATCTGGGCAAAGTAAATAAAACCCTGCAAAGGTAGGACATGGGAAAAGGTAAAAACATCAGCATTAATAGGAAATTAGAAGTTGGTTCCAGCATTGATGGAAGACTTGAAGGGCTTCAGGACTTTAGTGGAGGAAGTAATTTCATCTGTGGTAGGAATAGTGAGAGAAGACTCTGAAGATGTGATTAAATTACTGCAATCTCATGATCAGACCTTAACAGATGAGTAATTGCTTCTTACGGATGAGCCAAGAAAGCGATTTCTTCAGATGGAAACAACTCCTCATGAAGATGCTGGGAAGATTGTTGCAAATAACAACAAAAGATTTAGAACATTATGTCAACTTAGTTGATAAAACAATGGCAGGGTTTGAGTGGACTGACTCTAATTTTGAGGGAGGTCTACTGTGGGTAATATATGCTATCCAACAGCACTGCCTGCTACCAAGAAGTCATTTGTGAAAGGGAGTCAATGGTGTGGCAAACTTCATTGTTGTTTATTTTAAGAAACTGTCGCAGCTACCACAGCATTCAGCCATCACCACTCTGATCAGCCAGCAGCCATCAACACTGAGCCAAGAGCCCCCACAGCAAAAAAGATTATGGCTTGCTGAAGAAGGCTCAGATGGTTAACAGTTTTTAGCAATGAGATGTTTTTTAATGATGGTATTCAAATTGGCATTTTTAAGACAATTCTGTTGCATGACTAATAAATGATAGTATAGTATAAATAGAACTTTTATATACACTAAGCAACCAGAAAATTCTTGCTACTCACTTTATTGCAGTGGTGCGTAACCCAATCGACAATATCTTCAAGGTCTGTCTGAAGTTAAAAAAAAATCCAGGAGCCAAAAGTTACAATTCCTCATTCAGTAATATTCAAAGGTATTATTTGACTTCATATCTATTGAAGTTTTATGAAATGAAACACAGTTATTTTTAACTAGTGTTACTAGTATTCACTATTGATTTTCCAGGGAGCAGGTGTCTTGCAGAAAAATCAGCAGAATTATTTGAACTAAGCATTTAGCAAGCGAGATGATGATTTTTTTCCCCAGAAAGCAACTGAACGATAAAGGGTCCAATTCAATATAGAGAGCTTGCACATAGAATTCGAATCACATACCTTTTCAGTGAAAGAATTATCTTATCCATGTGGGCTTTATTTCTTAATTAAAGGAAAACAATATAATTCAAGTAATTATCATCATTTCTTAACATTTGTTTAAAGAACAAGTCACTTAATCTAATTTATTGGGAGAGACCCCTTAGTGGTATTTGTGCAAATGTGCAAGAAGAATAAAGTTCCTTAGAATAATAACTCCCTCTCCCTCTCACATTCATTCTATGGCTTTTTCTCTGTGAAATAAATACTTCAGTAATTTGACTAGTATCTTAAAATTTCTGATTGATTATTTGCTTAGGGACTGAACCGAAGATTATCTTATTTTATATATGAATGAATGTTAATTTTGAAATAATATTTTAAATGTTCTTACGTATATAAATATGTACTTATTTGGTGAGTATAAAAGTGTAAGCACATCACTTTTGTTCTCATCATCCACAGGCAATTGTTCTTGACATTCGCATAATTTTCCTTCCAAGTGTTCACCTGTATATTTACACATAAATGTGAATGCTATTGATTAAACAGTGTTGTATCTGCTTTTTCACTAAGTCGTTTCTCATGTAGACAATTGTTATTTAACAGTCTTTGAAAACATAGTTTTAAGGCTTCAATGTAGTTTGATTGTGACCTGCATAACTCTGCCTCCACTGTTAACATTTCATTTCTATATTTTCATTGTATAAATAGTCCTAATCAAATAGCTTTATATATGTACTCCTTGATCTTCTCTATTAGTCAAGACTCATTCTTTTATTTGTAAATGCCACAAAAAAGCGCAGACTAGTTTCACTGGAAACCCGAAGCAAGCATCATGTGTTAGAAGAACAGTGTGACAGTTTGTTGGGTCACAAACTCCAAACAGTTGTCGAAAATGGCAAGGCTGGCATGAGGACTCCAGAATGTTTACAGCTCTTGACTCAAAAAAAATTACATTACTCCTCTGAGTTTCTTGTTCTTCCTAAAGTTGTGTATTAACTTTTCTCTTCATTATCTGATCTCTTGGAGTCATTGAATACAGATATTCTATCTGCTGTCCCCTTCAGTTCAGTTCAGTCGCTCAGTCGTATCCGACTCTTTGTGACCCCATGAATTGCAGCATGCCAGGCCTCCTTGTCCATCACCAACTCCCGGAGTTCACTAGTCCATCTAGTTGGTGATGCCCCCTTACTATCTTTAATTACTGTAAGAAGCTTGCACAACTTTGTCTCACTTTGACTCCAGAGACAAAATTTCAGGGAGGGTGCTCTTTGAGTCTGCTTGGGTCTGATGCTCATGACTGAACCGCCCACACCTGGAGGGCAGTATGGAGGGCAGCAGGGTGCTCTGAATAAGTCAGCTTGAGCCAGGTGTCCACCTGTGAACTGAGTTTGTATTACAGCATTGTTGCTTTTACTTAAGTCTATATTGGAGACATAGATCATTTGGAAGGACTCTGTGATGGGTGAGTTACACCACCAGAGGAATCCCCACCGTTTTGCTACTAGAAACCTGCTTCTTCCTATTAGGGCAAGACACAGCCGTGAAACCATGGACATTATGATTTTTAAATTTGTTGGGTACAAATTAATTGCCTGGGGAAAGAAGAATGTGGGTGAGATCTTTTGACTATTGAAATTAGACTTTCTGATAAGCTCAGATGTGAAATTTAAGACTTAAAATATTATTAGAGAAGTCAAGAATATAGTGTCTTCTCTGGTGGCTCAGAGGTTAAAGCATCTGCCTCCAATGCGGGAGACCCAGGTTCAATCCCTGGGTCGGGAAGATCCCCTGGAGAAGGAAATGGCAACCCACTCCAGTATTCTTGCCTGGAGAATCCCATGGACGGAGAAGCCTAGTAGGTTACAGTCCACGGGGTCGCAAAGAGTCAGACACCACTGAGCGACTTCACCTCACCTCACGTCAGGCATAACTGAAAACAGCTGCAATAAACTGTTGAAATGGTGGTAGTTTGAGTGGTAAAGATGGAGCCCTTCATCCAATCTAGTCCTGGAAGATGCAACATATTCAGAAGGACATCTGGAACTTCATGCATTGTTTCTCTACATCTCCTGGGATGTGGCCTTTAACTTGAATGAAACCAAATGTTTTCTAAATCAGGGATTTTTCCCTGCTAACTAGATCTTAGTAACATAGTACCTCAACAAATTTTCTTCATTGCACCCAATGGACCAACTAAAATCTATATGTAACAATGTATTTGGGATAAGGAGGTATATCTACACTGCTTATGAAGTTAGGGATACATTCTTTTTTTTAAATTAAAAAAAATTTTAAATCTTTTTGACCATGCTATGTGGCATGTGAGATCTTTGTCCCCTTGCCAGGAATTGAACCTGTTCCCCCTGCATTGGAAGTGCAGACTCAACCACTGGACAACAAGGGAAGTCCCAGGGATACATTCTTTATACCTAACCTTGCCCGTCCATCTTCAGATGTACCCTATGCACTCTGAAGCTAGTACATCTTAATAAACATTCACTTGTTTTTTTGTCTTTTCAAAGAAACTTTATACTACAATATTTTAAGCATGCTAAATTGCTTCAGTCATGTCCGACTCTTTGCGACCCTATGTATCATAGCCCACCAGGCTCCTCTGTCCATGGGATTCTCCAGGCAAGAATCCTGGAGTGGGTTGCCATTTCCTTCTCCAGTGGATATTCCTGGCCAAAGGATCGAACCCAGGTCTCCTGTAATCCATGTAGATTCTTTACAATCTGAGCCACCAGGGAAGCCCAGTTATAGGCATCATACATACAAAACTCAACAACTTTTAAAGAGGTCTTAATAATCCATTTTTCCCCCATATTTTATTTATGGTGAAAACACTGTGTCCATAATTATTTGGAAGAGTCCTCTTGGAGAAACTCTGGTTAATTGTGTGTGTCAACTTGATTGGGACACAGAATGTCCAGATAGTTGGTCAACCAATATTCTGGATATTTCAATGAGAGGGTTTGAATTTAACATTGAAATCAACAGACTGAGTAAAGCAGATTGCTCTCCCTGAGTGAGCCTTGCCCAGTCAGTTGAAGAAATGAGTATATCAAAAGTTTGACCATCCACCTGACTAAGTTCCTCCTGCCTGATTGACTTCACATTGTGACATGGATTTTTTTTTTTTTTTCCTGCTTTTGGATATACTGCCAAATTGAAATTTCGACTCTTACTGGATATTGAACCTGCCAGTCTTTGGAATGGAGCTACATCATAAGCTTTCTTGGTTCTCAGGTTTCGACTGCTACTACCCATTGGCTCTCTTTGGATTCTGTTTCTCTATGTCTCTATCTGGAGAACATAAGACAAATTTTGGTACTGAGAATAGTTTTAGAGGAACAGAATTTTGAGATGAATTTTATGCATTGGTGCTGGTGTCTCTGGAATTGACTATCAACTGGGGAACTTTGGCAGAAACTAATGCCTGTGGCCAGTGATTTTTCATGTAAATGAATTTTGAAACACTCTCACTCTGTTCAATAACGTTTGGGTGTCAAAAGATATATTAACACATCTCGGGTTAATAATGTGTTAATATGGTTAGAATTAAAGTTGCAAATGACTCTGGTTCCAGTAGTAAATGTAGCACTGATGTGATTTGGCCATACAGATATGAAAAATATCTTCATAGGATTTTCCTAATTGACCTCTTACAAGAAGCATGAATCTGGATGTCTGTGTTTATGATACTTTTGAACATTTTCCTCAGTAAATTTAATGACACTGGCCAGTTTCTCCTAATGTGGCTGGAAGAGTGTTGAGAGAAAAGGATGAGCTCAGGGATTTGAATCCCCAGTTCAAGTGCTGCATAAGTGACCTAAAGCTTCTCTGGGTGCCTTAGAGAAGACCCTTATTTCTTGTAGCCTTAAAGCTGAAATTGCTAAAAAAATTAAAAAAAAATTTCATTCTGTCAGTGGCTAAATGAAATTTGAACTCCCACCTCCCAGGGCGTCTGCTGCAGACTGAGGGCATGAAAGGGACAGAATGGGATCCTGAAAGTTGGAATGGGAACGTGTCGGAATACCCTGACGAAACTGAGACATCAAACCCATGAATTCTGATGAATCTTCTTGGCCAGTGGAAGAATACTCTCTGTTCCCACTGTAAGCGATCTCTTCGCCCCCATCTGAAGGGATACAATAAAGTCTGCATTGCCTAAATAAACTCTATTGGTCTCTCCTGAGGCAGTTGCCATGCAAGAAATGCGACCCACACCCATCACCCACCTTTGCTTTGACACCTGTAACTAGACTCCAGTCCCAGTAGGTCTGTACAGGTGAGGTTTATAGCGTGTGAACCATTGGAGATGTGCTACACCCTAAGAGAAGTACTCGAGTTTTCTAATTTATACAGACAGAAGTCTAGGGACCTATGCGGGAGTAGATATCAATAGTGTAGGGTAAAGGAGGGAGGAGAGTAGAGCTGAGTCAGGTTGAATTTACTGATACAGACTCACTGAGCAAGGATTCTGTGTTTCGTGGGGCAGATCAGAGTGTTACTGAGGACTGTGACAGTTTCTTTGGGTGATTGACTAAAGCAGGTATTGCAAGGTGAACCATAGTGGACCAGCTGAAAGTGTCCAAACAACCTTGGTTTACTGAAGAGGAAGGGATGTAAATACTTAGGGAGACAGGAATGTTTGTGGGTGTTTGTCATTTAAGACATCTTTACCTGTACAGAGAGCATCCAGAAGACAGAACTTTCACCATGATGATGAGAAATAAATTTGTAATGAGAGCCCAGCACCTTGGAAGAGCTCCACGAATGTTCTTCTCTGTAACCAGATCTCACAGTGGGAACTGTAGTCTCTGAATTGGGAAACCTCAATGACACTGGAATAATAGGATCCTGGATAACAGGAGCCAGTTTGTGGCCAAAGACCACCACAGGCAAGGTGGGTGTGGCTGTGGTCATGACTTACAGTAACAAGGCAGTGGTCAGCTTAGTCTCACCCATGCAGACATGGCCT
>SJYW01000758.1:77692-90034 GCA_006410735.1 Raphicerus campestris | reverse complement strand
AGTTGGTGATGGACAGGGAGGCCTGGCATGCTACAGTCCATGGGGTTGCAAAGTGTCAGACATGACTGAATGACTGAACTGAAGAAAGGTAGAAAACTCCCACACTTTCACATTTATTTCCCATCCTCTTGTATACAAATGTCTTACTCATAAGTCTAGAGTAGTTGCTACCTCCTGCTTACTAAGTTCAATACACATAAAATCATCAGTGTAACTGACCAGTGTAATATCTTATGGAAACAAGATCCCCATGAACTAAATTATGATATAGGACTAGAGAGTTGACATATCCTTAAGGTAAGACAAGGCAGATGGTTTTCAGATTTTGCCAGCTGAAAGTAAACAGTTCTGGGGGGCTTTATTAACAGAAAGAAATGAACGCTTTTGCCAGATGATGCCTGCACACCAGGTACAAGGGGATGTCTTAATTTGTTCAAACAATGAATCACATTGTTTGTGTGCCACCACATTTGGCACAGCCCCTGCAACTGAATTCACAACCTGGTTAAGCCTACAATAATCCACTTTGGTTTTTCAAGATTCATCTTTTTGTTGTTGTTGTTTCATCGCTAAGTTGTGTCCAACTCTTTGAGACCCCATGGACTGCAGCACACCAGGCTTCTCTGTCTTTCACTATCCCATATTTTGCTCAAACTCATTAAGTCGATGATGCCATCCAACCGTCTCATCCTCTGTCATCCCCTTCTCCTCCTACCCTTGATCTTTCATAGCATCAGGGTCTTTTCCAATGAGTTGGCTCTTCACATCAGGTGGACAAATATTGGAGCTTCAGCTTCAGCATCAGTGAATATCTTTCCAGTGAATATCCTTCCAATGTTTATCCAAGGTTGATTTCCTTTACTATTGACTAGCTTGACCTCCTTTAGGATTCCTTTAGGACTGACTAGTTTGATCTCCAAGGGACTTTTAAATGTCTTTTCCAGCACAATTTGAAAGCATCATTTCTTCAGCGCTCAACCCTCTTTAAGGTCCAACTCTCATATCCATACATGACTACTGGGAAAAAACCACAGCTTTGACTATACGGATCTTTGATGGTAAGGTGGTGCCTCTGCTTTTTAATATATAGGTTTGTTGTAGTTTTCTTCCAAGGAGCATCTTTTTATTTCTTGGCTGCAGTCACTGTCCACAGTGATTTTGGACCTCACAAAAGTAAAAATCTGTCACTGCTTCTACTTTTTGCCTACCTATTCGCCATGAAGTGATTGAACCAGATGTCATGATCTTAGTTTTTTGAACACTGAGTCACAAGCCCAATGGATGACTTAGATAGGGATGAGTTAGATGCCACCACCTCTGCATTTTCCAAATCCATAATGCTGGCCCTAACTGCAGTCCTTCCAGGAATTCAGTATTACTTTTGGTTACTGTTCTCTTAGGTAGAGGCGGTTGTGGTGGTGAAAGCTTTTGGATTTTCCCACCATAATAGCCCTCAGTCCACTGGCCAGGGCACCCATATGGGGATTCTGCCAGTGGCCAAGGATGTCTATCCCAACCAGGCATTCCAGAACTGATTAAATGATTACAGACTGAATTCAGGGATTTTCTGGGCTCACTGTGAGAGGGTCCCTATCTAGGACTCTGTTGTTCACCTGATCTTCATTCCTCCCTTCTGTGGCTGAAGGGCCACAGTGATATTTTGGATCTTTTGGAATTAGTGCCCAATATTTACCAAGAGATTCAGTTATTAATATTTCCTTTACCACAGTGTACCCTGGTAAAGGCCGTGGATCCTTCAGGGGAAGGCTGAGAGAAAGATGAACAATGTACATTTGTGGCAATGTACAGGGGTCCATCTTTAAGGACCTTCTCCTTTCCCTTCTTCATTCAAGGAGTTTGGGGTCTGCAAGTTGGCTCAAGTCTGAGACTGATTGAGGGGCCATGATTCTTTAAAAAAAAAAAAAAAAAACTTCCATTAGACTTTTGTTCACTTGGCCTAAAATATTTCTGGTTCTACCGATCAAGTGAGGAGTAATAGGCTTCCTATCTGTTTCACTTCGTGGAGCACCATGAGGAAGTCACCAGGCCATGTCTGCATGGGTNCTCCTTTCCCTTCTTCATTCAAGGAGTTTGGGGTCTGCAAGTTGGCTCAAGTCTGAGACTGATTGAGGGGCCATGATTCTTAAAAAAAAAAAAAAAATTCCATTAGACTTTTGTTCACTTGGCCTAAAATATTTCTGGTTCTACCGATCAAGTGAGGAGGTAATAGGCTTCCTATCTGTTTCACTTCGTGAAGCACCATGAGGAAGTCACTAGGCCATGTCTGCATGGGTGAGACTAAGCTGACCACTGCCTTGTTACTGTAAGTCATGACCACAGCCACACCCACCTTGCCTGTGGTGGTCTTTGGCCACAAACTGGCTCCTGTTATCCAGGATCCTATTATTCCAGTGTCATTGAGGTTTCCCAATTCAGAGACTACAGTTCCCACTGTGAGATCTGGTTACAGAGAAGAACATTCGTGGAGCTCTTCCAAGGTGCTGGGCTCTCATTACAAATTTATTTCTCATCATCATGGTGAAAGTTCTGTCTTCTGGATGCTCTCTGTACAGGTAAAGATGTCTTAAATGACAAACACTCACAAACATTCCTGTCTCCCTAAGTATTTACATCCCTTCCTCTTCACTAAACCAAGGTTGTTTGGACACTTTCAGCTGGTCCACTATGGTTCACCTTGCAATACCTGCTTTAGTCAATCACCCAAAGAAACTGTCACANTATACATATATTATACTTAATACACTGTATTATACATAGTATAGTGTATATACAAACACAAATGTTTTTGTTTTTTTTCTCTCTTTATCCCTACTTATGTAACATAAGATTATTAATTTTATGTCATAGTATTAAGTATTGTTCACTTTACATTATAGTTTTTAAGTTACAAAATATTAAGGAGAATAGTAAACATGACTCAAAGAATTTACCTCCTCTTCTAGAGAAAGGGCTAGTATTTTTCTGTTTATGCATAGGGTAGTTGTGTCATACAAAATGGAATTATAATTTTGTTACTGTCTTCATTTGGAGGTTAAGTGTGGTTTGAGAAGATGCACATGGGTGCCAGGTTGACAAGGGGTAGACTGCTGACTGTTGTTTTCTGTCAGTCTAACTGGGAAAGGGGCTTCCTTGATAGATCAGTTGGTAAAGAATCCACCTGCAATGCAGGAGACCCCGGTTTGATTCCTGGGTTAGGATGATCCCCTGGAGAAGGGAAAGGCTACCCACTCCAGTATTCTGGCCTAGAGAATTCTATGGACTGTATAGTCCCTGCAGTTGCAAAGAGTTGGATACAGCTGAGCGACTTTCACACATACATGTGCAAAACTGGACCATGGGATGCCCACATACATGGTCAAACACTATTCTGGGTGATTTTGAATGAGTTTAACATTTAGATCCATAGGCTGAGCAACTCATATTGCCTCCCTGATGTGAATGGGCCTCATCCAATCATCTGAAAGTCTGAGTATATCAAAATGCTGACCCTCCCTGAATAAGAAGGAATTCTTCCAGCATGACTGTCTTTGAGCTGCAATATTGATCTTTTTTCCTCTTTTAAACTTTAACTGAGACATCAGATCTTCCTGGATCTTAAGTTTACTGTCCTTCATGCTGGGATTACACTAGCAGCCCTCTTGTGGGTCATCAGCTTGCTGACTACAGGTCTGGGGACTTGCCAGCCTCCATAATTGGATGAGCCAATCGCTTATAATAAATCTCTGTGTATGTCTGTTTCTGTCTGTCTCTGCACATACACCCAAACACATATTCTATTGGTTCTGTTTGTCTGGAAAATTCTGACTAATATATGTTCTTTAAAAATATGGTTATATCTTCATTACAAAATAGAGTGTCTAAATAACTTCTTTAGTAATTGATATCTTATAGACTTTTCCAAAGTATACTGATGACACCTCAAATGATTATTGTGTAGCTCAATCATTTCCAGCCCATACATTCCCTACTAGGTAGAAAGTCAGATTTCTCCCTTACATTTTGTTCTTAACATATAGTACATGCACAAATGTACATTAGATGTACATTAGATTATTAGTCAACATTCATATTATCCCACTCATAGCTATTGCCTGCATGCTAAGTCACTTTAGTTGTATCCAACTCTTTTGGGGCCCTATGAACTATAGCCCACAAGGCTCCTCTTTCCATGAGATTTCCTAGGCAAGAATACTAGAGTGGGTTGCTATGTCCTTCTTCAGGGGAACTTCCTGACCCAGGGATTGAACCTGTGTCTCTTTTGTCTCCTGCATTGGCAGGTGGGTTCTAAAACAGGGATCAGTTTATTTATCTTTGTTGGAATATTCAATACACATCTCAATGCCTGACAATTAATTGGTAGCAAATATAAGTTGACTTATTAAGAGGAATGTATAATATATACTTAGGTAAAGTCCTTAATGGAGAAGGCAATGGCATCCCACTCCAGTACTCTAAATCCCATGGATAGAGGAGCCTGGCAGGCTACAGTTCATGGGGTCGCTACGAGTTNTATAATATATACTTAGGTAAAGTCCTTAATGGAGAAGGCAATGGCATCCCACTCCAGTACTCTAAATCCCATGGATAGAGGAGCCTGGCAGGCTACAGTTCATGGGGTCGCTACGAGTTGGATACCACTGAGCGACTTCACTTTCACTTTTCACTTTCATGCATTGGAGAAGGAAATGGCAACCCACTCCAGTGTTCTTGCCTGGAGAATCCCAGGGACGGGGGAGCCTAGTGGGCTGCTGTCTCTGGGGTCACACAGAGTCGGACACGACTGAAGTGACCTAGCAGTAGCAGCAAGGTCCTTAAAATCTGAGTCCTTAAGATCTTGCCTTTTCACCCATTTTAAATAGTATTTCAAAGGGTACAGACGTTTTAGTGTCTTAGATATTTTTTAGCATAAATAATGTTTCCTGACTAGTGACACTTTATGGTTTTGTAAAAATCAAGACTGCCAAAATAAGAGCAAAGTGAGGTTATTCACTTGACATCAGCCACTATCATTAGCATTTGTCACTGAATCAAAGACAGGTATTGGAGTGGGAAAACTTTGTAGAGAATAAAAGTGAGGGCTTCAGGCGACCTCCCATTGGAAGTTGTTGATAAGAGGAAGCTGGAGGCAGGCTAACTGAAAGGGGGACACATGTTATGTGTTGGATTTGGGGAGCATATCTAGCTTTCTTTGGTTGGTTCTGAGACAAGCATAAGCTGGCAACCACTGACCAAGTCCTGACCTTTATGAACAGACTGCTGCAGACCTGTAGTTGGTCTTTTTGGACTGAGAGTGGCAGGAAATTTTGGATCAGAGTTCTGTTGTCTTAGGGCTTCCCTGGTGGCTCAGAGGTTAAAGCGTCTGTCTGCAATGTGGGAGACCTGGGTTCAATCCCTGGGTCGGGAAGATCCCCTGGAGAAGGAAATGGCAACCCACTCCAGTCTTACATCATTTGTGCATTTGCATATTCAGTCTCTCAGCATGAATTATATTATAGTTAAGTTAAAAAGTATAAAATTGCCCATCTACATTAAAAAGGGAAGGGATTTTGGCATATTCATAGTGATGATTAACTGTTGAATGTACCTCATTGATGGTTGAGAATATGAATGCACAGGTCAAGTATCTGGATTGTGGTGGAGATTCCCTCATAGGACATTTCTGAAAATACGTTTGAGTAATAAACTAAGGGCACACACAATCTCCTTCTTCTGTAAAGCAATGCATTATCTGTTGTAGTGCAGGTTGTTAAAATATACCTTCTTATGATCTAACTTTAATTATGGCTGCATCAGCAAATTCCACCCTGCCTCTCCAATTTAGAAGATTTTTCTGGCTGTGTTTAGCCAGTTTATTCCAGCCCTTGGTCTACTAATTCCCATTAGCCCCGTGGAAGAGAAAATTGCACTTAAGTAGAAGAGCGATGTGTTCAAATGATAAATGTTCACATACTGAATCCTTCCATTCAGGAATATGAAAACATGAGGAACGGAAACGTTGGTTACCCATTTTTTCCTTTGACTTATCATTTTCATCAATCATTTGCAAAACATAAATGGACACTTTGTTCTTACTCCACTCTATCTCCCATATATTATCTAAGAAGAATATGCATGTCATGACTCTAAGAAAATGATGTATACCTTAATGTGAAGTAGAGCTTTTTTAAAAAAAAAGTAATAAAGAGAAAAAAAAAGATTTTCCCCTTAGCAGTAAGGGTTTTTCATTGCAAAAATGTAACTGTTGGATTCTTTAGTCTTTTATAAGCACTGACTAATACAGTCATACATAGAATGTGTATGTTACAAATGAAATAATTTTTTCTTTCATTTTTGTTCTTGCATGGAATAGAAGATTATCATTCATCTCTTCAGCTCCTGTGGCAAGTCTTGGAGAATTTCAGCTCTGTAGTCCTTTAAGTTGCAAACAATATAGCTCCCGCCTCACAAACTGAAATGACCTCAGTAATACTTGACAGAGTATTCAAGTCACCAAGTGCCGAGGGGGCCTACATAGGGACTAGGAACATTTTAAGGGTTCTTCTGAGATTCAGAGGGTAAGTATGGTCTGTTTATGAGAGTTCAAGTTGTTTGTGTCTTTACATGGCTGACTTAAGGNGGGAGCATATCTAGCTTTCTTTGGTTGGTTCTGAGACAAGCATAAGCTGGCAACCACTGACCAAGTCCTGACCTTTATGAACAGACTGCTGCAGACCTGTAGTTGGTCTTTTTGGACTGAGAGTGGCAGGAAATTTTGGATCAGAGTTCTGTTGTCTTAGGGCTTCCCTGGTGGCTCAGAGGTTAAAGCGTCTGTCTGCAATGTGGGAGACCTGGGTTCAATCCCTGGGTCGGGAAGATCCCCTGGAGAAGGAAATGGCAACCCACTCCAGTCTTACATCATTTGTGCATTTGCATATTCAGTCTCTCAGCATGAATTATATTATAGTTAAGTTAAAAAGTATAAAATTGCCCATCTACATTAAAAAGGGAAGGGATTTTGGCATATTCATAGTGATGATTAACTGTTGAATGTACCTCATTGATGGTTGAGAATATGAATGCACAGGTCAAATATCTGGATTGTGGTGGAGATTCCCTCATAGGACATTTCTGAAAATACGTTTGAGTAATAAACTAAGGGCACACACAATCTCCTTCTTCTGTAAAGCAATGCATTATCTGTTGTAGTGCAGGTTGTTAAAATATACCTTCTTATGATCTAACTTTAATTATGGCTGCATCAGCAAATTCCACCCTGCCTCTCCAATTTAGAAGATTTTTCTGGCTGTGTTTAGCCAGTTTATTCCAGCCCTTGGTCTACTAATTCCCATTAGCCCCGTGGAAGAGAAAATTGCACTTAAGTAGAAGAGCGATGTGTTCAAATGATAAATGTTCACATACTGAATCCTTCCATTCAGGAATATGAAAACATGAGGAACGGAAACGTTGGTTACCCATTTTTTCCTTTGAATTATCATTTTCATCAATCATTTGCAAAACATAAATGGACACTTTGTTCTTACTCCACTCTATCTCCCATATATTATCTAAGAAGAATATGCATGTCATGACTCTAAGAAAATGATGTATACCTTAATGTGAAGTAGAGCTTTTTTAAAAAAAAAGTAATAAAGAGAAAAAAAAAGATTTTCCCCTTAGCAGTAAGGGTTTTTCATTGCAAAAATGTAACTGTTGGATTCTTTAGTCTTTTATAAGCACTGACTAATACAGTCATACATAGAATGTGTATGTTACAAATGAAATAATTTTTTCTTTCATTTTTGTTCTTGCATGGAATAGAAGATTATCATTCATCTCTTCAGCTCCTGTGGCAAGTCTTGGAGAATTTCAGCTCTGTAGTCCTTTAAGTTGCAAACAATATAGCTCCCGCCTCACAAACTGAAATGACCTCAGTAATACTTGACAGAGTATTCAAGTCACCAAGTGCCGAGGGGGCCTACATAGGGACTAGGAACATTTTAAGGGTTCTTCTGAGATTCAGAGGGTAAGTATGGTCTGTTTATGAGAGTTCAAGTTGTTTGTGTCTTTACATGGCTGACTTAAGGGTTTCTGATCAGCAGTCTCAGGAAAATGACCATGGAAGTCTTTTCAGTGAAGGAAGTGACCTGATAATATTACCTATTTCACCACTAATGCTCTAATATTTCACATGCAAAATGAACTACTATTAGTTCAAGCAAGTCAAACATCTCTGTTTCTCAAATTTAATTTTCACTGTAACAGTCTTGTTTCCTTGTCTGACTTAAAGGTCTCTGATCTAGGGAAACAAACATTAAAATATATAAGAAAAATATTTGGCTTTCTTTTACACTGTTGATTGACACTCTTCTTCTTTGTGGATATATTCACGAAATAAGCTGCCCTCTGACCCTTTTCACTCAACTCATATTTTAGGCTTTATTTAATTTTAAAATATTTATTTATTTAGCTGCATTGGGTCATGGTTGTGGTGTGTGGAATCTAGTTCCCTGATCAGGGATTGAACCCAAGCCTCCTGTACTGGGAGCATGGAGTCTTAGCCACTGGACTACCAGGGAAGTGCCTGTCTTATGCTTTATTGCTCAGATGTTAGAGGTATTTGATTTTCCATATTTCATTTTATTCTTTGATATGCAACCTTAAGTTCAATGTGAAGAAAATAATAAATTAACTTTGTATTTGAAAACTCATGAAAGCCAATAATATTTATCAATTTTAGCAATCTTGTTCTTTAAAGTGATGATGTTTGTAAAAAGAAGAAATATAATGCTTTATAAAATATTGATGCTAAAATAACTAGTATATAGATTTCAAAACATAAGTGAAGTAATTCTTTTCAGTATCAACAGTAACAACAGCCAAAATGAGCATAGCTGCCTACATTATAGCCAAATACACCATAAGCCATTTTATAATTTATTTATATTCTTTTACATCTACATTTTTTCCTCTCATCAACTGATAATAAAAATTGGTGAATTGCCTTAAAAAAAAGGCAATTTTGAAGTTTCAGGTTTTTAAGTCAGTTTATAATAACTGAAAACAATACTGGTCTTTGTCAAAACAAAGGAGTATACTTGTCCAAGTTTTCATTTAATCTTCCCTGAGATGAAGATTCTCATTAACTTCAATTCACCACCAGTTATTATTCATCTGTGTACCATGGGCTCTGCTATGATTGAACTGTGTCCAGCCCTAACCCCCCCTCCCCCCTTACTAGAGGTAAAACTTTTAAGGAGATGATTAAGGATAAATTAAATTGAATATCATGAATGTGGAGCCCTGATCTCACAGAACACGTGTCCTTATGAAAGAGGAAGAAATGTCCAACTCCCCCCTGACCCTTTGCCCGCTCTCTCTCTCTCACTCACACACACAGACACACACATACTCTATCAACTGTCTCTTATACACATCTCAATCTTGTTCTTTAAAGTGATGATGTTTGTAAAAAGAAGAAATATAATGCTTTATAAAATATTGATGCTAAAATAACTAGTATATAGATTTCAAAACATAAGTGAAGTAATTCTTTTCAGTATCAACAGTAACAACAGCCAAAATGAGCATAGCTGCCTACATTATAGCCAAATACACCATAAGCCATTTTATAATTTATTTATATTCTTTTACATCTACATTTTTTCCTCTCATCAACTGATAATAAAAATTGGTGAATTGCCTTAAAAAAAAGGCAATTTTGAAGTTTCAGGTTTTTAAGTCAGTTTATAATAACTGAAAACAATACTGGTCTTTGTCAAAACAAAGGAGTATACTTGTCCAAGTTTTCATTTAATCTTCCCTGAGATGAAGATTCTCATTAACTTCAATTCACCACCAGTTATTATTCATCTGTGTACCATGGGCTCTGCTATGATTGAACTGTGTCCAGCCCTAACCCCCCCTCCCCCCTTACTAGAGGTAAAACTTTTAAGGAGATGATTAAGGATAAATTAAATTGAATATCATGAATGTGGAGCCCTGATCTCACAGAACACGTGTCCTTATGAAAGAGGAAGAAATGTCCAACTCCCCCCTGACCCTTTGCCCGCTCTCTCTCTCTCACTCACACACACAGACACACACATACTCTATCAACTGTCTCTTATACACATCTCAATCTTGTTCTTTAAAGTGATGATGTTTGTAAAAAGAAGAAATATAATGCTTTATAAAATATTGATGCTAAAATAACTAGTATATAGATTTCAAAACATAAGTGAAGTAATTCTTTTCAGTATCAACAGTAACAACAGCCAAAATGAGCATAGCTGCCTACATTATAGCCAAATACACCATAAGCCATTTTATAATTTATTTATATTCTTTTACATCTACATTTTTTCCTCTCATCAACTGATAATAAAAATTGGTGAATTGCCTTAAAAAAAAGGCAATTTTGAAGTTTCAGGTTTTTAAGTCAGTTTATAATAACTGAAAACAATACTGGTCTTTGTCAAAACAAAGGAGTATACTTGTCCAAGTTTTCATTTAATCTTCCCTGAGATGAAGATTCTCATTAACTTCAATTCACCACCAGTTATTATTCATCTGTGTACCATGGGCTCTGCTATGATTGAACTGTGTCCAGCCCTAACCCCCCCTCCCCCCTTATTAGAGGTAAAACTTTTAAGGAGATGATTAAGGATAAATTAAATTGAATATCATGAATGTGGAGCCCTGATCTCACAGAACACGTGTCCTTATGAAAGAGGAAGAAATGTCCAACTCCCCCCTGACCCTTTGCCCGCTCTCTCTCTCTCACTCACACACACAGACACACACATACTCTATCAACAGGCAGCCATCTCTAAGCCAGGAAGAGAGTGCTAGAACCTTCATCTTAAACTTTGCAAGATCTAGAACTGTGAGAAAATAAATTTCTACTGTTGTTGCCTCCCAGTTGATGGTATTTTGTTAAGGCAGCTTGAGCAAAGAAAAGCAGATCTTTTTAATTCCTGTCAACAGGGATATCTTTTGTAGCTTAGAGTCCTGTTTGTTTCGTTCTTTCATTTCAAGGGTACATTTGTTCATTTCTTTTATTCATTCTTTTTTTTAAAAAATAGGTTTTCTTTTCTGTAGCAGTTTTAGATTCAGGGCAAAATAGAGAAGAGGATGCAGAGATTTCCTATATTCTGCTTCCTTACTCATGCACAGACTCCTCTATTATCACATCCAACACCAGAGTGGTCCGCCGGTTGTAGATGATGAACCTTTACTGACACATCATTATCATCCAAAGGTCACGGTTTACATGAGCATTCACTATTGATGGTGAGCTTTCTACAGATTTGGACAATGAATGATGTCATATATCCTCCGTGATGACATCATACAATATAGTTTCACTCCGTTAAAAATTCTCTGATCCTGACCCAATTTGATGTAAGTCATATCCGAATGGTCTAGTGGTAAAACAATGAATCTGAATTTGACAATAAGGCATTCATGATCTGAGCCATAGTTAGCTCCCGGTCTTGTTTTTGCTGACTGTGTAGAGCTTCTCCATCTTTGGCTGCAAAGAATATAATCAATCTGATTTTGGTGTTGACCATCTGGTGATGTTCATGTGTAGAATTGTCTCTTGTGTTGTTGAAAGAGGGTGTTTGCTGTGACCAGTGTGTTCTGTTGGCAAAACTCTATTAGCCTTTGCCCTGCTTCATTCCATATTCCAAGGCCAAATTTGCCTGTTACCCCTGCTGTTTCTTGACTTCCTGTTTTTGCATCCCAGTCCCCTATAATGAAAAGGACATATTTTTGGGGTGTTAGTTCTAAGGGACTAGATCTGATAGATAGAGTGCCTGATGAACTATGGACAGAGGTTAATGATACTGTATAGGAGACAGGGATCAAGACCATCACGAGGAAAAGAAATGCAAAAAAGCAAAATGGCTGTCTGAGTAGGCCTTACAAATAGCTGCGAAAAAGAAGAGAAGCAAAAAGCAAAGGAGAAAAGGAAAGATATAAGCATCTGAATGCAGAGTTCCAAAGAATAGCAAGGAGAGATAAGAAAGCCTTCCTCAGTGATCGATACAAAGAAATAGAGGAAAACAACAGAATGGGAAAGACTAGAGATTTCTTCAAGAAAATTAGATATGCCAAGGGAACATTTCATGCAAAGACAGGCTTGATAAAGGACAAAAATGGTATAAACCAAACAGAAGCAGAAGATACTAAGAGATGGCAAGAATACACAGAAGAACTGTACAAAAAAAAATTTGCTACCAAGATAATCATGACGGTGTGATCACTCACCTAGAGACAGACATCCTGGAATGTGAAGTCAAGTGGGCCTTAGAAAGCATCACTATGAACAAAGCTAGT
>SJYW01000758.1:9466-58705 GCA_006410735.1 Raphicerus campestris | reverse complement strand
TAAATCAACTCTACTTTGATAAAACAGAATGAAAGCAAACACAAAAATTGCATTTACCTTTGAAGCTGCTCAGCCATTTCTGACTCTCTCTGATCCCATGAACTGTAACCCAGGCTCCTTCATGGGATTTTCCAGGGAAGAATATGGATCGCCATTACCTTCTCCAGGGGAGCTTCAGAACCTGGGGACTGAACCTGGGTTTCCTGCATTGCCAGCAAATTCTTTACCATCTGAGCCACCAGGGAAGCCCCAAATCATATTTAGAGAGTATGAAAAATATATTACCTGAGCGCAACTTTCCTTCCTTCCAGAGCCAGTGAAAAGGACAGCAGACTATCAAGTGAAAGGGATCAGACACTGAGATGGGCTTCTCAAGAGTCACCAACCTTTATTTACCCATGTTGGGTATCGGACAGGACACCTATCTTCAGGGATTCTTTTATAGATATAATATGCCATGAAACTAACAGCAATATGACTTTGAACAGGACAGTTAAATTCTAGAGACTTCAAGTTTTTCCTTAATAAAGTAAAGTAAATATATCTAAAATAAAGCCCTATCCTTTCCAAAAAGGGAATGGCAACTCACTCCAATATCCTTGCCTGGAAAATCCCATGGACAGAGGAACCTGGCAGGCACAACTTAGGGACTAAACCACCACCACCAACACCATCCTCTGCAAAACATGTTGGAGTCTATTCAGCAGAAAACTGATGAATGTTATTTTTTTCCAAATTTAACATATTTACACAAGGCATATATTTGAAAATATTTATTTTACCATATATATATGCATACTTTATATCATAATTCTAGTTTACCTATACAAGCCTAAAATACACTAATAGAATTATGTTTTTTCTCTGTAATAAACTTTTAATAAATTTTCAAAGGAATAAACTTGCTTTACAACATTGTGTTAATTTTTACTGTACAGCAGAAATAAATCAGCTATACATATACATATATTCCCTCTTTTTTTGGATTTCCTTCCCATTTAGGTCACCACAGAGCACTGAGTAGAGTTCGCTGAGCTGGAGAGAAGGCTCTTGTTAGTTATCTATTTTATACATAGTATCAACAGTGTAAATATGTCAATCCCAATTTCCCAGTTCATCCCCCTCCCCCCTTGGTGTCCATACACTTATTCTCTCTGTCTGTGTCGCTATTTCTGCTTTGCGAATATGTTCATCTTAGGCATATTTCTGCATTCCACATATATATAAATATATGATATTAGTTTTTCTCTTTGACTTACTCCATTCTGTATGACAGACTTTAGGTCCATCCTTGTCTTTGCAAATGGCACAATTCCATCCCTTTTTTATGGCTGAATAATATTGCATTACAATTAGTTTAACTGGATCTTAAATATCAGAGGAATATTTAATTATGATATTCCCCTCTTAGAAAAATCACCATATTTGAGAAATGCTGAATTAACATTGAAGAGAAAGAAATTAAAATCTTCCTTTGATTCGACCTAATAAGGTGAGAAAAGATTTGCCTTAACATATACTAGAAAATCATCTATATTTTTCATGCAAATACTAATAAGGAAAAGATTAAGGTCCATGGAATTTTACATGAACTTTGAAAATGTTGAAAAAATTGAATTCTACTTTTAAACTGACATGTTCTTAGAAAAAATAAATTCCATTCTTTATCTTTTATGTAAAATAATAAGTAAAGACATTTTCCTGATCTCTCCTGTTCATTTTGTCAGAGAAAGAAATTTAAGTTCATCCCCACAAATTTCCTCTGGGACCTAACATATAATTACTGTCAAGATATTTAGATTGTTGGTACTTTAGAAAGATTAAGTGATTCATCTAACATGAAACGATGAGGTCCCTTTGCAGAGCTGAGAATGGAATTCAGATCACTAGGATAATTGTTAAGAAATTGTCTCTATCTTTTATTTTAAAATAAATTTTAGCTTTCCTGCAGAATTTGTCATTGGTCACTTGTTGAATGGGCTTCCCTGGTGGCTCAGCAGTAACGAAACTTCCCGCCAATGCAGGAGACAGTGCTTTGATCCCTGGGTCAGGAAGATCCCTGGAAGAGGAAATATCTACCCTCTCCAGTATTCTTGCCTGGGAAATTCCATGGACTGAGGAGCCTGGCGGGCTACCATCAATCAGGTCACAAAAGAGTTGGACACGATTAGTGATAGTAAACAACGCAACTGGAGAATGTAGATTGTTTAGTTGATACTGTCATGGGTTGTCATTTCCTCCTCCAGGGGATCTTTCTGATTCAGAAATGGACTCCACGTCTCCTGAGTCTCCTGCATTGAAGGCAGATTCTTTACCACTGAGCTTCTGAGGAAGCCCTTTGGACATATGCTGTCAAATAAATATTTATTGAAAATATGGAAAAATAATGAAAACAGTAAAGCAGTTCACTAAATGTACTGCTAAGAGGCAACAAAATCTGAAAATATTTTTGAAAATTTTTACTTTTAATCCATGAATATATACATTTTGCTATCTATTCACAATGCCTGTTTTGCTTTCTTTACTTATGTGGCCTCAAGTGTTGGACTTCCTTGATAACTCAGATGGTAAAGAATTTTCCTGCAGTGTAGGAGACCTGGGTTTAAACCCTAGGTTGGGAAGATCCCATGGAGAAGGGAATGGCTACCCACTCCAATATTCTTGTCTGGAGAATTCCATGGACACAGGAGCCTGGTGGGCTATAGTCCATGGGGTTATAGAGTCAGACATGAAGAATTATTTATCTGAATAAATTTTAAGTATAAATGGTTGCACGGATTCAGTTAAATAGCATTTATTTAGACCATTTAACATTGTTTAAATTTTTCCCCAAATATTGACATTAGAAAACAAAACTGATTGACCATGGCTGTGAATGAGTTGTCAATCTTGGAGAAGTCGGCACACAGTTGGTACTTAATGAACTGATGCCTGATCAAAAGTAGTCATTAGTGCTTTCCTTGTTTTGGAAGACAATTAAAATTATGTTGAAACTAGTTATAAATATGCCTTAAAGACTCCTGAAAAAAGTTAACTAGATTTGCATGTTATCTGTTAAAATTCAGAGGAATCAGGAAAACAATAAAAAAGATTTGATCACAATTTCTGTGATCATATATTTTATCAAGAAGCAAAAAAAGAGTTCATATATTTTACCCTCTATATATTCAGCCCTCTAGGTGGTCCCTAGTTTAGTTATAATGATCTAGAAGAAGTGTTAAATGTATATGATATCTTTCTATGAGTTTGGTTCATGCTCAGTCATGTCCAAGAGTCATGTCCAACTCTTGGCAACCCCATGAACTATAGCATGCCAGGTTTCCCTGTCCATCACTGACTCTCAGAGCTTACTCAAACTCATGTCTATCAAGTTGGTAATGCAGTCCAACCATCTCATACACTGTCATCCCCTTCTCCCGCCTTTAGTCTTTCCCAGGTCTTTTCCAAAGAGTCAGTTCTTCACATCAGCTGGCCAAAGTATTGGAGTTTCAGCTTCAGCATCTGTCCTTCAGTGAATATTCAGGACTGGTTTCCTTTAGGATGGACTGGTTGGATCTCCTTGCAGTTCAACAGACTCTCAAAATTCTTCTCCAGCATCACAGTTCAAAAGCATCTCTTCAGGTAGCTATGGGTTTCTGTGGGTAGCTATGAAGCTAATTGATTTTTTTCTCTCTGTATTGGGTTTGTTAGTATCTGGTGGAAAGATATTTTCAATATCAATAATATTAACCTCTTTTGAGAATAGGCACCTTTCTTGACCAATTTAATGTCTCAGATTAGTGTTTGAAGCATTTAATTAATTACTCAAATGAAATTTAATTTATTATGCCTGTACTGAATAGATGTTGTGCTTGCCTGCAAGTGCTCATTTGCTCATTCAAACATATTTAAGGAATCCCTACAATACATCAGGCCCTCAGCTCTGCCTGATGATTCTATAAATATTTCCTGAAAATTCTGGTGATAAAATCAATGCTATATTTAATTGTATCATTTTTTATTGAAGTGTAGTTAACTTACAATATTTTGTTAACTTCAAGTGTGCAGAAAAGTGATTCAGTTATATGTGTGTGTGTATATATATATGTATACATATATATATATATATATTGTTTTTCACAATTTCTATTACAAGTTATTGCAAGATCCTGAGTATATTTCCCTGTGCTATACAGGAGATCCTTGGTGATTGTTTCTCTTACATATAGTAGTGATGTGTGCTCAGTTGTGTCCAACGATTTGCAACCCCATGGATTATAGCCCACCAGGCTCCTCTGTTCATGGAATGTTCTAGGTAAGAATGCTGGAGTGGGTTGCCATTTCCTCCTCCAGGGACATACAGTAGTATGCATATGCTAATCCCAAACTTCTAATTTATCTGCCCCCTGCTTCCTTTTTGGTAACTATAAGTTTTCTATGTCTCAATGTGATACTCCCACTGGGGAAAAGGGACATAGAATTAATACACTTGATAGTAATTTTATATTAAACTAAAATTAACGATACAAGCACACACTAATCCTATCAATATCATATTCATCATTAATGTTGCCTTTTGTGCTTTCAAGATGAATCTTCATTCAGGTACTCATAAAATACTAGGAGAAGTTGTTACCAATATTTTCAATACTGGAGCAGCTGAGTGGTCAGTATCATATGTAGACAAAATGATTCTTTGAGGATGAGAAAATAATTCCTACAAGTAGATGGCTCCATTCCAGCTTAGCTTACTCTCCTTCAACTCTTTGTCAGCTTCCTATCCAATATTCAAAAAACAAAGTTAAACAGGAAACATGAGTAGTAGGTACTTTGAGTGTTTCTGGACATTTTATTACTTGGAGTTTTTAAAATGCTTTTGCCTCAAAAGGGATTTTCATAGATTTTAGTGGTNTTTTTTTTTTTTTCAAATTTAACATATTTATGCAAGGCATATATTTGAAAATATTTATTTTACCATATATATATGCATACTTTCTATCATAATTCTAGTTTACCTATACAAGCCTAAAATACACTAATAGAATTATGTTTTTTCTCTGTAATAAACTTTTAATAAATTTTCAAAGGAATAAACTTGCTTTACAACATTGTGTTAATTTTTACTGTACAGCAGAAATAAATCAGCTATACATATACATATATTCCCTCTTTTTTTGGATTTCCTTCCCATTTAGGTCACCACAGAGCACTGAGTAGAGTTCGCTGAGCTGGAGAGAAGGCTCTTGTTAGTTATCTATTTTATACATAGTATCAACAGTGTAAATATGTCAATCCCAATTTCCCAGTTCATCCCCCTCCCCCCTTGGTGTCCATACACTTATTCTCTCTGTCTGTGTCGCTATTTCTGCTTTGCGAATATGTTCATCTTAGGCATATTTCTGCATTCCACATATATATAAATATATGATATTAGTTTTTCTCTTTGACTTACTCCATTCTGTATGACAGACTTTAGGTCCATCCTTGTCTTTGCAAATGGCACAATTCCATCCCTTTTTTATGGCTGAATAATATTGCATTACAATTAGTTTAACTGGATCTTAAATATCAGAGGAATATTTAATTATGATATTCCCCTCTTAGAAAAATCACCATATTTGAGAAATGCTGAATTAACATTGAAGAGAAAGAAATTAAAATCTTCCTTTGATTCGACCTAATAAGGTGAGAAAAGATTTGCCTTAACATATACTAGAAAATCATCTATATTTTTCATGCAAATACTAATAAGGAAAAGATTAAGGTCCATGGAATTTTACATGAACTTTGAAAATGTTGAAAAAATTGAATTCTACTTTTAAACTGACATGTTCTTAGAAAAAATAAATTCCATTCTTTATCTTTTATGTAAAATAATAAGTAAAGACATTTTCCTGATCTCTCCTGTTCATTTTGTCAGAGAAAGAAATTTAAGTTCATCCCCACAAATTTCCTCTGGGACCTAACATATAATTACTGTCAAGATATTTGGATTGTTGGTACTTTAGAAAGATTAAGTGATTCATCTAACATGAAACGATGAGGTCCCTTTGCAGAGCTGAGAATGGAATTCAGATCACTAGGATAATTGTTAAGAAATTGTCTCTATCTTTTATTTTAAAATAAATTTTAGCTTTCCTGCAGAATTTGTCATTGGTCACTTGTTGAATGGGCTTCCCTGGTGGCTCAGCAGTAACGAAACTTCCCGCCAATGCAGGAGACAGTGCTTTGATCCCTGGGCCAGGAAGATCCCTGGAGAAGGAAATATCTACCCTCTCCAGTATTCTTGCCTGGGAAATTCCATGGACTGAGGAGCCTGGCGGGCTACCATCAATCAGGTCACAAAAGAGTTGGACACGATTAGTGATAGTAAACAACGCAACTGGAGAATGTAGATTGTTTAGTTGATACTGTCATGGGTTGTCATTTCCTCCTCCAGGGGATCTTTCTGATTCAGNTACAGGAGACAGTGCTTTGATCCCTGGGTCAGGAAGATCCCTGGAGAAGGAAATATCTACCCTCTCCAGTATTCTTGCCTGGGAAGTTCCATGGACTGAGGAGCCTGCCGGGCTACCATCAATCAGGTCACAAAAGAGTTGGACATGATTAGTGATAGTAAACAACGCAACTGGAGAATGTAGATTGTTTAGTTGATGCTGTCATGGGTTGTCATTTCCTCCTCCAGGGGATCTTTCTGATTCAGAAATGGACTCCACGTCTCCTGAGTCTCCTGCATTGAAGGCAGATTCTTTACCACTGAGCTTCTGAGGAAGCCCTTTGGACATATGCTGTCAAATAAATATTTATTGAAAATATGGAAAAATAATGAAAACAGTAAAGCAGTTCACTAAATGTACTGCTAAGAGGCAACAAAATCTGAAAATATTTTTGAAAATTTTTACTTTTAATCCATGAATATATACATTTTGCTATCTATTCACAATGCCTGTTTTGCTTTNTCCACGTCTCCTGAGTCTCCTGCATTGAAGGCAGATTCTTTACCACTGAGCTTCTGAGGAAGCCCTTTGGACATATGCTGTTGAATAAATATTTATTGAAAACATGGAAAAATAATGAAAACAGTAAAGCAGTTCACTAAGTGTACTACTAAGAGGCAACAAAATCTGAAAATATTTTTGAAAATTTTTACTTTTAATCCATGAATATATCCATTTTGCTATCTATTCACAATGCCAATTTGGTTTCTTTACTTATGTGGCCTCAAGTGTTGGACTTCCTTGATAACTCAGATGGTAAAGAATTTTCCTGCAGTGCAGGAGACCTGGGTTTAAACCCTGGGTTGGGAAGATCCCATGGAGAAGGGAATGGCTACCCACTCCAATATTCTTGTCTGGAGAATTCCATGGACACAGGAGCCTGGTGGGCTATAGTCCATGGGGTTATAGAGTCAGACATGAAGAATTATTTATCTGAATAAATTTTAAGTATAAATGGTTGCACGGATTCAGTTAAATAGCATTTATTTAGACCATTTAACATTGTTTAAATTTTTCCCCAAATATTGACATTAGAAAACAAAACTGATTGACCATGGCTGTGAATGAGTTGTCAATCTTGGAGAAGTCGGCACACAGTTGGTACTTAATGAACTGATGCCTGATCAAAAGTAGTCATTAGTGCTTTCCTTGTTTTGGAAGACAATTAAAATTATGTTGAAACTAGTTATAAATATGCCTTAAAGACTCCTGAAAAAAGTTAACTAGATTTGCATGTTATCTGTTAAAATTCAGAGGAATCAGGAAAACAATAAAAAAGATTTGATCACAATTTCTGTGATCATATATTTTATCAAGAAGCAAAAAAAGAGTTCATATATTTTACCCTCTATATATTCAGCCCTCTAGGTGGTCCCTAGTTTAGTTATAATGATCTAGAAGAAGTGTTAAATGTATATGATATCTTTCTATGAGTTTGGTTCATGCTCAGTCATGTCCAAGAGTCATGTCCAACTCTTGGCAACCCCATGAACTATAGCATGCCAAGTTTCCCTGTCCATCACTGACTCTCAGAGCTTACTCAAACTCATGTCTATCAAGTTGGTAATGCAGTCCAACCATCTCATACACTGTCATCCCCTTCTCCCGCCTTTAGTCTTTCCCAGGTCTTTTCCAAAGAGTCAGTTCTTCACATCAGCTGGCCAAAGTATTGGAGTTTCAGCTTCAGCATCTGTCCTTCAGTGAATATTCAGGACTGGTTTCCTTTAGGATGGACTGGTTGGATCTCCTTGCAGTTCAACAGACTCTCAAAATTCTTCTCCAGCATCACAGTTCAAAAGCATCTCTTCAGGTAGCTATGGGTTTCTGTGGGTAGCTATGAAGCTAATTGATTTTTTTCTCTCTGTATTGGGTTTGTTAGTATCTGGTGGAAAGATATTTTCAATATCAATAATATTAACCTCTTTTGAGAATAGGCACCTTTCTTGACCAATTTAATGTCTCAGATTAGTGTTTGAAGCATTTAATTAATTACTCAAATGAAATTTAATTTATTATGCCTGTACTGAATAGATGTTGTGCTTGCCTGCAAGTGCTCATTTGCTCATTCAAACATATTTAAGGAATCCCTACAATACATCAGGCCCTCAGCTCTGCCTGATGATTCTATAAATATTTCCTGAAAATTCTGGTGATAAAATCAATGCTATATTTAATTGTATCATTTTTTATTGAAGTGTAGTTAACTTACAATATTTTGTTAACTTCAAGTGTGCAGAAAAGTGATTCAGTTATATGTGTGTGTGTATATATATATGTATACATATATATATATATATATTGTTTTTCACAATTTCTATTACAAGTTATTGCAAGATCCTGAGTATATTTCCCTGTGCTATACAGGAGATCCTTGGTGATTGTTTCTCTTACATATAGTAGTGATGTGTGCTCAGTTGTGTCCAACGATTTGCAACCCCATGGATTATAGCCCACCAGGCTCCTCTGTTCATGGAATGTTCTAGGTAAGAATGCTGGAGTGGGTTGCCATTTCCTCCTCCAGGGACATACAGTAGTATGCATATGCTAATCCCAAACTTCTAATTTATCTGCCCCCTGCTTCCTTTTTGGTAACTATAAGTTTTCTATGTCTCAATGTGATACTCCCACTGGGGAAAAGGGACATAGAATTAATACACTTGATAGTAATTTTATATTAAACTAAAATTAACGATACAAGCACACACTAATCCTATCAATATCATATTCATCATTAATGTTGCCTTTTGTGCTTTCAAGATGAATCTTCATTCAGGTACTCATAAAATACTAGGAGAAGTTGTTACCAATATTTTCAATACTGGAGCAGCTGAGTGGTCAGTATCATATGTAGACAAAATGATTCTTTGAGGATGAGAAAATAATTCCTACAAGTAGATGGCTCCATTCCAGCTTAGCTTACTCTCCTTCAACTCTTTGTCAGCTTCCTATCCAATATTCAAAAAACAAAGTTAAACAGGAAACATGAGTAGTAGGTACTTTGAGTGTTTCTGGACATTTTATTACTTGGAGTTTTTAAAATGCTTTTGCCTCAAAAGGGATTTTCATAGATTTTAGTGGTTTTTCAGTTAGTGATTATATTTTTAAAAGATATTGGCTATCTCAGTAGAGTTGCAGATGAAATGGGATTGACCAGTTTCCATATAATGATGCAAAAAAAAAAAAAAAAAAAAGAAAAGAAAAAGAAAAAAAAAGGAATCTAACCTCAGAAGATAAAAGCAGACAGGGGAGATGATTGAAGTCTAAAACAGTGTGAAGGATGTGCATACAGTAACTTCAGATCTCTTTATTTGATCTCTAATTACTAGAATAAGGGTTTCTTTTCACACTTGAAAGGGATTATAAACACTTAAAAGCCTTTTCCCAGAAAGATGATGTTGTTAAAAAGAGAGATTCAAGAATAGTTCAGAGAAATTAATTGATGGCGGATACATGTCAGGCTGTCAGAGGAAGTTAGAGATCTTCAGTGTAACATTTTGAGACAACATTTACTGGAATGCTTAAGTGATTGAGCCACTCGAGGGTGACAAGTTTCTCATACTTTTTACACTTTTACTGGTAATGGAGACATTTAATGTTTCTTGTCAATTTGTTCCAATAATCACGTGGCTCCAAATGAGTTGGCACATTGTCAGAGAATCATAATCCTAGTTTTTTTTTTTTCCCCCTAAATCCTTAGGCAACATTTAAAGGAGAGCTAAGTTCTTGTATCTAGAAGCTGCAAGAGATCTTCTCTGAGTAAGGGGGAAGGTGGCCTCTGCTCCCTGTCATTGGGGTTTTTTTTTTTTTGGCAATTGGCACCTCTGATGACTCACCATGAGATGCAGTTTTGATTCCTGAGTTGGGAAGATCCCCTGGAGAAGGAAAATGGCCATCCACTCTAGTATTTTTGCCTGAAAAATCCCATGGACAGAGAAGCTTGGTATACTACATTCCATGGGGTCTTAAAGAGTCGGACAGGACTTAGTGAGTGATAACTCATGCAAATGGAGTTGAATAAAGGCACTATCAGGACTTCCTGGTGGTCCAGTGGTTAAGAGTCCATGCTTCCACTGCAGGGTGAATGAGTGGGATCCCTCATTCTACATGGTTATCTGTTTTCCCTCCAACTTTAATTATTACTCAATTCTTTTACTTTTGTATTTCAAGATACTCATAGATATGGAATTTGTATTTTATGCCACATTATTTTTTTTGGTATGGCATTTCTACTCTTAGTAGTAACATCCTTGATAAATGTATGCATTTATCACTATGGTAACAGTCTATAATGGAGAGCTTGTCATAACTAACTAAACTAGTTTACCTGTGTGTGTCTTTTCTTTTCATCTATACTGCAGATTCCTCTATGGAGGAAAATCTCTTGTAGGTCTAACACTGTCTTATCTGAGTAGCTTTGGAAGAAATATTGACTGCATCAAGAAACTGAAATCTAAATTTGATTGTTTCACTTCTGTGACTGATTCGGCCATTCATAATTTCAGTGTTTTAGCTTCAGAATCTTTAATATTACAGTTTTAAATCACATGTTCTCTATGGTCCCATTTCCTCTAAAACTTGATGATTGTATTATTTTCAGGAAATTTATATTACATTATGATCAAGAAGGGAGGGGAAATTGTTGGGTAGAGAGGGAGGTGGACTGATTTACAGTGAAAATGTTTCATTGCATAGCAGAATCAATGAACCTTTCCTAGACTTTTATTTTTAGACTGTTACCCAAGGAATAGAAGTTGGAGAATTTGGGGTATAGGATTTTGAAAACCTTAAAAACATATAACTTCTGTCTTACGAGATCCATAAATTCAAGAGTAGAATTGCCTTCTTCATTATTATCATTTTGATATTAGTTTTAGTTGTGTGAATTAATTGGACTCTAAGTATATATTTATGGATTAATTTANTATGTGTGTGTGTATATATATATGTATACATATATATATATATATATTGTTTTTCACAATTTCTATTACAAGTTATTGCAAGATCCTGAGTATATTTCCCTGTGCTATACAGGAGATCCTTGGTGATTGTTTCTCTTACATATAGTAGTGATGTGTGCTCAGTTGTGTCCAACGATTTGCAACCCCATGGATTATAGCCCACCAGGCTCCTCTGTTCATGGAATGTTCTAGGTAAGAATGCTGGAGTGGGTTGCCATTTCCTCCTCCAGGGACATACAGTAGTATGCATATGCTAATCCCAAACTTCTAATTTATCTGCCCCCTGCTTCCTTTTTGGTAACTATAAGTTTGTTTTCTATGTCTCAATGTGATACTCCCACTGGGGAAAAGGGACATAGAATTAATACACTTGATAGTAATTTTATATTAAACTAAAATTAACGATACAAGCACACACTAATCCTATCAATATCATATTCATCATTAATGTTGCCTTTTGTGCTTTCAAGATGAATCTTCATTCAGGTACTCATAAAATACTAGGAGAAGTTGTTACCAATATTTTCAATACTGGAGCAGCTGAGTGGTCAGTATCATATGTAGACAAAATGATTCTTTGAGGATGAGAAAATAATTCCTACAAGTAGATGGCTCCATTCCAGCTTAGCTTACTCTCCTTCAACTCTTTGTCAGCTTCCTATCCAATATTCAAAAAACAAAGTTAAACAGGAAACATGAGTAGTAGGTACTTTGAGTGTTTCTGGACATTTTATTACTTGGAGTTTTTAAAATGCTTTTGCCTCAAAAGGGATTTTCATAGATTTTAGTGGTTTTTCAGTTAGTGATTATATTTTTAAAAGATATTGGCTATCTCAGTAGAGTTGCAGATGAAATGGGATTGACCAGTTTCCATATAATGATGCAAAAAAAAAAAAAAAGAAAAGAAAAAGAAAAAAAAAGGAATCTAACCTCAGAAGATAAAAGCAGACAGGGGAGATGATTGAAGTCTAAAACAGTGTGAAGGATGTGCATACAGTAACTTCAGATCTCTTTATTTGATCTCTAATTACTAGAATAAGGGTTTCTTTTCACACTTGAAAGGGATTATAAACACTTAAAAGCCTTTTCCCAGAAAGATGATGTTGTTAAAAAGAGAGATTCAAGAATAGTTCAGAGAAATTAATTGATGGCGGATACATGTCAGGCTGTCAGAGGAAGTTAGAGATCTTCAGTGTAACATTTTGAGACAACATTTACTGGAATGCTTAAGTGATTGAGCCACTCGAGGGTGACAAGTTTCTCATACTTTTTACACTTTTACTGGTAATGGAGACATTTAATGTTTCTTGTCAATTTGTTCCAATAATCACGTGGCTCCAAATGAGTTGGCACATTGTCAGAGAATCATAATCCTAGTTTTTTTTTTTTCCCCCTAAATCCTTAGGCAACATTTAAAGGAGAGCTAAGTTCTTGTATCTAGAAGCTGCAAGAGATCTTCTCTGAGTAAGGGGGAAGGTGGCCTCTGCTCCCTGTCATTGGGGTTTTTTTTTTTTTGGCAATTGGCACCTCTGATGACTCACCATGAGATGCAGTTTTGATTCCTGAGTTGGGAAGATCCCCTGGAGAAGGAAAATGGCCATCCACTCTAGTATTTTTGCCTGAAAAATCCCATGGACAGAGAAGCTTGGTATACTACATTCCATGGGGTCTTAAAGAGTCGGACAGGACTTAGTGAGTGATAACTCATGCAAATGGAGTTGAATAAAGGCACTATCAGGACTTCCTGGTGGTCCAGTGGTTAAGAGTCCATACTTCCACTGCAGGGTGAATGAGTGGGATCCCTCATTCTACATGGTTATCAGTTTTCCCTCCAACTTTAATTATTACTCAATTCTTTTACTTTTGTATTTCAAGATACTCATAGATATGGAATTTGTATTTTATGCCACATCATTTTTTTTGGTATGGCATTTCTACTCTTAGTAGTAACATCCTTGATAAATGTATGCATTTATCACTATGGTAACAGTCTATAATGGAGAGCTTGTCATAACTAACTAAACTAGTTTACCTGTGTGTGTCTTTTCTTTTCATCTATACTGCAGATTCCTCTATGGAGGAAAATCTCTTGTAGGTCTAACACTGTCTTATCTGAGTAGCTTTGGAAGAAATATTGACTGCATCAAGAAACTGAAATCTAAATTTGATTGTTTCACTTCTGTGACTGATTCGGCCATTCATAATTTCAGTGTTTTAGCTTCAGAATCTTTAATATTACAGTTTTAAATCACATGTTCTCTATGGTCCCATTTCCTCTAAAACTTGATGATTGTATTATTTTCAGGAAATTTATATTACATTATGATCAAGAAGGGAGGGGAAATTGTTGGGTAGAGAGGGAGGTGGACTGATTTACAGTGAAAATGTTTCATTGCATAGCAGAATCAATGAACCTTTCCTAGACTTTTATTTTTAGACTGTTACCCAAGGAATAGAAGTTGGAGAATTTGGGGTATAGGATTTTGAAAACCTTAAAAACATATAACTTCTGTCTTACGAGATCCATAAATTCAAGAGTAGAATTGCCTTCTTCATTATTATCATTTTGATATTAGTTTTAGTTGTGTGAATTAATTGGACTCTAAGTATATATTTATGGATTAATTTATTTGTAAATGATTGTAGGGTCAGGAAGATCTTCTGGAGAAGAGAATGGCAATCTACTCCAGTATTCTTGCCTGGAGAATTCCATGGACAGAGGAGCCTAGCAGGCTACAGTCCATGGGTTCACAGAGTCAGACACGACTGAAGAACTAACACTCCCAGTAGTTTAAAAACAAAATGAGAAGTCAAGTTTTGTTTTACACAACTAATATTTTTAAAAAATTATTTTGCTGAAGTATACTTGATTTACAAGATTGTGTTAATTTCTGCCATACAGCAAAGTGATTCAGTTATACATACACATATACATTTTTTCCATATGTTTCCATGATAATTTATCAAGGATACTGAATATAGTTCCCTGTGTTATACAATAAACCTTAACCTTGTTGTTTATCCATCCTAAATATAATAGTTTGCATCTGCCAATCCCAAACTCCCAGTCCATCCCTGTACTCCCCTCCACCTTCACACAGCTAATATTTAAAAGCAAGCATCCAGTGATGCTTGCGTTTTTGTGTTTACTTTTCCTTGTATGTGTGTAATCTGTATCATAGCAGCAACTTTCTTCTGAAAAAAAGAATTATGGAGGAATGCAGTCGGTAGGACCATTCAATGATGTTACCCATGTTTCTGTGAACTGCAGAAAGCTTTTGAACTCAGATTCACTCTGGAAGTCCTATTTTTTGTCAAAACATGCAGAGGAAAATGACTCTCTCCCACCAATTTGGTGAGAAAATAAGATCAATTAATGTTAGTGAAAAAACTGGCTTAAAATCCAGCATTTAAAAAGCTAAGATCTTGGCATCTGGTCCCATCACTCCATGGCAAATAGATGGGGAAACAATGGAAACAGTCACACACTATTTTCTTGGGCTCCCAAATCACTGTAGATGGAAACTCCAGCCTTGATATTAAAAGACACTCGCTCCTTGGAAGGAAAGCTATGACCAACCTAGGCAGCATATTAAAAAGCAGAGACATTACTTTGCCAACAAAGGATCTATTCAAAGCTATGGTTTTTCCAGTAGTCATGTAGGGATGTGAGAGTTGGACTATAAAGAAAGCTGAGTGCCAAAGAATTGATGCTTTTGAACTGTGGTGTTGGAGAAGACTCTTGAGAGTCCCTTGGACTGCAGGGAGAGCTAACCAGTCAATTCTGAAGGAAATCAGTCCTGAATATTCATTGGAAAGACTGATGCTGTAGCTGAATCTCCAATACTTTGGCCACCTGATGTGAAGAACTGACTCATTGGAAAAGACCCTGATGCTGGAAAAGATTGAGGCAGGAGGAGAAGGGGATGACAGAGGATGAGAAAGTTGGATGGTATCACCGATTCGATGGACATGAGTTTGAGCAATCTCTGGAAATTGGCAATGGACAGGGAAGCCTGACGTGGTACAGTCCATGGATCACAAAGAGTTGGACACTACTGACTGACTGAATTGAACAGAAGTGGATGACCAATAGCTAAACTTTTTGAGAATTTATCATATACCAGATACCAAGCTAAAACCTCTATATGGATAATGTCATCAAATCCTCACAATATTTTTATAAGTTAAGAGCAAACATTATGCCTATTACAATGATGAAAGCTCTAAAGATTAGAGAGGTTAAATAATTATGATAGTTCAGAAGTCTAGGAAAGGATTGGAGCCAGGAGTTGAATGCAGACAATTTGACACCAGAATCTATGTACTTACTACTTTTCTGTACTGGCATTCCAGAAACTAGCCCCTCGACATCACTGATCCATAAAACTTTATTTTGCCTTTACTGTGTCTCGAATCTACAAAATCTTCGACAAGTTAAATGACTGCATAGAGCCTGAATTTCCTAATCTATTAGGAGTAATTGCATCTATTTTATGGGTTTTGATAATAATTAAGAAAGTACATGAATGTAAAATGTTTAGTGATGTAACTGGTGTGTAGCCTGTAGAATAATTAAGGTCATCATCTGGGAACCTGGACGGTGTCATTTGCCCTTCAAAAGGGACAGACATTGGGAAATGCTACTAATGGAGGATGAAGGCAAGAACATAAATAGCTGTCACCAGGCAATGATCGTAGCAGTGGGGCAAATTTCCACTTATGAATGTAGCTGATTGGTAAATGTGTCTATTTAAATATAAAATCTCTCTTCATCATATAATGTCTCTGTATAAATATAATGTCTCTATTTAAAAGCTGAACTTTTAGAGTAGAAGAGAGAGATGCTGATATTATGTAGCAATGATTTATGCTGAACTTTTAGAATAGAGGAAAGAGATGCTGATATTATGTAGCAATGATTTAGGTACTTGATACAAAGGAATTTCTAAAGTACCAGACATGCATGGAGTATTTAGAGACCTATATTGGAAAGGTAGTCAAATGTGAAAAATGAGAGAAGAGAAATTTTCTCTATCTTAAGATAAAAACATTTTCATAGGCATGGGTTTCTACCATATCACCACATGATAATACAATTCAGATCATAACTCCTGTTTATTATCTGTAGTTCTGAAATACAGTGCTTTATAAACTAACAGGTAGTATGCTTTCTGACTAATTTCATTGTGCTGGTTCACAACCCATTCAAGTTCAGTTCAGTCACTCAGTCATGTTCGACTCTTTGCGACCCCATGAACCACAGCACACCAGGCCTCCCTGTCCATCACCAACTCCTGGAGTCCACCCAAAGCAATGTCCATTGAGTCAGTGATGTTATCCAACCATCTCATCCTCTGCTGTCCCCTCTCCTGCCCTCAATCTTTCACAGCATCAGGGTCTTCCAATGAGTCAACTCTTTGCATCAAAGTGGCTAAGTACTGGAGTTTCAGGCATTGTCAACTGATATACAGCTGTGAAGTAGCCTACAAGTCCTTTAAAATTCTGATATCCTGAATAGGCAAAATTTGATAAATGAAATCTACCCCCAAATATTGTTTATCTAGAAATCTTGTGAGTTTTTCAATTTACATATGCACTAAATGATTATAGAAAGTAAGCAAATTCATTTTGAAGTCTGAAGTCATCTGACCCCTCAGGCTGTCCTTGGTATTACATAGTTGGAGACGATTTACCATGTTCATTTTCTGTATCACTTCTTGATATTGTGAATACACCTTTAATCCAAAATAGTCAATGATGTTCATTATTTAAAAATCCAGGTGTGACAAGATTCCATATCTTGAGACTGATTCAAGGGTTTCATAGCCTGTTGAACTCAAAAACAAAATAAATATCTTAAAAAGACTTAATCTCTTTCTGTTTTCTTTTTTTGGCTGCCAAAAGCAGTAAATAACACTTATAGTCTGTTGAGAGTCATTAGTTAAAATTATTAGGATTTTTCAACTTAAATATTTTGTTGACTATCTCAGAAATACAAATAGTTTGGACATTTTCATAAGTAATGAGTTATTAAAAATTAGTGATGTTTTTCCTCATTTAGTCTATTAGTAACAGGTTTGAAACATTAATAACTTAAGCTCTTGAGAAGACAGAAAAAAGTGAATTATAATGTGTTTTTATGAATCACATTAAGTTTCAGAAAAATAGGGTAGAAATCCAGGTAACCCTTAGAAGGAAAAAGAATTTGTAACATAAAGACCAGAAGACCTTGGGTCTCTACATCTTTTGATATATAGCCCACTGAATATGTTCAGACTTAAGTGAAGAAATAAGTTGTTAACTTTAAAAATTGACATGAGGAATGACATTAGGGGTGATCTTTGAAAGCTAGAGAAAAGGAATTTAACATTTACCACATTCTTCCCTTAGAGTTAAAAAGGTAAAGAATCAAATACACATCTATTACAGAGAACATCTTTCTTTACAATGATGCACATCATTAATTAGGGAGATATTAACTTCAGGATAGAAGTTAATTAACTGGGAGATCAATATATAATGCAGATTTCATTTTTTACGTCTCTCCTTCAGCACAAAACCAATAAAAGGAGTTAGGAGTTATCAGTTTCGTTCCGTTCAGTTGCTCACTTGTGTCAGAGTTATGTTCTTGAGTAAAACTTATCTGACCAGAACCTCAAAATGAGTAGCTCCTGAGGCGCTCATCAAGGAAAAGATCGTGAGCTAGTAAAACTTTGAGCATTCAGTAATAGCAAAGGAAAGCTCAGAAGGTTATATGATAAATCAAGTTATTGAGTAATATTCATATTATATCCTTGAAACTATGACACAAATAAGTTTATTCAATATTTTATTAGAGTGTTTGTATATGGATAGATTTGCAAATTGATCCTGTTCATATTATTGTCAAGATTCCTTTTCTAAGTGTATAGATTATACCTTCCTCTCAAGGATTCTCACATTTGAAGAGAGCACTTCAAGGTCCTTGAGGAGATTCTCAATTTCTGGTGGAGAAAGATTTGATTCAGTCTTGGGGCTGCATCAGAGGGAGTTGGAATATCCTTTGTACAATACTTTTTAGCCTACTTGGCAAAAGTTTTAGTTATGGGAGCTTTATTCTAAAGACAGAGATATCAGAGAAGTATCTGTTTATTTTCATCATTCAATACCCGTGTCCAAAGTGTCTATTAAAGAGTATTAATGTTAGAAGCCAAACATTAACCATCTTGAAACCTGGCTTGAAATCCAAGAGCAGAATGTACTTAAAGTCATTCACTTGCCCTATTTCTCTTTCTCTGTGAACCGAAGTCTTGGCATACTTCCCTCTAAGCCCAGTATCTGTGTTTTCCTAATGACTTTTCTTTGTTCCAAGCTAATTACTTTAGAATGCTCTGTTACATTTTGCCTTTTTATGGCCCTCTTGATATAGACCTGAGTTAATGCATGGAAGATACTTAACAGACTGTCACATGGTAAGCACTTAATATAGGTAAATTATTAGATAACGAAGATGGCTATTGTTATTGTTTAAAAATTTTCCACTGACTACTTTTAAAGTCTATGTAAGATGGGATACATAACACAGGATATATGGAGAAATAGGGCTGAATATTAGAAGGGCATGCCAAAATTTAAACACATATGGGAAATCTGAGAAGATGGTGAGTGCAGCAAGGTTTGAATCTTCCAGAATCCTCTCACCCCCACCCCCTACCCTGCCTTAAAAATAGCAAAACCAATCACTCATGGCACCATTTTAAACAAAGCTGTTTGGACTTCCCAGGTGGTGCAGTGGATAAGAATCTGCCTGCCAGTAGAGGGAACATGGATTCAATCCCTGGTCCAGGAAGATCCCACATGCCGCAGAACAACTATGCCAGGTCCATGAGCTGTAACTACTGAAGCCCACATGCCTGGAGCCCATGCTCACAACAAGAGAAGCCGCTGCAGTGAGAAGCCCAAGCTCTGCAACTAGAGAAATCCTGTGCAAAAGCAGTGAAGACCTAGTGCAGCTAAAAACAAACAAACAAAAAACACCAAACAAAACAAAACATNAGCCCACATGCCTGGAGCCCATGCTCACAACAAGAGAAGCTGCTGCAGTGAGAAGCCCAAGCTCTGCAACTAGAGAAAGACTGTGCAAAAGCAGTGAAGACCTAGTGCAGCTAAAAAGCAAACAAACAAAAAACACCAAACAAAACAAAACAAAAAACTACTTTGCAGAAGCATTTGCAGAGACAATCACATGAAGATTGGGTGATTATTAAATATTGAATGTAGAGGTTACCAGCACCATTGGCTGATAAACTCACAAAAAGTCAGATGACCATCACAAACCTTTTGGCAAAAGACCACATATAACCTCACCTTGAAATAGGCATATTGAAGTAGTTGAGGTTGTATGTGTTCTTTCTTCAAAAGGTTTGTGTAGCTCTGTCAATCATTAGTTCAATAAATAATTATGAAGCTCCAATTATGTGCCAAACACATCTGTGGGTACCTGGTACAGTGACTTGCCAAACAAAACAGAAGAAACCAGTAATAAGAAGCCACCTAGTTCCAATAACCTTGGAATATATAGGAGAATAGATAACGTGGTCATTAATCAAATAGCCTTGCAAATAAATAGCTTATCACTTCTGCAATAGATAGATGGAGAATCTGCCTGCAATGCAGAAGACCTGGGTTAAATCCCTGGGACAGGAAGATTCTCTGGAGAAGGAAATGGCAGCCCACTCCAGTATTCTTGCATCAGAACCCCATGAACAGGACTCTGGCAGACTACATTNCTGCAATAGATAGATGGAGAATCTGCCTGCAATGCAGAAGACCTGGGTTAAATCCCTGGGACAGGAAGATTCTCTGGAGAAGGAAATGGCAGCCCACTCCAGTATTCTTGCATCAGAACCCCATGAACAGAAGACTCTGGCAGACTACATTCCTTGGGATCACAAAGAGTCTGATATGACTGACTAATACTATTTACCAGTTATCTTTCTTTTTTTGTTTGATTTTTTTTTTATTTAGCTAGTTCAAGAGTTGAATTTGTAGCTGCACAGCTTAGCTTAACATTTTTTTTTTCTTTAAAGTATCATAATATTATCCTTGGAGAATGTATCCTCATTGGATGGTAATCTAGTTTTTTATAAAAATTTACTTGAAATCTTAGATATTTCAATGATGGGATTTCTGGACATGTTGGATATTTCTTTCTGTAGCTTCCCTGTATTCTACTCCTGTGCTTAGTTTATCAGCAAACAGTCTGTGATATATCATTTCAGACACCCTTCCCTTCTTTGTTTTCCCCTTTAGAGTCTGTATGTTCTGTCCTTGTATTTTTAAAGTATTATTTATTTATTTATTTGGCTGCATTGGGTCTTGGTTGAAGCAGGCAGAATCCAACTCTAAATTTTAGTTGGGGCATGCGGGATCTAGTTCCTTAACCAGGGATCAAACCTGGGCCCCCTGAACTTGAAGCATGGAGTCTTGGCCACTGGACCATCAGGGAAGTCCCCTGGCCCTTGTATTTTACCTTCTGCATTTACTAACTCCCTGTTTGATAAATGCCTATTCTGTTGGTTTCTTTGAGACTCACATTTACTAGCTGGGTGCCTCAGCTCATCAAAGCTCAAGTTACCTACCAACTCTGAGCTTTGGTTTCTTTGTCTTTAATAATTAAGTGAAAAGGTTTATGTTACATAGAATGAGAACTATTTGGGGAAAGCACTTAACATTTCAGACACACAATAAGTACTGCGTTCTTGAGAACTGACTGCTACTGACAAGGATGAACTGACTAGGGCAGAGATCTCTAAGACACATCACTTACCTTGCCTGGGCATGCAAGCCTTGATCATCAACTAGGGTCCATCCACAGGGATTCAGGTTCTCCCTAATTATGCTTCTTATCGGCCACTGGAAAGATGAACTGATAATGATTAGACTCGGGAATGTCAGTGATTCCATCCTGCATACACGCTGGTGCAGTGAAGAAAAGCCTGCTTAGATGCAAGACGTGTGGATCATGGGGTGTAAGTGAACACACTCGGGGGTAGGGAAGGAAATAGACTGTTGTGATGCAGTTAGAGCCTTTAGGCTTGGCTTCCCCTCTTCAGACGGTTTCCTGGTGCTGTGTTTCCATGACAGCTGTACTAAAGTGATTATGTAGCTGTATGTATTTTCTCCATTTCACTAGATTTCTCAGGAACACTGCTTTTTCTTAAATGCCTGCCATTAGTTACATATTGTCTAGGAGGTCCTTCTCTGGTTTTGGTTTTGATGTTGTGCCAGCTCTTTCATGCTCATATTCCCCACGTACACTGTGGCCTGTCATAAGACCATGGGCTTAGGGACGTCCCAGGTGATCCATTGGCACTCTGCACTCCCAATTGCAGGGGGCCTGGGTTTAACCTGTGGTCAGGGAACTAGTTACCACATGCCACTACCAAACAGATTCTTCATGCCACAACTAAGATCCCAAATGCCACAGCTAAGACCTGGCACAGCCAAACTGAATTAATAAACACTTTTTAAAAAAAGGGATGGCATCCAAAGTCTTGTTCATCATGTCTCTGTGTCCATTACTTCCCTGCATATAGGTTCATCGATACCATCTTTCTAGGCTCCATATATATGTGTCAATATACAATATTTGTTTTTCTCTTTCTGATTTACCTCACTCTGTACAATAGGCTCTAGGGTCATCCACCTCATTGAAACTGACAAATGTGTTCTTTTTATGGCTGAGTAATGTTCTGAGAGAGATGGGAATNATACACATCTTCCCCATCTTCTAATGAGAAATAATCCTTTATTCCCTTGTTATTATTGGCCATGTTTGTGTATGTTAACTTGGAAAATAATTGATGATAAAAAGAGAATACTAAAGTATAATATTATAGGTTAATATGTTATAAGCAAGAGAGTGGCTTAAATGGTGTTTCTGTCTCAGATCACAGTTTGGCGCTAAGTACCCCAGGCCAGTAGATGCCTTGCCGGACTCGGTGTAAGACTTCTGTCTCCGAATCTCAAGTGGCTGATACTTTGCATCACACCAGTCAGAAGGAAGGGAAAGGGGCCAGGCACAAATTCGGTTTGAGAGGTNGTACCCCAGGCCAGTAGATGCCTTGCCGGACTCGGTGTAAGACTTCTGTCTCCGAATCTCAAGTGGCTGATACTTTGCATCACACCAGTCAGAAGGAAGGGAAAGGGGCCAGGCACAAATTCGGTTTGAGAGGTATGGTCAGGAAGTAGCATCATCAGTTTTGCTTACATCCTAATGGTTAGAACATTGTTACCTGTCCACACAAAGCTGCAAGGTATTCTGAGTGTAAATTCTGTGTAGTTATGAACTCAGCTGAAACTTGGGAGACTCTTTATTAAAGAAGGGATGGATATATATCAGGGGACAACTAGCAGTCTATATCTTAATCGATCCTTGTGGCCAGTTTATATCCATGTCTTGCTTGCAGACATAGAACCCATAGGATTGCCTTCATGGATGACAAAGCCACATCTGGTTAATACCTTTGTTTACTTATAGCGTTGATAAATCTCTTTTACTTTTTATTTCTTTGAGTTCATTTCTTAAGTGACTTTTATTGGAGTCAGTTGCTTTAGAAAGTTGTGTTAGTTTCCACTGCATGGCAAAATGAATCAGTTATATATGCATATGTGTGTGTGTATCACCTCATTTTTGGATTTCCTTTCCATTTAGGTCAGCATAGAGCACTGGTTATAGTTCCCTGAGTTACAGAGTAGATTTTCATTAGTTATCTATTTTTATATATAATATCAACAGTATATATATGGCAATCCCAATTTCCCAATTTTCATTCCCTCTTTACCCCCTTGGTGTCCATACATTTATTTTCTACATCGAGGTCTCTAGCTTTTTTATTTTTTAACTTTGTTGCAGCTCTTTTTTAATTAAAAAAAAAGAAGCACTTTATATTGGAGTATAGTTGATCCACAGTGTTACATTAGTTTCAGGTGGACAGAAAAGTGATTCCGTTATCCATATTGTGAAAGAAAGTGAAGTCACTCAGTCGTGTCCGACTCTTTGCAGCCCCATGGACTGTAGCCCTCTAGGCTCCTCTGTGCATGGGATTTTCCAGGCAAGAATACTGGAGTGGGTTGCCATTTCCTTCTCCAGAGATCGAACCCAGGTCTCCCGCATTGCAGGCAGACGTTTTAACCTCTGAGCCACCAGGGAACCCCTGTTATCCATATTAGAGTACTAACTCTCTGGATGGTGATTGATTCTCTTCAATGTCAGTGTGTGATTCCTGGTGTTTTGATGACTTATAAACTAGTGGATAAATTAGCTGCTCCCTTCCTACGCACGTTAAACTATAATGGAGAAAGAACAATGTAACTTCAATTAAAAACAACATTCAGAAAGAAAGAAAGGGAAAGGCTGAGCAGTCACTTGCCCCTAGCAATAATGAGAGCCTGGGCGAGTGTTGGCATTGCACTGCTTGCTTACTTCTTGTTCTGCTTTCCAGAGGAGCCCCTTTGTCCATTTCCCTCTAGGACCACATGAAGTGTGCGCCGGAAAATGTGCCTTCTTTGAGGGCTGTATGGCTTGTATTGTTTGGGGGCAGCAGAGTTGTAGGAGTCAAACAATTACAGGCATTTCAAGCCAGGCTGTGCTTTCCCTGGCAATAAGAAGCCCTCCATTACTTAGTGATGCATTTCAATTGCTTTCTTGTCAGATGCATTTGAAAATAGTCATCAGTGCACATTATATATAGATAATTATTTTGTGTGCATGTTAATATTTTAAAATTTTTTATAGCATATAGTCGATTTACAAAGCGTTTGTTTCTGCTGCACACAAAGTGAATCTGTTATATATACACATATCCACTCTTTTTCAGATTCTTTTCTAGTATAGGTTATTACAAAAAATTGAGAAGAGTTCCATGTGCTATACAGTAGGTCCTTATTATATATTTTTTTCTATAGTGGACTGTATGTATCAATCCCATTCTCCCAATTTATCCCTCCCACATATCAATTCTTTAACACTGTAATTGTCATTAATTGAGTTGTCTAGTCTAATCATCTCATAGTTGAATTGTTAGACTTGTGATATGTTATTGAATTCAATTTTTATTGTTTGAAAAAGTGAATTTGAGTAATGTGTTTTCCTTGACAAACAGGATTCTTGTTCTTTTTTTCCCAGCTTTATTGAGATTTTATTATTGACACATGATATTGTGTAAAGTGAAGGTGTACACACACTGATTTGATACACATATATTGTGAAATAATTATCACGGTCGTGTTGGCTAGAGGTTAACACCGCCATCATCTCTTTAATTACCATTTCTTTTTTGTAGTGAGAACATGTAAAGTTTACCCTCCTAGAAAATTTCTAGTATATAATACAGTGTTGTGAAGTATAATCACCATGCCGTCCACCACATCCCTGGACCTTGTTCACCTTCTAATTAGAAGTTTGTGCCCTTTGCCAGCATCTCCCTGTCCCCCCTCAATACACTTCTTAAACCTGAAGCCTCTCTTTTATTGGTCTCTGTGCTCAGTTTCTCCAACACCTTGGTGTGGTGTCCTTGGGTCCATGTGGAAGACTAGGCTTGGTCTGGTGTGATTGGCTTTGTTGGCAGATGGTCAGCTTCCCCACATCATCACGACTGACTTCCAACACAATAACTTGTGTTTCCTCTGCCAAGCCAGTGCCGTAGATTTTAGAGTTTTGTGAGAGCAATAGACCACTTCTAGTATGAATTTCTATTTTAGGTGGAAGAGAGTGTAGTTTTTAAAAATAATATAGTGACCTTAAATATAACAATGTAAGGTAGATTTTTTTTCCTGTCTCAAATAAATAGTCCAGAAGGAGGTAATCCAGAGTTCTTAGAGCAGTTTTTCCATCTTCCACATTATTTTTGCAGATCAGTGTGTTTGAACCAGTTCTCAGTGACTCTTAGACAGGAGTCTAAGGGCAGGAAGAGAAAGGCTAGAGGGAGAGGGTGTACTTGTTCTTTTTTAGGGATGTGACTTAGAAGAAGCACTTCTGAGCTTTTCTTGGGGTAAGATCAGGGTCTCTCTGTGCTCTGTCATTGAAAAGCAACCATATAGATGCCCTTATGTATCTTAGGAATATGCTCAGCTCGGAGANGGCAAAGAGCAAAGATATACATTCTTCTTGGGTGTCTCTGGGAAGTCCAAACCAACCCATGCCCAAATCCCTCCTGATAGCCAGTCAGTAGGGGGTTTCCCAATTTCCAGATATCATGTGTCCTCCTCACTGTACCATGGGCAGTTCTGCCTCAGGGTAGACACGATCTGGTTTGCCTACAACCCGGGGGTACTTAGAAGATGCTACCAGGTGTTCACCTGTATCTTATCAACTGGCTGTGTCTCCTTCCAGGATCGAGGATGGCATGTTGACTCCCCAAGGATGTGGGCAGAGTGCTAGGCTCTCTGACCTCATGAGAACAGATCATCTGGACCCTAGCTCAGAGTCTGCAGACCCTGGAGTCTCCCACACACCGCTCACTGGCAAGCTTCACCATGGCAGCCCAGAATGGAAATGCTAGTTTTCCAACCAACTTCAGTATACCCCAAGAACATGCCTCCTCCCTCCCCTTCAACTTCAGTTATGGTGATTATGACCTCCCTCTGGATGAGGATGAGGATATGACCAAGACTCAGACCTTCTTTGCAGCCAAGATCATTATCGGGGTGGCACTTGTGGGTATCATGCTGACTTGTGGTATTGGCAACTTTGTCTTTATCACTGCCCTCACCCGCTATAAAAAGCTGCGCAACCTCACCAACCTGCTCATTGCTAACCTGGCCATCTCCGACTTCCTGGTAGCCATCATCTGCTGCCCCTTTGAGATGGACTACTATGTGGTGCATCAGCTCTCCTGGGAGCATGGCCATGTGCTCTGTGCCTCTATCAACTACCTGCGTACCGTCTCACTCTACGTCTCCACCAATGCCCTGCTGGCCATTGCTATTGACAGGTGAGAATGTTAGGGACGGGAAACATGGTGGCCCAGATCTCCTCTTTCCTCGCTTCAGCTGTAACAGCTGGCTTTACTCCAGATTCAAATGTTTGCCGATCTATGGAGGCAAAAGGAGGGTTGGCTTCTTCAGTTGTGGATCATATTCTTCCAAATGTAGGCAAGAGTGAGTCTCCTAAACCCCTAGCTCTTGGCCATGCTGCCATATACCAAATCTGCTTTAGATACATGTATGTCATGTAACCATGAGCCTCTCCAACACACAAGCAAAAGCAGCGGGTTTAAGCAAGTTACTACTTAGCTACATTATAGACAAGACAGCTTCCAGACAAGGTAGCATGTGCAAAGTTTTTCTTGTAACCACAACCCAAATCAAGATATAGAACATTTTCATCCTCTAGAAAGCTTCCTTGTGCCCCTTACCAGTCAATCCATCCACCCCAGGCGACCATCAATCTGATTTCTAGTATCATAGTTTCATTTTACCTGTTTTTTAACATCACAAAAATGGAATAATACAATATGTACTCTGGTTTCTGGTAACTTTGATGCAAAGCTGATTTTACAATGGGATTGTTGCATGGTTTGCTTGTAAAAAAGAGAGAAGGACATTCTTGCCTTTCTTTTTTGCATATATCCCTCTGCTTATTTGCATATATTTGCATCATATGTTCTGGAAGTCCTTGATCTGCTGTAAATTTCTAATTACAGCTTCAGACAAATTTGACATGTTTTATTTATGTAAACAGTAGTAGGCCAACATTGAACCACCAGTGGCTCTTTTTAAGAAGCCAGTTTGTGTCACATCTTCTTGGTTCATCATTGTGAGTTATGCTGAAACTCATTTTGATGATGTATTTTTAATCATCTTTTTCCTTTTTATCACCTTTCAACTTGTTTTTTCCAGTTCTCAGTGCTATTTAGGTCCATTGTCCTTTTTAATCAACCCCTTGATTTTTTCATTTATGATAATATAATACACTTGCAGATATAAGAGGCATCTTCCTTTTTATAACTTAATTCCTATAGGAAAAAAACAATTTTTTTATCACAACTGTGAGGCTCTCAAGACCTGGACCCACTGTGTTTATGAAGCTTACCTATCAACCAACTACACCAAATACCCCAGGGGAAATTATGTTTGATACAATGATACAAAGTCAGATTCTTGGGGCCCTACTGAATGGGAATCCCCTGGCTAGAGCCTAAGCATTTTACCCAATTCCCTGAGTAACTCTGTTGTCTGCTCAAGTGGGAGTTATCACTGTCCTCATCCCCTTTGTTCCATAGAAATCTTTGTCTTTATAATGTAGTTGTGAGGCTTCTCTCTTTTTTTTTTTAAATATTGGAGATTTTCAGGAAGTAAACATCCTGTTACAATACAGGAGTGGTTCCTTTTCCACCCCAAACTAGCTCTGCCCCAGCCAGCTTCCAGCTCTGTCAGCAGTTCCACCATCTCCCAATCACACAAGCAGGTAATACTGCTATCATCCTTTGCTTTTCTCCCCATTCTATCCCTACCCACACACCCCCTTTGCCAGATGCAGCCCTACACCAGGGTCCGGGCAATAGTCCCTCCAGCCTCATCTCTTGGCAAGCCATGGCTGGACCATCACTATGCTCCTCTAACTTGTCTCTTCACCCCTACAGGAGATCCTGACTGCCCCCTAAAATCCATACTCATTCATAAGCATCAGAATATCACCATTGAAGAGTCTTTCTAATATATTTCATTCCTTACAAAACCTCCAAAAGTTTCAATGCCTGTAGAACACATGCCAAGTTCTGAGTCTAGCACCTCATAGTCTTTGTAGTCTGATGCCAATCTGTTTTTCAGTCTCATGTATGGGGACACAGATAGTCTTTTCCAAAGGACACTGTATTTTAAACTCAACAACCACATCTTCTATCTTTATGTTTCCTTTGTGCTTAGCAAAGAGCCTCAAACCTGTGCCTTAATTTGGTTTACTCTCAAAAGAGACCCTGAGACAAGGATTCATGTGCAGGTAGCACCCAGGAAGCACCTTCAGGGAGATGGGAAATGCAGCAAGGGAAGGCAGTCAATAAAAGCTGTGTCACCGAACAAATTTCCATTGTGGGAAACTGATCTTTATTCTTGCCACAGAACTCTTGGAGCTGGTGTGGATCACACCTCAGAGTTCTCCCAGGAGTGGGAGGTGGGTGAGGGAACTGAGCTACTTATATACCAAATCTCAGAAGTCATTTGTGAGGACCTCTGGAAATTCTGTGCAGGTTACCAAGAGTACTCTGGAAGCCAGAGAAGACCTTCCGACAAAGTAATACAGGTGTTGGCCGGTGGGAGTGGAAGGTATGCACTGAAGTGATAAAAGCAAAGGGATATAGGGGGGTACCAACAGCATCTGCTTCAACCTGGTAGATCCACAGGTTGCTGAATCATACTATGTGACCCGCCTATGTGTGTGGAAACATAAAGTAGTAGAATACACAGTCTTTGACCTCTGGGAGCTTTACTTCCACACAAAAGCTAGAATAATCTATTGACAAGTAAAGAGGAACTCCGAGGAAGACACAATGATTATGTTGGTGATGCAGCCTGGGAACACTTCATGAGGAAGTTGCGGTAATTTGAGTGTGCTATTCTGACCACCTGCTATACTCCGCTGATCAAGGCAGGACTCTACAACTTCAAGAGTAGTAGATGACTGAACACACAACACTTGAAGCTAGAACAGTGAGGCTGACAGCAGCTGGTTGGTCTCGTACACTCCCAGCCCAAGGGAGGAGAACACTGCACAGCAGGCAGGGCCATGTGTGCCGTGTGGGAGTTGCACTCAGGAATAGAATGAACCAGCAGGGGCCCTGGACAGCAGGCTTTACAGTGGCAAGAGACTGAAGTGACCTTAGCTCCCATGGGAGGATGTGATTGGCTTGTCTGAATGATTTTGCCAACTGGCAGGGAAGTGAAGCCCATTAGTTGTGGATTGGGGGCGCAGTTATTCCCACTGACAGAGAAACTAGCAGGACAGAAGCCTTTCCCACCAGGAGGAGGGATCCATCTGGTGAAAACAGAGGAACTCACAGCTAAACTTTTTGTAGATATCAAAGCACATATGGAATTTCAGCTCTTAAAATTCATGACTCTAATAAACAGCATCCCTCTTTCTTACTCAGTTTCAAACCAATTGAAAAATAAGGCAAAATGATAAGAAGGATAAATGATGGCCAAACTCTTACTTTTGTTGAGATGACATTAATATGAAATAATTGGCTTGTATCTGTAGGCATGGAGACTACATCATACTCAGAACAAACCCTGACACTGGCAGCAGAAGAGCAATGTTCATGTGCAGAGGGCCTAGAAGAGATGCTATTTGAAGTCACAGAGACCCCAGAAGGAGAGTGTTGACCTCAAGAAACAGGCAAGCAGATAGATGGCAACAAAGAATTTACAGATGTCCCTCTTGCCAATGAAAGAGTCATAGGAAAAGATGAGTTTAAACAAAGTATTATAGCTTCTAGCATGCTTTATCGGGGAAGGCAATGGCACCCCACCCCAGTACTCTTGCCTAGAAAATCCCATGGACGGAGGAGCCTGGTGGGCTGCAGTCCATGGGGTCACTAAGAGTCGGACACGACTAAGCGATTTCACTTTCACTTTTCACTTTCATGCATTGGAGAAGGAAATGGCAACCCACTCCAGTGTTCTTGCCTAGAGAATCCCAGGGACGGGGGAGCCCGGTGGGCTGCCGTCCATGGGGTCGCACAGAGTCGGACACGACTGAAGCGACTTAGCAGCAGCATACTTTATATACATTTACCTTCTCAAATGGAAGCTTTCAAAAAGGTTGTCTGTAAAGTTATTTTTATCTCCCTTTCACAGATAAAGAAACTAAGTCCCAGGGGCGTAAGTGATTTATCTGAGGATTTAGGTACAGAGCTAAAATCCAAGGCTTCTGAATAATGCCTAGGAAATGTGTTTTATTTTATGATTTATTTAATGACAATAAATCATAAAATAAAGCTCTGGATTTTGGAGTATCTTATAGGATAAGGAAGAAGTTACTGAGTGAAAAAGGAATTAGAATTTAAGAGTTGACAGCAGAGTAAGCAGGGCTGTAGAAATTCTCTTTAGCATTGGTTACTGAGAAACTTTTCATGCTGGAATCAGATTGGGAGTTATTAAGTCCTGAACTAGTTCTGCATTATGTAAGGACTTTGGACTCACTGTGGGAAGCAGAATAATGACTCCCAAGATATCCACATCTTAATCCCTAGAACATGTTATGCCTAAGAGGAATTAAGGTTGCTAATTAGCTGATCATAAAATAAGGTCATTATACTGGATTATCTGGGTGGACTCAGTCACAGCAGTCCTTAAATGTGCAAGAGGGAGGCAGAAAAGTCAGTGTCAGGGTGATGTGTTGTGGGAAGGACTTGACTGATCATTGATGGCTTTGAACATATAAGGGGGCCATAAGCCAAGTAATGCAGGCAGCCCTAATGGAAAAACAAATGAGATTTTTCCCTAAGAGCCTCCAGAAAGGAACACAGGCCTACCAACACCTTGATGTTAGCCCAGTAAGATACATGTCAGACTTCAGACTTCAGAACTATAAGATAATAAATTTGTTTAAGCCATTGAATTTGTAGTAATTTGTTATAGCAGCAACAGGAAACTGATAAACTCAGCATCACAGAGAGACAGTGATTGTGAGATGTCCCTGCCCCAGTGAAGGATGAACTAACCCACTTGTCCTGATCTCCAGCCCTGTGAGCCTTGTGCTATCCAGGCAATTCGTGCAGGTTAACTTGGAAAAACTGGGACCAATGGACGGGTAAAGAACTCTAGCAAGCACTGCTCATTACTTTATATAGCTAGGGTGCAGCCAGTGGTTGGGATGAGATCCAGTTTTATCTCAGGTCTTCAGAAAGCTGCAACCTGGAGTGAACAAGGCTGCCATGAGATCTCCTAATTGAAGTCTATGGGTCAGAGCTGCCAGTGGGCAAGGGGAAGGCAAAAGCAAGTAAAACAACCTCGTGACAGATTATTGCCAGGGACAGACAGAAATAGCACTCTAGAAGGCCGCTTTGGTCAAGTCAGAAACTTGGAAAGGTGACCAAAGGGTCTAGTTACCAAAAAGTGTAAAGTGAAAGTCAAAGTGAAGTTGCTCAGTCATGTCCAACTCTCTGTGACCCATGGACTGTAGCCTACCACGCTCCTCCATGCATGGGATTTTCCAGGCAAGAATACTGGAGTGGGTTGCCATTTCCTTCTCCAGAGATCGAACCCAGGTCTCCCGCATTGCAGGCAGACGTTTTAACCTCTGAGCCACCAGGGAACCCCTGTTATCCATATTAGAGTACTAACTCTCTGGATGGTGATTGATTCTCTTCAATGTCAGTGTGTGATTCCTGGTGTTTTGATGACTTATAAACTAGTGGATAAATTAGCTGCTCCCTTCCTACGCACGTTAAACTATAATGGAGAAAGAACAATGTAACTTCAATTAAAAACAACATTCAGAAAGAAAGAAAGGGAAAGGCTGAGCAGTCACTTGCCCCTAGCAATAATGAGAGCCTGGGCGAGTGTTGGCATTGCACTGCTTGCTTACTTCTTGTTCTGCTTTCCAGAGGAGCCCCTTTGTCCATTTCCCTCTAGGACCACATGAAGTGTGCGCCGGAAAATGTGCCTTCTTTGAGGGCTGTATGGCTTGTATTGTTTGGGGGCAGCAGAGTTGTAGGAGTCAAACAATTACAGGCATTTCAAGCCAGGCTGTGCTTTCCCTGGCAATAAGAAGCCCTCCATTACTTAGTGATGCATTTCAATTGCTTTCTTGTCAGATGCATTTGAAAATAGTCATCAGTGCACATTATATATAGATAATTATTTTGTGTGCATGTTAATATTTTAAAATTTTTTATAGCATATAGTCGATTTACAAAGCGTTTGTTTCTGCTGCACACAAAGTGAATCTGTTATATATACACATATCCACTCTTTTTCAGATTCTTTTCTAGTATAGGTTATTACAAAAAATTGAGAAGAGTTCCATCAGCTATACAGTAGGTCCTTATTATATATTTTTTTCTATAGTGGACTGTATGTATCAATCCCATTCTCCCAATTTATCCCTCCCACATATCAATTCTTTAACACTGTAATTGTCATTAATTGAGTTGTCTAGTCTAATCGTCTCATAGTTGAATTGTTAGACTTGTGATATGTTATTGAATTCTATTTTTATTGTTTGAAAAAGTGAATTTGAGTAATGTGTTTTCCTTGACAAACAGGATTCTTGTTCTTTTTTTCCCAGCTTTATTGAGATTTTATTATTGACACATGATATTGTGTAAAGTGAAGGTGTACACACATTGATTTGATACACATATATTGTGAAATGATTATCACGGTCGTGTTGGCTAGAGGTTAACACCGCCATCATCTCTTTAATTACCATTTTTTTTTTTGTAGTGAGAACATGTAAGGTTTACCCTCCTAGAAAATTTCTAGTATATAATACAGTGTTGTGAAGTATAATCACCATGCCGTCCACCACATCCCTGGACCTTATTCACCTTCTAATTAGAAGTTTGTGCCCTTTGCCAGCATCTCCCTGTCCCCCCTTGATACACTTCTCAAACCTGAAGCCTCTCTTTTATTGGTCTCTGTGCTCAGTTTCTCCAACACCTTGGTGTGGTGTCCTTGGGTCCATGTGGAAGACTAGGCTTGGTCTGGTGTGATTGGCTTTGTTGGCAGACGGTCAGCTTCCCCACATCATCACGACTGACTTCCAACACAATAACTTGTGTTTCCTCTGCCAAGCCAGTGCCGTAGATTTTAGGGTTTTGTGAGAGCAATAGACCACTTCTAGTATGAATTTCTATTTTAGGTGGAAGAGAGTGTAGTTTTTAAAAATAATATAGTGACCTTAAATATAACAATGTAAGGTAGATTTTTTTTCCTGTCTCAAATAAATAGTCCAGAAGGAGGTAATCCAGAGTTCTTAGAGCAGTTTTTCCATCTTCCACATTATTTTTGCAGATCAGTGTGTTTGAACCAGTTCTCAGTGACTCTTAGACAGGAGTCTAAGGGCAGGAAGAGAAAGGCTAGAGGGAGAGGGTGTACTTGTTCTTTTTTAGGGATGTGACTTAGAAGAAGCACTTCTGAGCTTTTCTTGGGGTAAGATCAGGGTCTCTCTGTGCTCTGTCATTGAAAAGCAACCATATAGATGCCCTTATGTATCTTAGGAATATGCTCAGCTCGGAGAAGGCAATGACACCCCACTCCAGTACTCTTTCCTGGAAAATCCCATGGACAGAGGAGCCTGGTAGGCTGCAGTCCATGGGGTCATACAGAGTCGGACACGACTGAGCGACTTCCCTTTCACTTTCCACTTTCATGCATTGGAGAAGGAAATGGCAATCCACTCCAGTGTTCTTGCCTGGAGAATCCCAGGGACGGGGGAGCCTGGTGAGCTGCCATTTATGGAGTTACACAGAGTTGGACAATTAGCAGCAGCAGCAGCAGCACCAAATATTAGCTGAGGGCCCACTGTGTGCAAGGAGCCTGTAGTAGGTATTGAAAACAAGAAAGAATAAAATGCCACCCTGCAGGGGAAAAAGAAGCACTTCTCCCATCACAGTAGTCACATGACCCCACACAATTGTAGTTCAGTTCAGTCACTCAGTCGTGTCCGACTCTTTGTGATCCCATGAACTGCAGCATGCCAGGCTTCCCTGTCCATCATCAATTCCCAGGGTTTACTCAAATTCATGTCCGTTGAGTCGGTGATGCCATCCAACTATCTCATCCTCTGTCATCNGGGGAAAAAGAAGCACTTCTCCCATCACAGTAGTCACATGACCCCACACAATTGTAGTTCAGTTCAGTCACTCAGTCGTGTTCGACTCTTTGTGATCCCATGAACTGCAGCATGCCAGGCTTCCCTGTCCATCAATTCCCAGGGTTTACTCAAATTCATGTCCGTTGAGTCGGTGATGCCATCCAACTATCTCATCCTCTGTCATCCCCTTCTCTTCCTGCCTTCACTCTTTCCCAGCATCAGGGTCTTTTTCAGTGAGTCAGTTCTTCATATCAAGTGGCCAAAGTATTGGAGTTTCAGCTTCAGCATCAGTCCTTCCAATGAATATTCAGGATTGATCTCCTTTAGGATGGACCAGTTGGTTCTCCTTGTAGCCCAAGGGACTCTCAAGAGTCTTCTCCAACACCACAGTTCAAAAGCATCAATTCTTCAGCTCTTAGCTTTCTTTATTGTCCTACTCTTACATCCATACATAACTGCTGTAAAACAATAGCTTTGATTAGATGGACCTTTGTTGGCAAAGTAATGTCTCTCCTTTTTAATATGCTGTCTAGTTTGGTCATGACTTTTCTCCAAGGAGCAAGCATCTTTAAATTTCATGGCCACAGTCACTTGGAGCCCCCCAAAATAAAGTCTACCACTTTTTCCACTGTTTCCCCATATATTTGCCATGAAGTGATGGGACTCAATGCCATGATCTTAGTTTTCTGAATGTTGAGTTTTAAGCCACCTTTTTCACTCTCCTCTTTAACTTTCATCAAGAGGCTCTTTAGTTCTTCTTCGCTTTCTGCCATAAGGGTGGTGTCATCNCTCAGTCCATCCTGTATTTCATCATTGTTTGGCCACAGACCCTGGATGGAAGTCGGTGGCTTTGGCAAAGTCCAGGCCAGCAAGGGGCTCATGGACTGCATGCAGGTTTACCAGTCTCCCTCTGTGAGGACCCCCTGGTGGCATCCACATTTTCTCCCAGGGAGGGAGTTCAAGAGATCAGGCCATGGCTTAGCACACAGCATTACCTGTAGTAAACACTTCAGAACGGTAGGTGGTAGATGGTGGGGATGTCTGAGAAAGTGCATAGATTCGTGGGTGACTAGGTGGGTAGATGTGTGAATATCTGGGCTGGATGAGTGATTGGGTAGGGATGAATGAGTAGGAGAGGCATGGGTGAGTGGATGGTAGGTGAATGAGTGAATAGGTGGCTAAGTGANTTCGTGGGTGACTAGGTGGGTAGATGTGTGAATATCTGGGCTGGATGAGTGATTGGGTAGGGATGAATGAGTAGGAGAGGCATGGGTGAGTGGATGGTAGGTGAATGAGTGAATAGGTGGCTAAGTGACTGGGTATATGGATGGATGGCTGAATGACTGGATGGATGAATGGGTAGAACGACAGATGGATGGAGAGATGTTATATGGGTGGGTAGGTGCATGGATAAATGGTAGGTGAGTGAATGAGCGGGTGGAAAGATGGATACTGGGTGGAATACATGGATGAATGGAAAGAAAGATGGATGAGTGAGCAAGTGAGCGCACGGATTGATGGGTAAGTAAGTAAATAAATGGGTGGCTGTATATCTGGGTAGTTTGGTGGCTGAGTATATGGGTGGACACATGGGTGGTTGGGTTGATGGGTAGGTGGTGAGCAAAAGATGAAAAGAAGAATGGGAAAATGTTTAGGTTGATCAGAAAACCAAGCACACCCACTTTCCAGAAACCTAGGCCAGAAACTCAGGGCTTGATACAGGTAATCAGGCTAGCATAGAACAGGCGCTAGAATCAAACATCTGGTCACTTAAGGATCATCCAACAGCTAACTGCTTAATGTTAGCTGCTGTTATTGTGGTTGTTATTATTGTTACTAATGTTAATATGAACTTGTTGGTGCTATGTACGGTGCTAAGCACTTCACGTGCCTTATCTCAGTCCCTCCCAGCAACCCTGGGAGGTAGATTCTATCATTAACCCCATTTTACTCATGATTATGATTATGATTATTTGATTTTATTATTATTATTGGGTCAAAAGAAAAACAGGCAAAAAGACCAGAATCCAAGCTGCTAGAAAAATCCCTGGGGCTCCTGGAACTGTATCTGGGCAAGGCCATAGCATACAGCAGTTGTCCTGAGTGACAGCCACTCAGAGATGTCAATTATTTCCCTTGAGCCTTTGGGTACCCCCATAACCACCCTCGGAAAACAATGATTCCTTCCCAAGGGTCCATGGGCAGAGGCGGGAGGGATTAATTAGTTTGCTTGGTACCCAGAAGTGCCCAGAAACCTGAGTAAGACACTTAGTGGGGTTATAAATAAGTGATGCCTGGTAGTTTGGAGTCCAAGAAAAAAATCTGACTGCAAATGGACATGTCTCTTGCCAGCCCAGCTTAGAGGGGGGTTCACTTGTATTTACATGGATGAATTAGGCTGACTTGACCTCACACAGCCTCAGGGAAGCTCTCAACACCTCTCAGCAGGCAGTCTGCCAAGAGGGTCTGAGCAAAAGATAGTTTGTGACTTAGTGCTGGTACTTGGCCACCCACTCACCGGTTGGCCTGTAAAATGAGATGGTTATACTTGAACTCTCAATGCAAGTCTCCTTCTCTGTGGAGCATTCTAAATTTTATTACTCTTTTTGCGCTGGTTCCTATAAGTACATTATAAGGAGATGGTAAACTTCTGATTAGTGGAGAGAATCGAATCAGTTGGGCTCTTTGGAACGTAAATGACATAAATCACAACTCAGTCTGGCTTAGGTAAGAAGGGGTATTTACTAGTTCCCTTAAGTGGAAAATCCAGAGGCACTGCCTTCAGGCATGGCTGGATCCAGGAGCTCTATGACATTGACAGGACTCAGTATCTCAGTCTCTGGGCTCTACAGTCCCTTCCATTGGCTTTATTTCTAGATAGTCTCTCTTCTCATGATGATGGAAAATTCTAAGAAATGAAGACCCAATGCTTTCAAATAATGTATAGTCTTTTCATTCAGAAAACAAAATTTCTAAACTGGGCACTCTGCAGAGCCTGGGGAAACAGCAGCAAGACAGCTTCTTTGGACTTCCATGGCCTTTGTGCACAACAAGCATGAGCTTAAATTTATACCAAGATGAAGAAAGCAACATAAATGAGAAAAGGGACTCGAGTGAGGAACGTTAAGGAGTGGTGGGGACTGTAGCCAAGTAGAGAGCACATTCTGCCTGAAGGGCACAGCTGTGGTTCAAGGCCAGCCGCTCCTCTGTGCCAGCTGTAATTGCCATGTTACGCAGGAATGCAGGCCAGTGTTAATCAGTTCCTCTNGTGGGGACTGTAGCCAAGTAGAGAGCACATTCTGCCTGAAGGGCACAGCTGTGGTTCAAGGCCAGCCGCTCCTCTGTGCCAGCTGTAATTGCCATATTACACAGGAATGCGGGCCAGTGTTAATCAGTTCCTCCAATTTTTCAAGAGGATCCAGAAATCCAAATTCATGTAAACTCCTCTGATGTTGACTTAAAAACAAACCAAAAACCCTGTGATGGCTACACAGCCAAAGACTGCAGATAACCAGCTCATAACCTATGTTATTTAGCATAGCGGATTGCCCAGAGGACTTGCACACTGCTTACATACTAGCCATTTCTTTTAAAAAGATATGTACAAATATCAGTTCAGCTGATCTGAGACTGTGAATCATCTCGGGCGGGGACTCCTCATGAAAGGCCTGGAGTCAGAGAAAAGGGCCACAAGAGAATTCTTCGCCAGTTTTATTGCCTATGTACCTTGCCCTCATCCTCGCCAATAGGGCTGAATATCCTTGGAGTCAGAGATGTACATTATTCATAGGTGTTTATATACCTTCCTATAAGAGGATTTTTTTGTTCATTCAATAAATATTTATTGAGCATTTACTCTGTCCTTAGCATTGTGCTGGGCACTGTGGGAGTAGTGTGGCAGACACTGTTGACTGGCTACTCAACTTTAATTTCCATTTCTTCCTTGTTAAATAAACTTCAATTTTGTAAAGGCAGTAATTGGCCTAGGCTTCTGGTGTGAATCTTATTTCCTTTAACAGTGATTGGTATGGAAGTGACCCATGAAATGGAACTTGGGTAGAGACTGCTGGGGGATAAAAACATAAAGGGAGAAATATTTTTTGCCACATTGACCATCTCCTTCTTTTTGCTTTTGAATATGGTTTTATGGAGGCTGATGCCTGGAGGGGTGGCAGCCATTTTGTGACTATGAGGCAACAAGCTTGGGACAAAAAGCCAATGTGTTGAATAAGGCAGAGCAAAAAATGGAAGAAGCCAAGGTCCTTAATAACATAATGAGCTGCTTAATCAATGTTCGTACCACCCTCTTCCTGAATTTTTATGAGAGAACCAAATATCCTTATCCTTTAAAATCCTGTTATTTAGGTTTTCTGATAGTTGAGATGTGCAAGACAGACCACTTCTTGCCCTTGGGTGACCTATAATCTATCAGATGATGAGAGCTAGCAATGAGTACATACTTTTTATACATCCCTCACAATAATTTCCATCCTTATTTTACACAGAAAAAAAAAAAATCAAGACTCAGAAAGGTTAAACTACTTGCCCAAGGTCATTCTGCAAGAAATGGCACCAGTCACCAGTCATTCTGACTCCAGAACTCACTCTCTGAGACACTAGCCACACTTCCTTCTTGAGTAAGTTTGCACTTAATCCTTTGCACTGAGTAAACGAATAAACAAGTAGAAGCAACATGACTTTTGCAAAAAAAGTTACAGAGCTGTTTGTACTATCTGTGCTTCTGAGATCCACTGTGCACAGATCTTTATCTGAATCTGGAGCCACAGTAAGAACTTTGCAGGAATCAGGCCACCGGGAGTGATGAATCTGAATGACATGGAATATCTAGCCTTGGGCTTGCAGAGGACTCTCCCTTGTCAGAGCCCTGTGACTGTGAAATTGCCCAGCCATTCCCACTGCTGCCATCCCAGTCCACACCACATTATCTTTGACATGGACAATTGTGGAAGCCTCATGATGGGTCTTCCTGCTGCTACCTTTTGTCCCCCAAATTCTGTAAAGCACAGAGCAGCTAGAAGAATCACCACAAAATATATAGCAGCACATGGATCTTCTCTGCTTAAAACTCTATCATGGCTTCCCATTACGTTTAAGAAAAAAGCCAAACTCATTCTTTAACCTTAAGAATAAAATTCCAACAGTGATCTGCCTAGCCTGATCCCATCCACCTCTCTAACCTCTTTTCCCAAGTTCATTTCTACTTTAGGACTTTTGCTCTTTCTGTTTCCCCTGCCTGTACCTCCTTCCCTAGAACTTCACATGGTTGTCTTCTCCCTGCCCTCAGGTTCTCACCTTAGATATATCACCTCCTCCAGGAAGCCCTCCGTGCCTTATCACCCTATCTAAAGTTGCTGATACCTCTTCCAGTCATGCTCTCTCTCACTTCCTCTCACTTATTTTTCTTCACAGCATTTCTCACTATTCAAATAATCTGGCTTATTCATTCACTTGTTCATTAACTGTATCCCCCACCAGAATAAAAACCCGTGAGTATAGAGGCTGCCTAGTTTAGTCTCACTGTATCTCCAGTGTTCAGAGTAGTTGCTGTTTAGTCACTAAGTTGTGTTTGACGCTTTGTGACCCCTTGAACTGTAGTCTGCCAGGCTCCTTCGTCCATGGGATTCTCCAGGCAAGAATACTGGAGTGGGTTGTCATTTCTTTCTCCAGGGGACCTTCCCTACCCAGGGATCGAACCCATGCCTCCTGCATTGGCAGGCATATTCCTTACCACCGAGCCACCAGGGAAGCCTGTTAACCTGGCACATAACATAGTAGCTGCTCACCAATTACTGGCTGAGAGAATATAATTTTCAGACTGGGAAATACCTTTGCCTTCTATTAAACTGATCTAAGGTTTCTTGACCTTGACACTATTGACATTCAGGGCTGCAGAATTCTTTATCATGGGGCTCTGACCTGGGCACTGGAGGATGTGTTAACCGCATCTGTGGCATCTACCTACAAGAGGATGGCATCTGGGACACGGATCATGATAATGGAGATGACGAGAAATGAACTGATTAAAATATATAATAATATGTGCAACTATGTGGAAATGAACCTCAATTTTAGAAATGAAGGAAAGGGTCGAGGTTGTGGGGGGGGGACTGTGCCTTAGGGCACTGTGGCTTGTTCAGTTTTTGCTCCAGCGCAAGGGGCTCACTGCTGAGTCCGCAGCATCCATTTACTTACCAGGCAGGAGATATGTATTTGAAAGAGTAGATAAGTGGGGATTTCCCTGGCAGTCAACTGGTTACGACTTCGTCTTCCAGTACGGGGAGCGCAGGTTCCATCCACGGCCTGGGAGCTAAGATGCCATATCCCTCACGGCCAAAAAACATAAAGCAGAAGCAATACTGCAACAAATTCAATAAAGACTTTTTAAATGGTCCACATTTTAAAAATCTTTAAACAAAAAAAAAAAAAAAGAAAAGGGTAAACAGGGGGGCCCAACTGTGGCATCCTTAGGCCTTGCTCACTCCTCCAGGTAAGTTATTCAACATTTTTATTCATTTCTGGAGATTATTCGATCCATCCATTCTCCCCACTGGACAGGGAGCTCCAGGGAAGGACATATTCCTTGCTGAGCCCGGCATAGGACCCAACACACAAGAAGCTCTCAGAACCAATTATCCAAAGTAACATGAATGAATGAATCACCAAGGTTTATAAGCTAGCTTACCCCTCACTCTCTCTTCCCATCACCTTGCTTTATTTTTCTTCTTAGCAGTTACCACCAGCTGCCACACTAGATATTTATTTGTTGATATACTCATTGCTCACCTTCCCCCACTAGAATCTAGAATTTATTTCTAGAATTAGAGTATAGAATGGAAGCTTATGAAACCAAGGGCTATTTAAAATTGCAGTTCTCCCCACTCACTCCATCTCCCCTCCCTCCTCACCACCCCCCCATCCCCCATTGCCTTTCCTCTGCGCTTATCACGGTCTGACATATTCTTTGACTTTCTTGGTTTTGATCTGCTTCCAACCAGCTCCACAAGGCTGGATGTTTGCGTTTGGTTTACAGCTGTATGTCAGACGCTTATCTCAGGACGTTGCATACAGTAAGCACTCAAGTCACACTGATGACCGGATGAAGGAAGGTGGAACTGAGAGACAGGCAGTCGTTAGGGGCACATCCTTTGCTCAAATCCCTAACCCGCCCCCAGCCTCACCAACCGGCCGGGCCGGGCAGGCAGGAGTTAAGCGGCGCGCACGCTTCCAACCCGCAGGTGGCGCCGTCCCGCCTCGGTGCCCGACTCCGGGCACTCAGAAGTGCGGGACAGAATCGCAGCGAGCGCGGAGCCAAGCTCAGCCCCGACTTGTTGATCTCGCCCAAGCAGCCGCCACCGCTGCCGCGGGAGCAGANTGTTCTGCTCTTTGGGAGAATTATGAATGATATAAAATAAGATAGTTTGTTTATTAAAATGTATCTGAAAATTAAGTTTCAGGATAATAAAATTGTCATTGTTATTTAAGTTAAATAACTCTCAGGGATAAAGACTTTTTTAGCTTTTAAGAAAAGCAGTGGGTAGTGGTTAAGTGGCTTCTCCATCACTCCAGAATTCAAACATTAGAGTAAGCCTTTGACTGTAGGGTTCTCTTGCTCTGAAACCCATCATCTGACCCTTCACCGAATTGATTCCTAAGGGTAAGGGCAGTTCCTGTTATTTTAGGCCCCTATCACAGTTTCTGCCCCTTAAATCAGCAGTCACAAAATTAAGAGTCACAGAATAAACAGCACAAGTGCTAATTTTGGTTTAAATAAACTGACTGAAACAAACTGACACAATATCTAAAACAGAGTTTAGAAATAACCTTACTTTGAAGTTTGGTTGATTGATGCAGTTAAAATTGGGGTAGCAGGTAGAGGAGAGAGAGAAATAAGCTTGCTTTCTGAGAAAGGTAAAAATAGCGAGAATCTGTTATCCTCTTCCCTATGGGATTCTCTGCTTTCAGGATTGCTCGGTTCCAAGTTTCTAGAATTATCACAGATTTGAAGAATAGAAGACTTAACAAGTTTCTGTCTACACTTAGAAGCATAGGGTCCAGTTAGTTTTATCTGATGTTCACAGATCCCGGTACCGAGTAATAGATGCTGCTAATATACCCACATATTTCTTTATGTTTATATATTTATTTTTACTGATTTTATGCTCTGTGCCTGATGCTTTCATAAGCGTTGGTGATAGAGAGAGACAATGGAGAATCACTCCAAGTCATTCATAGGGGCTCCCCTGGTGGCTCAGTGGTAAAGAATCCACATGCAATGCAGGAGATGCGGGTTCCATCCCTGGGTCAGGAAAATTCCCTGGAGGAGGAAACAGGGCAAATCACATGGACAGAGGAACGTGTGGGCCACAGTCCAGGGGGTCATAAAGAGTGAGACATGACTGAACGACTGAGCACACACACGTGCAAGGCCATTCACAGAGCAGGGCTGGTTGGATGTTCACGGCAATATCAGTTGTATAGTCTCATTCACAATTTAGATTTATCAATATCTGATAAAGTGCAACCATTAACTACTGCTTTATATGTGAATGCTGGAGAGTTTGGTTAGGCAGAAATAGATTGGGGGTTATACTGTGAAGATTTTATGGTGATGAGTTTATATTTTTTATTTATATTTGAGAACAAGAGTCAATGAACACTTTAGAGAAATGAGGGATTTGTTTAAAATTGACTTTTAAGTAAATTTGTCTAACAGAAATTAGGAGGCTGGGGTAGAACCAGGTAGGAGGAGTACAAGAACAGAGTCTCTTCAAATAACCCAGATGAGGCAGTAAGAACCTTCTAAAGGAGAATCAGTAGAACTTGGTTAGTAATGAAATTGCGGGATAAAGAGGAAAATGTGTCAAGAGTGTCTCTAGTTATTTTATTGTCTGGTTATGAAGAAAATGATAACAAACTTGGAAAAGAAATTAAAAAACAGCAAACAGCAGTTAATGTTCCTTCAAAAGGTTCATTTGATTATTAAATTTTTGTGACACTGAAGAATATACCATTCATCCATCTCTAGATGTATGTATGCATGTATGTATTAGGAATAGGAAAAAAAGACATCACCTTGTATAACAAAGTTCTTGGTGGCTTTCCAGAGGAATGTATGGAGAAGAATTATGAGGCTGCATGCAGGATTCACAGGGAAGATCACATGACTAGTAACGTCTATCAAATTGAAAAGGTGGGGGGTGACAGCATTCTTGTTATTTTCTTTCTAACCTTGTAGAGATGAAGCTTCAATCATGAAAGTAAATAATACATAATACAGCCATTCCCATGTGCTCTGTTTCTTTCACATTGTTCCTTCTCCCAAGTTTTTGACCTGAGTACTTTCTTGTCCATGTTGCTCATCCATATATGTTTCAGATCTTTTCCAAATTCCCTTTCTTGTATTTCTGTTTAAGCCCTCTAGTATCACAGTTCCTTACATATTGAGTTGGCCAGAAAGTTCATGGGGGGTTTTTCCATGCAATCTTATGAAAAACTGAAATAAACTTTTCGGCTCATTCAATGAATTTTTTCTATCTCTTCCCTGAGGGCTCTAGTACTTTCCTTAAAATCCTTTCCCATAGTAGATGCCTAACCACCAGCACTGATCTCTCCAAATTACTTCTTGTCTGCTTGCTTCCATTCTGAACATCTTGAATATAGGTTTTATGTGTCCATTGCAACACCTTGCTATTTTACCTTCTTCTACCCCATTTTCACCGATTTGAATAAAATCGATATTGGCTGTATTTTGAGGCACTGTGTACACACTCATTGCTGGCATTTGAAGCTGAGGCATCTCATTCCTTGCCTTTCCTAGTCATAATGCTGGCGTCAAATGCTCCCTACCCATAATTTCTCTTATAGTAATTTGGCTGTGTCCTGTGAAATCTGAGATCCAGTAATAACTTTATGTGGAAAACAAGTATTAACAGTTGTTGAACAACTCCTGACCTAATGTTTAACCAAATAAGATGTTTTATTAGGAGCTGTATCTTTATAGCTCCTTTTTAACAGCTGTAATAAACTCTTTCAAAGCAATATGCTTCAAGAGATCAAAGAGCTATGCTCAATTAGAGTCATTCCTTATTAACCATAGTTGGAAAAGGAACAAGAAATAAATCAAAGTGTGTCCGATATGTCCTTTAGCAGACTGAGTGAGTATTTTGTCACTGTGATACGTAGCTTTAAACCAAATTAAAAGTCCTGTAAAGCACAGAAGCTCCCTGGGCAATGACAGGAGACCCACCATGGAGATCACACCTCAGTTTCTGATGTCAGAGCCACCTAAACGCCACCTCTGAGCCCTTCCAAAGCATCCAGAGATCAAAGACAAAGCACATTAACAGAGTCCGAGGATGCAGCCTGTTTTCCATCACTGAAGAGATATGCAGCCCAAGTTGGCTATACCGATTTCAGCTTGAAAAAAATAACAGCAGGTTTCTAAGGAGCTGTCGTATATTAGATGAAGTGAGGTTATCAAATGCTGTAAGGACAGAAAATGACTTAAACTGGGATTCGCTGGAAAACAATCTCATATCCTGTGGCCTGGTATGAAACCATAGCAGCAGAGCAGTGCTTAATGGGTCGAGTTAAGCTCTTTAAAAGGGCTCAACATGCCACCTTAATCGTGCCACCATTCTCTCTTCATCCTGGGTTCCAATGCCCAGTCATCTTTGGCTGTTTGAACTCTTTGATGAGGTCTATCCGGGTCTTGCATCTATTGATTGCTTCTCCTTCTCCGTCCGGACCTCTCATTCTATGTACCTGTCCTGTTTCTCACAAGAGCTCTGTGAATTCATTTTGTCATGATTTATGGTGAAAGGTCTGAGTGTTAGTTAAGTAAATTTCTCGAGGATTAGCTATAATAAGCAGAGCTACTCAAGTTTCTCTTCTTGTGTGAGACATTTCTCAGCTGTTCCGTTCTGTGCTGTGATAAACAATGGTGATGACTTTTTATTCTGAACCGTGTCTCTGACTTCATCATTTCCTATTACCACCTCCCTCTCCCATATTCCCATTGATATGATCACCTTGGGGTTTGATTTGATGAAGATAAAAGTCAGTTTTACTTGTGGATTCCTAGGAGGGTCTCTCTTCCATGAAATGTCAGCTGTTAGCAAGAGAGTAAAATGGAAATGCCTCCAAATGGAAATATATCACTTAAACGATGTAAGGATTTCCAGAAGCCTAGGTAGAGTTGGTCCTTTTCCATATTATAACATTGCTTCCTCTTTCCTCTTAATTCAGCCCTTCCACTTCTATACTAGGCAAAGTGAGCTTTTATCAAGAAAAAGGGGTTGGAAATGCTTTTACTATGTTTCAGTATTCTTATCTCCATTTTGTGAGCTCTTCTGATTTTTCACCATCCATCAATTTGCTCTTTAAAAGCTTCCCAGATTGATCTGTATGCCTTTGAAACTTTAACATCACAGAAACCACTTAAATTATTTTCCAGAATGCATCAGAATGACATGGGCATAATATTTACATAAATCTCATATGACAAAGTATGAGAGAGTGTTCAGATTCTAGTATTTTACATTAATCAAGAAAGGAAGTTATAAAGTATTCTAATACTAAAAGGATTATAGAGTACCTTCATATAATCCTTTTCATAGTTACTCATGAACCAAGAATGGCTGTCATGAACACATCTGAAGGATTGATATGCAAACCAGACCAAGGAAGCTAGTGTAAGTTGTCCGAGTGGTAAGGAAATGAATGTCAGAGTAAACAGGCCTGAGCTGAAAGATAAAGGTAAGAAGTGTGTATGCTGGGGGAGGAGTCAGGTGTCAGTAGATACTAGCTTCCAGTTTTTAAACAGGTGCTCAGTGTATATGAACCCAACAAATATATATTAAATTGATTGAATACACATATATCTCCCTTTAAAGGAGTAACACAAAACTGTTTTTCTTTTTAATACTTAGAGAACAAATCCTGTAAAGCAAACTAAACACCTGAATCACATTTGTTACTACCTGTATCTTACCTTAGCTTCCACGCACCTGAAACCACACCAGCTTTATTCAAACCAGGTTCCTTCTTTCCCAGCCACCATATCTTGGTCTCACTATTGCCAGCTTCACCAACTTCATCCTTACCTCTACCTAGGTAAGCCTTTTCTTTTCTTTTTTTCAGTTGCGAAACAGACGTGGGCAGCCTTTTCCTGGAAAGGGGAGTAACTATTTGTGGCTTTCCAGACACACGGTCTCTGTTACAAATACTTAGTTTTACTGTGGTCATGTGAAAGTAGTTGTTAAGTGTGAACAGGCAAGCACGTCTGTGTTCTGAAAACATTTTATTCGTGGACACACATTTGAATTCTAGGTCATTTTCTTGTGTCTAGAAATTGTCTTTATTTTTTTCTTTTCAGTCACTTAAAGATGTAAATATCATTCTTATTTCATAGACCATATGCAATAGGCAGCTAGCCAAGTTTAATCCACTGGTCATAGTTTGCTGATAACTGTTAAAGGGTAAAATTTTTGTTTATTTTGCTTCCCTTTATTGGACACGACTTCATTTTCACTTTACCTCAGTTGAACATCTATGGATTTTTATTAACCAGCCTCTAAATACTTGGATTTAAAAATACCTATTTTCTGAATTATTCATTTTGACGCATTTATTTTTCTCCACTTATTCTTGATTAATTGTTTAATTACCATATACCATTTTTAACCACTGGTTGTAAAATCTTAAAGAGAAGAGGCTATCTTTATTTTATTAACCTTCTAAGACACATAACTGTTGACTGAAAAAAATGCACAACCTAAAACTTGAGAATTGTGTTTTATATGGTGGATGAAACTGAGGGCTTGAGCTCCGGGTACTGCCTCTCAGATTGCTCTGAGGGGCTCTTCTGTGAAAGGCAGAGAGGAGCCAGGATACATAGGAGTTTTTGCAACAAAGACCAGGTAGTAAGAACATCGAAATATTACTGTTAATTAAAGAAAACCAGATATCTCAAGTTAAAGAATGTGACATTTTTCTATGTATGGGAAGATGCCAGAGTCTGGGCTCACTGAAATCATTCCTTTGGTATGCATTTCAGCTATCTGGGGTCAGGATACTGTTTTTCTCCATCCTGGATCCCACCAGGGTGCACAGTGTGTGTGTGTGGGGGGGGAGTGGGGGTGTGAGTAGCTGATGGCCAAGGCATCCTTTGTTTACAGATATGGCAGGTGGCATTTTTAATGCACATCACAGCCCTGCCCACATCACAGGGCGGTGAATAATGGAGCCCTGTATAAATGCTAGTTGACTGAGACAGGAGCAGTTTTCAACAGCCCTTCCAAGTAGCAGCAGCGGGTTCCAATACAAGGCTGTCTCACAAGGCCTCTCTCTAGAAAGGAGCGCTCAGGCCCCATTTATCTTTTTATCAAAACAAAAATAAACTGAATCAGTCTCATGAGTGGCCTCTGTGCTCTGATCTGGAGGGCACTGGGAGAAGAAATTGCTCTCAGCAGTGCCCCAAATACCATCACTGGTAGTGTGTTGGTTCTATTAACCATTGTTCTTTCCTTTGTCCTTTGATCCTCAAAAAGAGGTATCACACAGACTCCAGGGGAACTGGTATTTATATATTTTCAAAATATGGGACATCATTTGGTGACAAATACAAGCATGGAAATCCTGACTCTGAGTTAATGATTTATAACCTTGATTGCACATTAGAATTATCTGGGGAGTGTTTAAAAAAATCCAAGTATTTAGGCTACACCTGTGACAATGAAATTAGAGTTTCTATAAGTGGCCCCCTCTTAGCAGTAATTTTTCCAGCTCCATAGGTGATTCTATTGTATAGTCCAGTTTTAGAACCTCTGCCCTAAGCCTGCTTTTAAATGCAATCATTACTCAAGAGAGGTTAATAGATTAATTTTCTCTTATTTTAATCTAATGGATTCATCCCATTGACATCAGGAGGGGAAGGATTAGAAAATAAATTACATATCCTGAGGTTAGTGGTCATTAAAATATGAATGAAATAGAGAAATGGCTGGCAGGGGGTGGGCGTTACATTGAATATACCTCATATATTTTGTTGAATTGTCATTCTTTTACATTTTGTTATTTGAAAATCAAGAACAAATAATATTTGCATAACTGAATAGCTTCCCACATTGCACTGATTATATTTTTAATTTTCGTAAAATAATACTTTAACATCTCCCAAATGGCCAAGTGGCTGTAATCTCCAGTGGCTTTGACTTGTAGCACCTTGAAGCAGGGCTTCAGTTCCTGGTTAGAGATTGAATTAGGGTCATGACAGTGAGAGCACCAAATCCTAGCCTCTAGACCAAGCAGTCAGTTACGAGGTCCTGGCCCTTTGGCTTTGCCTTGAAGAATTCCCTCAAGGACGGGAAGTAATGAAACAAGTAAAGTGTGTATTAGGAGGAAAAAGAGAGCAGTGTGCATGGATAGACACATGGGCAGGCTCAGAGAGAGCTGCATGCTTGGGGCAGTGTAAGTCACTTTTACAGGGCACTTCTTTCAGTTTTCCTTTGCGCAGTCTCTTTGATTGGCCCGGCTTACAGCCCATAGGTGGGCTATCTCAGGGTACTTTCATCTGTGATTGTGCAGCTCTTAACCAAGACAGAATCTGGCGAGGAGCCCTCTGGGTACTTAGCATCTTTACTATGGGGTGGTGCCCCTTCCCTTTTTGATCTCCAGGGAAACTTTTTGCTTTTGTGTGGAAGGTCTGGCAGGGCCCGGCATCCTGCCTCAATTGTCCTGTTTTTGCCTTGGGGTATAGGTTCAGAGAGAATCAACTCCTACTGTTTGCCCTGGGGGTCCACCTGTCTCCTGCCTCAGCCATAGCCATGTAGATCTTGGCTCACCCCAAAATATCTGGATCCTTTAGATGGCCCCCAAACATAGGCTTTAACAGTAATGATGAACATGAACTTGACAGCGTCCCACTTTCAAACCTAGCTGCTGCTGCTGCTGCTGCTAAGTCACTTCAGTCATGTCC
>SJYW01000757.1:9143-34977 GCA_006410735.1 Raphicerus campestris | reverse complement strand
AGCCGGCCTAGTACCCTTCTGCGCAGTGGAACGCGCGCCTAGCCGTGCGCTCTTTAAAAGGAGCGGGCGCGGGGACCTGGGAGAGGGAAGGAGAAGCCCCGCCCACGCGCTCCGCGCCACGTCCTCCCCTCCTCCTCTCATTGGCCGATTGCAAATCTCGCGAGCGCCGCTAGTTCCGCTGCAGTTCCCCCCAAGCCCCGGCCCAGGCCCGGTTGCCGTGGCAACCGCATCTGTTTCGCAGTGGCTTCTCCTGTTGCAGAGCACAGGCTCTAGGTGTACGGGCTCAGCAGCTGTGGCTCTCTGGCTCTAGGGTGCTGGCTCAGTAGCTGTGCACATGGGCTCAGTTGCCTTGTAGCATGTGAGATCTTCCTGGAGCAGGTATCAAACCCATGTCCCCTGCATTGCCAGGTGGATTCTTAACANCTAGGGTGCTGGCTCAGTAGCTGTGCACATGGGCTCAGTTGCCTTGTAGCATGTGAGATCTTCCTGGAGCAGGTATCAAACCCATGTCCCCTGCATTGCCAGGTGGATTCTTAACAGCTGGGCCACCTGGGAAGTCCTGCTCCATCAGTGCTTGCAGTTTTCTTATTTAATCCCCATTGCAGCAACCCTGTAAGGTGGTTTCTGTTCGTATCTTACTCCTCAATGAGGATGCTAAGGCGCAGAAAGGTTAGGTCCCTCTCTGAGATTGCAGAGTTGGTGACTCACGGGGATTTGCACCACCAGGCACTCTGTGTTGAGGCTCCACCCTCCTGACCTCCCGGCGAGGTCTGCCCCTGTCTACACCTGCCCCCATCGAGGGAAGCTGCTTTTCTCTTAGTGGCGCTGGTGGGTGATGGAACTGTGAGCGGGCTGAGTGTGCTGACCTGCGGCCAGAGATGTGGGGTCAGGCGGTCCTCAGCCCAGGTGTGAGGATGCTCCTGGGTTGTTACAGAATCTGCTGCCTGTTTCACAGTCAGGCCAACCAGTCCACCCTCACTAGAGAGAACCACTCCTGACATCTCTTCTGGTAAGGACACTAATCTATCGTGGTGAACACAACCTCATGACTTCATCTAAACCTAAGTATCTTCCAAAAGGGGCTTCCCAGGTGGCTCAGTTCAGTTCAGTTCAGTCGCTCAGTCGTGTCTGACTCTGCGACCCCGTGAATCGCAGCACGCCAGGCCTCCCTGACCATCACCAACTCCCGGAGTTCACTCAGACTCACGTCCACTGAGTCAGTGATGCCATCCAGCCATCTCATCCTCTGTCGTCCCCTTGTCCTCCTGCCCCTAATCCCTCCCAGCATCAGAGTCTTTTCCAATGAGTCAACCCTTCACATGAGGTGGCCAAAGTACTGGAGTTTCAGCTTTAGCATCATTCCTTCCAGGGTTAATCTCCTTCAGAATGGACTGGTTGGATCTCCTTGCAGTCCAAGGGACTCTGAAGAGTCTTCTCCAACACCATAGTTCAAAAGCAGCAATTCTTCGGTGCTCAGCCTTCTTCACAGTCCAACTCTCACATCCATACATGACTACTGGAGAAACCATAGCCTTGAGTAGATGAACCTTATTTGGCAAAGTAATGTCTCTGCTTTTGGTCATAACTTTTCTTCCAAGGAGTAAGTGTCTTTTAATTTCATNCCCTTCTGCGCAGTGGAACGCGCGCCTAGCCGTGCGCTCTTTAAAAGGAGCGGGCGCGGGGACCTGGGAGAGGGAAGGAGAAGCCCCGCCCACGCGCTCCGCGCCACGTCCTCCCCTCCTCCTCTCATTGGCCGATTGCAAATCTCGCGAGCGCCGCTAGTTCCGCTGCAGTTCCCCCCAAGCCCCGGCCCAGGCCCGGTTGCCGTGGCAACCGCATCTGTTTCGCAGTGGCTTCTCCTGTTGCAGAGCACAGGCTCTAGGTGTACGGGCTCAGCAGCTGTGGCTCTCTGGCTCTAGGGTGCTGGCTCAGTAGCTGTGCACATGGGCTCAGTTGCCTTGTAGCATGTGAGATCTTCCTGGAGCAGGTATCAAACCCATGTCCCCTGCATTGCCAGGTGGATTCTTAACAGCTGGGCCACCTGGGAAGTCCTGCTCCATCAGTGCTTGCAGTTTTCTTATTTAATCCCCATTGCAGCAACCCTGTAAGGTGGTTTCTGTTCGTATCTTACTCCTCAATGAGGATGCTAAGGCGCAGAAAGGTTAGGTCCCTCTCTGAGATTGCAGAGTTGGTGACTCACGGGGATTTGCACCACCAGGCACTCTGTGTTGAGGCTCCACCCTCCTGACCTCCCGGCGAGGTCTGCCCCTGTCTACACCTGCCCCCATCGAGGGAAGCTGCTTTTCTCTTAGTGGCGCTGGTGGGTGATGGAACTGTGAGCGGGCTGAGTGTGCTGACCTGCGGCCAGAGATGTGGGGTCAGGCGGTCCTCAGCCCAGGTGTGAGGATGCTCCTGGGTTGTTACAGAATCTGCTGCCTGTTTCACAGTCAGGCCAACCAGCCCACCCTCACTAGAGAGAACCACTCCTGACATCTCTTCTGGTAAGGACACTAATCTATCGTGGTGAACACAACCTCATGACTTCATCTAAACCTAAGTATCTTCCAAAAGGGGCTTCCCAGGTGGCTCAGTTCAGTTCAGTTCAGTCGCTCAGTCGTGTCTGACTCTGCGACCCCGTGAATCGCAGCACGCCAGGCCTCCCTGACCATCACCAACTCCCGGAGTTCACTCAGACTCACGTCCACTGAGTCAGTGATGCCATCCAGCCATCTCATCCTCTGTCGTCCCCTTGTCCTCCTGCCCCTAATCCCTCCCAGCATCAGAGTCTTTTCCAATGAGTCAACCCTTCACATGAGGTGGCCAAAGTACTGGAGTTTCAGCTTTAGCATCATTCCTTCCAGGGTTAATCTCCTTCAGAATGGACTGGTTGGATCTCCTTGCAGTCCAAGGGACTCTGAAGAGTCTTCTCCAACACCATAGTTCAAAAGCAGCAATTCTTCGGTGCTCAGCCTTCTTCACAGTCCAACTCTCACATCCATACATGACTACTGGAGAAACCATAGCCTTGAGTAGATGAACCTTATTTGGCAAAGTAATGTCTCTGCTTTTGGTCATAACTTTTCTTCCAAGGAGTAAGTGTCTTTTAATTTCATGGCTGCAGTTACCATCTGCAGTGATTTTGAAGCCCCCCAAAATAAAGTCGGACACTGTTTCCACTGTTTCCCCATCTATTTCCCATGAAGTGATGGGACCGAATGCCATGATCTTGGTTTTCTGAATGTTGAGCTTTAAGCCAACTTTTTTGCTCTCCTCTTTCACTTTCATCAAGAGGCTTTTTAGCTCCTCTTCACTTTATGCCATAAGAGTGGTGTCATCTGCACATCTGATGCTATTGATATTTCTCTCAGCAATCTTGATTCCAGCTTGTGTTTCTTCCAGCCCAGCGTTTCTCATGATGTACTCTGCATAGAAGTTAAATAAGCAGGGTGACAATATAAAGCCTTGATATGCTCCTTTTCCTTTTTGGAACCAGTCTGTTGTTCCATGTCCACTTCTAACTGTTGCTTCCTGACCTGCATACAGATTACTCAGGAGGCAGGTCAGGTGGTCTGGTATTCCCATCTCTTTCCGAATTTTCCACAGTTTATTGTGATCCACACAGTCAAAGTCAAGAAAGCAAAAATAGATGTTTTTCTGGACCTCTCTTGCTTTTTCCATGATCCAGCAGATGGTGGCAATTTGATCTCTGGTCCCTCTGCTTTTTCTAAAACCAGCTTGAACCTCAGGGAGTTCACGGTTCACATATTGCTGAAGCCTGGCTTGGAGAATTTTGAGCATTACTAGCATGTGAGATGGCTCAGACCATAGAAAGTCTGCCTACAGTGAAGGAGACCTGGGTTCCATCCCTGTGTTGGAAAGATCCCCTGGAGGAGGGCATGGCAATCCACTACATGGATTCCATGGACAAGTGTCAGACACAGTTGAGCAACTACCACACACACATACTTTCCAACGAGCCCACTTCCAAACACCATCACACTTGGGATTGAGGTTTCAACACGTGAATTTGGGGGGACATAATTTAGTCCAGAGAAAAGGGCCTGGACAAACATTTGTAGATGGTAGGTGAAAGGGAGGGTGGGAAGTTGCCAGGAGGGAACACTCAGTATGCCCCAGGATCCACTGGGCCCTCCATTCCCCTAAACTGTCATCTGAATTCAGTGTCCTGTGGATGCTGTGATAAATATTGAACAATTTAAGGAATGCAGATTTATTATCTTAAAGTGTGCAAGATCAAAATTCCACAATGGGTCTCACTGGGCTAAAGTCAAGGGGTTGGCAGGGCTGTCCCCTTCGAAGTCCAGAGGGGAGAATNCCATCTATTTCCCATGAAGTGATGGGACCGAATGCCATGATCTTGGTTTTCTGAATGTTGAGCTTTAAGCCAACTTTTTTGCTCTCCTCTTTCACTTTCATCAAGAGGCTTTTTAGCTCCTCTTCACTTTATGCCATAAGAGTGGTGTCATCTGCACATCTGATGCTATTGATATTTCTCTCAGCAATCTTGATTCCAGCTTGTGTTTCTTCCAGCCCAGCGTTTCTCATGATGTACTCTGCATAGAAGTTAAATAAGCAGGGTGACAATATAAAGCCTTGATATGCTCCTTTTCCTTTTTGGAACCAGTCTGTTGTTCCATGTCCACTTCTAACTGTTGCTTCCTGACCTGCATACAGATTACTCAGGAGGCAGGTCAGGTGGTCTGGTATTCCCATCTCTTTCCGAATTTTCCACAGTTTATTGTGATCCACACAGTCAAAGTCAAGAAAGCAAAAATAGATGTTTTTCTGGACCTCTCTTGCTTTTTCCATGATCCAGCAGATGGTGGCAATTTGATCTCTGGTCCCTCTGCTTTTTCTAAAACCAGCTTGAACCTCAGGGAGTTCACGGTTCACATATTGCTGAAGCCTGGCTTGGAGAATTTTGAGCATTACTAGCATGTGAGATGGCTCAGACCATAGAAAGTCTGCCTACAGTGAAGGAGACCTGGGTTCCATCCCTGTGTTGGAAAGATCCCCTGGAGGAGGGCATGGCAATCCACTACATGGATTCCATGGACAAGTGTCAGACACAGTTGAGCAACTACCACACACACATACTTTCCAACGAGCCCACTTCCAAACACCATCACACTTGGGATTGAGGTTTCAACACGTGAATTTGGGGGGACATAATTTAGTCCAGAGAAAAGGGCCTGGACAAACATTTGTAGATGGTAGGTGAAAGGGAGGGTGGGAAGTTGCCAGGAGGGAACACTCAGTATGCCCCAGGATCCACTGGGCCCTCCATTCCCCTAAACTGTCATCTGAATTCAGTGTCCTGTGGATGCTGTGATAAATATTGAACAATTTAAGGAATGCAGATTTATTATCTTAAAGTGTGCAAGATCAAAATTCCACAATGGGTCTCACTGGGCTAAAGTCAAGGGGTTGGCAGGGCTGTCCCCTTCGAAGTCCAGAGGGGAGAATTCATTCCTTGCCTCTTCCAGCTTCCAGAGGTCACTTGCATTCCTTGACTCAGGGACCCTTCCTTTGTCTTCAGAGCCAACAATGGCTAAGCAAATCTTTCTCAGGTTGCCATCTCTCTGTGTTCTGACCCAGATTCTTCCTTTTGTAAGGACCCTTGTGATTACATGGAGCCCACCCAGATACTCCAAGTTATCTCCATATTTGAAGGTCAGGCGATTAGCTATGTATACTTTTTAGCATTAACTTATTTTTTTTCTCATTTCCTTATGTATTTATTGGTTGTGCTGGGTCTTTGCTGCGGTGTGTAGGCTTCTCCAGTTGCAGCACACAGGCTCTCTAGCTATGCGTGTGGGCTCAGCAGTTGTGGCACATGGGTTTAGTTGCCCTGTGGCGTGTGGGATCTTCATTCCCAACCAGGGATTGGATCCATGTCCCTGGCACTGGAAGACAAATTCTTAAGCACTGGCCCACCAAGGAAGCATGATTTGCAATGTTAATTCCACCTGTAACTGTCATTCTTCTTTGTTATGTAGCGTAACACATTCACAGAGATAAGGATATGGACATCATTTATGAGGTTTATTGTAATAAAAAGTATATAACATAACGTTTACCATTTTAAGTGTGTGACTCAGTAGCATCAGGTTCATTCAGATATTGTATAAAGATCAGCACTATTTCTGCAACATTTTCATCACCCCAGACAGAAACCCTATAACCATAAAGCAGTAACAGAAGATGTCTCACTGCATATTTAGGCCTTTTTAAAATTCCATTCAGCAGTGACTTGTGGTTTTCAGTGTACAAGTCTTGTACCTCCTTGGTTTAGTTTATTCCTAAGTATTTTATGCTATTTTTTGATGCTGTTGTAAATAAAATTCTTTTCCTTAGTTTCTCTATGGATTGTTCATTGCTCCTGGACAGAAATGCAGCAGATTTTTTAATGTGCTTTTTTTTTTTTTATTCTGCAACTTTGCTGAATTTTTATACTGGTTCTAACAGCTTTCTGTGAGTTTTTAGGGTTTCTTACACGTGGAAACTATCATCTCATCTTCTCCTGAAATGGTCACAGGACAGTTCCCCTCCTGTTCCCGAGCCCCCATAAACACCCCCCCTTACCACTATCAGTGTCATTGAGCCTACCTTTCCCTGGCCTGTGTCTTATCTGTCTCCCAGGTGTCAGTGAGTATGGATTTGGTGACATTCATCTGCCTGCCCTCAGAACCTGTCACATGAGGGCCACTGGCAAATATTTGTGAATGAATAAATGAATGGTAACATCTATAAGCAGTTTCCTTTTCCTGGATCTTGGCGTTCGCAATGACAAACAGTTTTTGAAATGGCCATCCACATAAAATAAAATACACAAAATGGGAAATCATTTAGCTAATAAACCTCAATGGATCAAAGAAATGCGTTGAAAGCAAGAAGAGATGTTGAGTTAGCCAAGATCAAAGGAATTGTGCCACTCTGTGCGACCAGGTACCCAGTGAGATGGACACCCCCACACACACTCCAACACTGCTGGAGGCAGCGAAAACAGCGCAGCCTTTTTGCAAAGCAATTTGAAAGTTCTTACCTGGGCCCTTTCAAAACCCATAGGACGGATGCCCCAAGTGTTTTCCTACAAATCTGTTGTAAGAAAATAACTGAGTATGGGCAAAGAGGTGTCCTCTGGTGACATGCTAAACAAATAAATCAGCCTATTAATGTCTAAAAGTAGAAAATACGATTAGAATAATGACGTTAGAGTCACAGGTCAAAGCCTTAGGGAGTAGATAACAGGAGGCCTAAAGATTCTTAATTAATTCACATCTGCTGATGGATGGATGGGGACCGGAGAGATGGATGATCAAGGATCAGGAGTAGCACGTGGCACCACGGTGGCACGTGTGACAGCCCTGTGGCAACTCGAGGGAAAGCCACAGATCCCTGGGTCAACTCGCTGGGAAGTCTGACACTGCTGTTACAGCTCGCTAGGAAAGCGGACGTACAAGTCTCCACTCGAGGCGAGGATTGACTTCCCTGTGGAGAATCCAGAGGAACCTCAAGAACCATGTCAGCACTGGAGAGGAAACCTCAAGTTTGGCCTGAGCTCCAGACAAAGACTTAGGGACCCGACACCAACAGGGGAGGAATCCCGAGAGGCCACTCACAACTCGTATGGTGACTGGCCTTTTTTCTTGAGGACACAGGGGCGGGCCCCTGAGGTCTCTGCCGTAACTCAAGAACCTGCCTCAACTCGAGAAAAACCAGGAGATCCTCCCCTCCAGGCGAGATGAGGACCTTGTTCATTGCGGCATCTTGGGGGCAATCACCCATTTGCTCTTGAACCACGAAAGGGTCCTTCACACCCTTGCTGCGATTCAAGAAGTTGCCCCGCCATACCTACCTGTCTCCACTCAAGAGGAACGCCGAGGGTCCCGTCACAACTTAAGAGGAACCCCGTTTTCCCCTGCTCAGTTCCAGATGAGGGTCCTTTTCAATGCACCATCGCGAAAGGATTCCCAGCGTTCCCGTCACATCCCAAGAGGAGGCGCTCTCCACAGGAGAGTCGAGAGGAACTCCAGGGGTCATGCCACCATTCCCAAAAACCCCCAGATGTCTCATCCCAGTCCAGATGAACCTGATTTCCCTGCACTGCCTCGACTGTCACACCGAGGATTGGCTCACACAATAGTGGCATGTGTGACAGCCCTGTGGCACCTCGAGGGAAAGCCACAGATCCCTGGGTCAACTCGCCGGGAAGCCTGACACTGCTGCTACAGCTCAGGAGGCAATGGACGGGCACGTCTCCACTCGACGTGAGGCCTGACTCCCCTGTGGAGACTCCAGAGGAACCAAAAGATCCATGTCAGCACTGGAGAGGAAAGCTCAGGTTCCGGCCTCAGCTCCAGACGAGGACTTAGGGACCCAGCACCGACAGGGGAGGTATCCCTAGAGGTCCCTTACAACTCGCATGGAGACTGGCCTTTGCTGAGGCCACAGGGGCGGGTCTCTGAGGTCCCCACCGGAACTCGAGATGAACTTGCCGCAACTTGAGAAAAACCAGGAGCTTCTCCCCTCCAGGCGAGATGAGGCCTTTGTCCGCTGTGGCATCACAAGGACAATCACCCCTTCCCTCTTGAACCTTGAAAGGGTCCTTCACACCCTTGCTGTGACTCAACAAGTTCTCCACCATACCCGTCTCTACTTGAGAGGAATAACAAGGGTCCTGCAACAACATAAGAGGAGCCCCATTTTCCCCTTCTCAGCTCCAGATCAGGCTCCCTTTCCCTGATCTGTCGGGAAAGGATTCCCAGCATTCCGGTCGCTTCCCGAGAGGAGGCGCTCTCCACAGGAGAGTCATGAGAAACTCCAGGGGTCGTGCCACTATTCCCAAAGACTCCCAACGGTCTCATTCCACTGCAGATGAACTTGATTTCCCTGCACTGCCTCTACCTGCACCCCGTGGATCGGCTTACACCAAACTCACGTGTGACAGCCCTGTGGCAACTTGAGGGATAGCCAGAGATCCCTGGCTCACCTCGCCGGGAAACCTGACACTGCTGCTACAGCTCGGGAAGAAAGCGGATGTGCACGTCTCCACTCGAGGCAAGTTCTGATACCCTGTGGAGACACCAGAGAAAACCCAAGATCCATATCAGCACTGGAGAGGACAACTCAGGTGCCTGCCTCAGCTCTAGATGAGGACTCAGGGACTCGGCACCAATGGGAGAGGAATCCCAAGAATCCTCTCAAACTCGCATGGAGACTTGCCTTTTCGGAGGCCACAAGGCTGGATCCCTGAGGTCCCCGCCCTAACTCAAGAGAAACTTGCTGCAACTCGAGAAAAACCAGGAGCTTATCCCATCCAAGCGCGATGAGGCCCTTGTCCACTTTGGCGTCTCGGGGGAAATCACCCCTTCCTTCTTTACCCTCGAAAGTGTCCTTCACACACTTGCTGCAACTCAAGATGTTACCCCCATACCCATCTCCACTCGAGAGGAACACCGAGAGTCCCGCCACAACTCAGGAGGAGCCATGTTTTCCCCTGCCCAGCTCCAGATGAGGGTCCCTTTCCCTACTCCGTCGGGAAAAGATTTCCGGCTTTTCCGTCGCATCCCAAGAAGAGGTGCTCTCCACAATAGAGTCTAGAGGAACTCCAGAATTCGTGCCACCATTCCCAAGACCCCCATTGCCTTAGTTCACTCCAGATGAACCTGATTTCTCTGCACTGCCTTGACTGTCACCCCGAGGATCAGCTGACACCATGTTGGCACGTTTGACAACCCTGGGATACCTTGAGGGAAAGCCCCAGATCTGTGGGTCACCTCTCAGAGAAGACTGAAACTGCTTCTACAGCTCGGGAGGCAAGCGACTGTGCATGTCTCCACTTGAGAGGAGGCCTGACTCCTCTGTGTGGACTCCAGAGAAAACCCAAGATCCATGTCAGCACTGGAGACGACACCTCAGGTTCCGGCATCAGCTCCAGACATGGACTTAGGGACCCGGTAATGACGGGGGAGTAATCCCAAAAGGCCCCTCGCAACTTGCATGGAGACAGGCCTTTCCTGAGCCCACAGGGGTGGGTCCCTGAGGTCCCCACTGTAACTCGAGAGGAACCTGCTTCATGTCAAGAAAAACCAGGAGCTTCTCCCTTCCAGGCGAGATGAGGCCCTTGTCCTCAGCGGCACTTTGAGGGAAATCATCCCTTCCCTTTGAACCTTGAAAGGGTCCTTTACAGCCTTGCGACTCAAGAAGCTCCCCACCATACCGGTCTCCACTCGAGAGAAACAACGAGGGTCCCGCCAAAACTCAAGAGAAGTCCAGTTTTCCCCTGCTCAGTTCACAGTTGAGGGTCCCTTTCCCTGTTCCGTCCAGAAAGGATTCCGGGCATTCTCGTCGCGTCCCAAGAGGAGGCGCTCTCCACAGTAGAGTCAAGAGGAACTCCAGGTGTTGTGCCACCATTCCCCCAAACCCCCAAACGTCTCAGTCCACTCCAGATGAACCTGATTTGTCTGCACTGCCTCGACTGACACCTCAAGGATCAACGCACACCAAGCTGATACATGTGACAGCGCTGTGGCACCACGAGGGAAAGCCACAGATCCCTGGGTCACCTCGCCGTGAAGCCTAACACTGCTGCTACAGCTCGGGAGGCCACCAGACATGCATGACTCCACTCGAGGGGAGGCCTGACTCCCCGGTGGAGACTCCACAGGAACTCCAAGATCCATGTCAGCACTGGAGAGGACAACTCACTTTCCAGCCTCATCTCCAGACAAGGACTTAGGGACCCGGTACTGAAGGGGGAGGAACCCCGAGAGGTGCCTCTCAACTCACATGGACACAGGCCTTTCCTGAGGCCACAGGGGCAGGTCCCTGAGGTTCCCAGCTAACTCGAGAGGAACCTGCTGCAACTCGAAAAAAACCAGGAGCTTCTCCCCTATAGACAAGATGAGGCCCTTGTCCGATGTGGCGTCTCGGGGGAAATCACCCCTTCCCTCTTGAACTTCGACAGGCTCCTTCTCACCCTTTCTGCGACTCAAGAAGTTCCATGCCTTACCCATCTTCACTCGAGAGGAACACTGAGGCTCCAGTCTCAACTCAGGAGGAGCCCCGTTTTCCCCTGCTCAGCTCGAGGAGGGTCCCTTTCCCTGCTCCGTTGGGAAAAATTTCCCGGCGTTTCCGTCACATCCCAAGATGAGGCGCTCTCCACAGGAGAGTTGAAGAGACCTCCAGGGGTCGTGCCACCATTCCCAAAGACACCCAAATGTCTCAGTCCACTCCAGATGAACCATATTTCCTTGCACTGCCTCGACTGTCATTCCGAGGATTGGCTCACACCACGCTGGCACATGTGACAGCCCTGTGGCACCTTGAGGGAAAGCCACAGATCCCTGGGTTACCTCGGTGGCAAGCCTGACACTGCTGCTAAGCTCAGGAGGCAAGCGGATGTGCAGGTGTCCACTCGAGGCGAGGCCTGACTCCCGTGTGGAGACTCCAGAGGAGCCCCAAGATCCATGTCAGCACTGGAGAGGACACCTCCGGATCTGGCCTCTACTCCAGATGAAGACTTAGGGAACATGCACCAACGGGGAAGGAATCCCAAGAGGCCCCTTGAAACTCGCATGGAGACAGGCCTTTCCTGAGGCCACGGTGGGGGGGAGGCGGGTGTCTCTGAGGTCCCTGCCATAACTAGAGAGGAACCTGCTGCAACTCAGGAAAAACCAGGAGCTTCTCCCCTCCAGGCAAGATGAAGCCCTTGTCCGCTGCGGCGTCTTGAGGGAAATCACCCCTTCCCTCTTGAGCCTCGATAGGTGACTTCATACTCATGCTGCGACTAAAGAAATTCACCGCCATACCCATCTCCACTCGAGTGGAACACCGAGGATCCCACCACTACTCAGGAGGACCCCATTTTCCCCTGCTCATCTCCAGAGGAGAGTCCCTTTCCTGCTCCGTCTGGAAAGGTTTCCTGGAGTTTTCGTTGAATCCCAAGAGGAGGAGCGCTCCACATGAAAGTCGAGAGGAACTCCAGTGGTGGTGCCATCTTTCCCAAAGAAATCCAAAATCTCGGTCCACTCCAGATGAACTTGATTTCCCTGCACTGCCTCTTCTGTAACCCCGAGGATCAGCTCACACTACACTGGCACGTGTGACAGCCCTGTGGCACCTTGAGGGAAAGCTGCAGATCCCTGGGTCACCTCTCCGGGAAGCCTGAAACTGCTGCTTCAGGTCATGAGGCAAGCAGATGTGCCCGTCTCCACTCGAGGTGAGGCCTGACTACCCTGTGGAGAGTGTAGAGGAACCCCAATATCCATGCCAGCACTGCAGAGGACACCTCAGCTACTGGACTCAGCACCAAACGAGGACTTTTGGATTCAGCATCGACAGGGGAGGAATCCCAAGAGGCCCCTTGCAACTCACATGGAGACTGGCCTTTCCTGAGGCCACAAGGGCAGGTCCCTGAGGTCCTCACCATAACACTAGTGGAACCTGCCGCAATTCTAGAAAATCCAGGAGCTTCTCACCTCCAGGCGAGATGAGGCCCTTGTCCACAATGGCCTCCTGGGGGAAATCCACCGTTCTTACTTGACCTCGAATGGGTCATACCTGTCTCCACTCGAGAGGAATATTGAGGGTCCCGCCACAACTGAGGAGGAGCCCCGTTTTCCACTGTTCAACTCCAGATGAGGGTTCCTTTCCCTGCTCTGTTGGGAAAGTATTCCCAGCATTCCTGTCACATCCCAAGAGCAGGTGCTCTCCACAGGATAGTCGAGAGGAACTTCAGGGGTGGTGCCACCATTTCCAAAGACCCCCAAAGGTCTCAGTGCACTCAAGATTAACCTGATTTTCCTACACTGCCTCGACTGTCACCTAGAGGATCGGCTCACACCAACCTGGCAGGTGTGACAGCCCTGTGGCACCTCGGGGGAAAGCCACAGTTCCCAGGGTCCCCTTCCCGGGAAGTCTGACACTGTTGCTACAGCTCGGAAGGAAAGTGGATGCGCACGTTTTCACTCGAGGCGAGACTGGACTCCCCTGTGGGAACTCCAGAGGAAACCCAAGATCCATGTGAGCACTGGAGAGGACACCTCAGGTTCCGGCCTCAGCTCCAGATGTGGACTTAGGGACCCAGCACCGACGTGGGAGGAATCCCGAGAGGCCCCTGCAACTCACATGGAGACGGGCCTTTCCTGAGGCCACAAGGGCAGGTCCCTGAGGCCCCCGCCTTAATTCTAGAGGAAGCTGCTGCAACTCGAGAAAATCCAGGAGCTTCTACCTTCCAGGCGAGATGAGGCCCTTGTCCACTGTGGCGTCTCAAGGGAAAGCACCCCTTCCCTTTTGAACCTCAAAAGGGTTCATCACATCCTTGCTACAACTCAAGAAGTTCCCCGCCATACCCTTCTCCACTTGAGAGGAACACCGAGAGTCCCACCATAACTCAGAAGGAGCCCAGTTTTCCCCTGCTCAGCTCCAGATGAGGGTCCCTTTTCCTGCTCCATCAGGAAAATATTCACAGCGTTCCCGTCGCATCCCAAGAGAAGGTGCTCTCCACAGGAGAGTTGAGAGGAAATCCAGGGGTCGTGCTACCATTGCAAAGACCTCCAAAGTTCTCAGTCCACTCCAGATGAACCTGATTTCCCTGCACTGCCTAGACTCTTACACCGAAGATCGGCTCACACCATCATGGCATGTGTGACAGCTCTGTGGGACCTCGAGGGAAAGCCACAGATCATTGAGTCACTTGCCGGGGAGCCTGACACTGCTGCTACAGATCGGGAGGCAAACAGCCATGAGGTCTCCACGTGAGACGAGGCCTGACTCCCCTGTGGAGGCTCTAAGGGAATCCCAAGACCTATGTCAGCATTGGCGAGGAAAGCTCAGGCTCTGGCCTCAGCTCCAGACAAGGACTGACGACCCAGTGCTGACTGAGGAGGAATCCCCAGAAGCAACTCACATGGAGACTGGCCTCTGCTGAGGCCACAGGGGCTGTTCCTGGAGGTTCCCTTCGTTAATCTAGAGGACCCAGACTCAGCTCAAGAAAACCAGGATCTTCTCCTCTGCAGGTGGGGTGAGGCCCTTGTCTGCTGCGGCTTCTTGGGGGAAATCACCAGTTCCTCTTGAACCTCAAAAGGCTCCTTCACACCCTTGCAGCGACCCACGAAGTTCCCCCACACACCCGTCCCCACTCGAGAGAAACACCGAGAGTCCCGCCATGACTCAAGAGGAGCCCTGTTTTCCCCTGCTCAGCTCCAGATGTGGGTCCCTTTCCCTGCTCCATCGGGAAAGGATGCCCAGTGCTCCCCTCGCATCCCAAGAGGAGGTGTTCTTCCCAGCAGAGTCAGGTGGAACTTCAGGGGTGGTGCCACCATTCCCCATGACTTTCAAAAGTCTCAGTGCACACCAGATGAACCTGATTGCCCTACACTGCCTCAACTATCACCCCGAGGATCGACTCATGCCACGCTGACACGTGTGACAGCCCTGTGGCACCTTGAGCAAAAGCCAGATTCCTGTGTCCACTCGAATGGGAAGCGTGACAATGCTGCTACAGCTCAGAAGGAAAGCAGCCTTGCACGTCTCCACGTGAGACGTGGCCTGACTCCCCTGCTGAAGCTCCAGTGGAATCCCAAGACCCATGTCAGCACTGGCGAGGAAACTTCAGTCTCCGGCCACAGCTCCAGTCGAGGACAGAGAACCTGGAAAAGATTTGGCAGGAATCCCCAGGCGCCCCTTGCAACTTGCACAAAGACTGGCCTCTTCTGAGGTCATAGGGGCGGCACACTGTGGTCCCTGTCGTAACTCGAGAGGACCCTGCCTCAACTCGAGAAAAACCAAGAGCTTCTCCCCTGCAGGTGGGGTGAGGCCCTTGTCCGCTGCGGCATCTCGGGGGAAATCACCCCTTCTCTCTTCAACATTACAAGTATCCTTCACACCCTGGCTGCAACCCATGAAGTTCCCCTAACCACCCGTCCCCACTTGAGAGGAACAGCGAGGGTCCCGTCTCGACTCAAGAGGAGCCCTGTTTTCCCCTGCTCAGCTCTGGATAAGGGTCTCTTTCCCTGCTCTGTTGGGAAAGGATTCCTGGAACTCCCTTCTAATCCCAAGACGAGGCGCTTTTCTCTGGAGAGTCGAAGGAACACCAAGTTTTGTGCCACCATTCCCCAAGACACTCAAATATCTCAGTCCACTCAAGTGAACCTGATTGCCCTGAAATGCCTCGACTGTCACTCCAAGGATCAACTCATGCCACGCTGGCACGTGTAAAAACCCTGAGGCACCTCAAGCAAAGAAACAGATCCCTGTGTCCACTGGACTGGAAGCCTTACACTGCTGCTGGAGCTGGGGAAGTAAGCAGCTGTACATGTCTCCAGGCGAGATGAGGCCTGACTCCCCTGTGAAAGTTCCAGGGGAACCCCAAGACCCAGTCAGCATGGGCTAGGAAACCTCAGGCTCTGGTTTCAGCTCCAGACATGGACCGAGGGCCAGGCACCGATTGGGGAGGAATCCACAGAGGCTGCGCGCATCTTGCACAGAAACTAGCCTCTCCTGAGGCCACAGGGGTGGGCCCTAAGGTCCCCGTTGTAACATGAGAGGACCCTGCCGCAACTCGAGAAAAACCAAGAGCTTCTCCCCTGAAGGCGGGGTGAGGCCCTTCCCCTGAAGGTAGGGTGAGGCCCTTGTTCGCTGTGGTGTTTCAGGGGAAATCAATCCTTCCCTCTTGAACCTCGAAAGGGTCCTTCACACCCTTGCTGCAATCTACTAAGATCCCCAAAAGACCTGTGTCCACTCGAGAGGAAAACCAAAGGACCCACTGTGACTAAAAAGGAGCCCCATTTTCCCCTGTTCAGCTCCAGATGAGGGTCCCTTTCCCTGCTTCATTGGGAATGGATTCCCGGCGCTCCCCTCACATCCCAAGAGGATGTACTCGCCCCAGGAGAGTCAGGAGGAACTCCAGGGGTCCAGCCACCATTCCCCATGAACCCCAAATGTCTCAGTCCACTCCAGATGAACCTGATATCCATGCAGTGCCTCTACTTTCACCCCGAGGATCGACTCGCACCACACTGGCACGTGTGACAGCCCTGTGTCACCTCGAGGGTTAGCCACAGATCCCTGTGTCCTCTCGAGTCGAAAGTCTGACACTGCTTCTGCAGCTCGGAATGAAAGCGGCCATGCACATCTCTAAGCGATACGAGCCCTGACTCCCCTGTGGAGGCTCCAGGGGAACCACAGGACTCAAGTCAGCACGGGCGAGGAAACCTAAAGCTCTGGCCTCAGCTCCAGAGGAGGACTGAGGACCTGGCACTGACTGATGAGGAATCCCCAGAGACCTCTCGCAACTCTCTCAGAGACTGGCCTCTCCTGAGGTCACAGGGGCGGGTACCTGAGGTCCCCGTCGTAACTTGAGAGGACCCCATCGTAACTTGAGAGGACCCCGTCACAACTCCAGAAAAACCAGGAGATTCTCTCCTGAATGCGGGGTGAGGCCCTTGTCCGAGCAGCATCTCAAGGGGAATCACCCCTTCCCTCTTCATCTCGAAACAGAAATTAACAACCTTTTGTGACCCACGAAGTTCCTTGACCCATGCGTCCCACTGGAGAGGAACACTGAGCTTCCCGCTGTGACTCAAGAGGAGCCCTGTTTTCCCCTGCTCAGCTCCAGATGAGGGTCCCTTTCCCTGCTCCGTCAGGAAAGGATTCCCGGCGCTCAGCTCACATCCCAAAAGGAGGTGCTCTACACAGGAGAGTAGGGAGGATCTCCAGGGGTCGTGCCACCATTCCTCAAGACCCCCAAATGTCTCAGTCCACTCCAGATGAAACTGAGTGCCCTGCACTGCCTCGACTATCACCTTGAGGATCGACTTACACCACTCTGGGACGTTTGACAGCCCTGGGGCATCTCGAGGGCAAGCCACGGATCCCTTTGTCTGTTTGAATGGGAATACTGACATTGCTGCTGGAGCTTGGGAGGAGAGAAGCCGTGCACCTCTACATGCGAGACGAGACTTGACACACCTGTGGAGGCTCCAGGGGAACCCCAAGTCCCATGTCAGCATGGGTGACGAAATCTCAGGCTCCAGCTTCAGCTCAAGACGAGGACTGAGGACCCACCACCGACTTGGAAAGAATCCCCAGAAGCCGCTCGCAACTCGTAGGGAGACTGGCCTCTCCTGAGGCCACTGGGGCGGGTCTCTGAGTTCCCCAGCGTAACTCGAGAGGACCCCTGTGCAACTCCAGAAAAACCAGGAGCTTCTCCCCTGCAGGCGGAGTGAGGCCCTTTTCCGCTTTGGCATCTTGGGGGGAAATCACCCCTTCCCTCTTGAACCATGAAAGGGTCCTTCACACCCTTGCTGCGACCCTCAGTGTTCCTGGACCAACCTTTCCCCACTTGAGAGGAACATAGAAGGTCCCACTGCAACTCAAGAGGAACCCCGTTTTCCCCTGCTCAGCTCCAGATAAGGGTCCCTTTCCCTGTTCCGTCGGGAAGGGATTCCCGGCGCTTCCCTCGCATCCCAAGAGGAGGCACTCTCCATAGGAGAGTCGTAAGGAACTCCAGGGGTCGTGCCACCATTCCCCCCAACACCCCCAAATGTCTCAATCCACTCTTGATGAACCTGATTGCACTGATCTGCCTCAACTGTCACACGGAGGATCAACTCATGCCATGCTGACATGTGTGACAGCCCTGTGGCACATCGAGGACAAGCCATAGATCCCTGTGTCCGCTCAACGGGTAGCCTGACACTGCTTCCTCAGCTCGTTAGGAAAGCGGCTGTGCACGTCTGCACATGAGATGAGATCTGACTCCCCTGTGGAGGCTCCAGGGGAAACCCAAGACCCATGTCAGCACAGGTGAGGAAAGCTCAGGCTCTGGACTCAGCTCCAGACGAAAACTGAGAACCCAGCGCCGACTGAGAAGGAAACCCCAGAGGCCCCACGCAACTCGCACAGAGAATAGCCTCTCCTGAGGCCACAGGTGCCGGAGTCTAGCCCTGGCAGTTCCTGGAAATTCTAAGCGGAGACAGCGTCTGTGAGGAAAGATTTATTTATTCATCAATATGAAAATATAGGATTACATTAAGAAAAAATAGTGTAGGAGGAAAATTAAGTGGAGAAGAAGGCTGAATAACTTGGCTTGCAGGGAAGGCCAATAAAATATCTGTACAAGAGATTTGCACCATCTACGTAGGGCCACTGACACCTGCTTGAATCTCTAAGGGTGACCCACCTTGGGCTCCCTTTCACGTGGGGCTTGAAAGCCAGGGCAATTAATTAGACCTGGCGACCCTCTTTGTCCAGATGGGAATTCAACCTGAAATTAGAGTGAAGAGGAGAGGAAAGAGAGAGAAAGACATGGGGGAAACCAGTCCAGCAACTAGCTTCAGCCTCTATTGTTCAGAAGGCCTTTTATGCTTTTGATAAAACATGAAGGTCAGTGGGTACACAGTTACGCAGCGTTAAAAGCCCCCCCCCCTTTCTTTTTTTGATAAGGGTTTGTCTACCAGAAGACTTGTTTGAGTTGCTCTTCCCAAGGTCTGGCGCCACTCTCAGCAAAGCACTAAACAAAGTTACATTCTTACATAGCAAAGATACAGCAACTTATAAGAAGTAAAGGGAGTACAGTGATTTACAGCAAAAGAGAAGCAATTAACTCAAAAGTCTAGTGTTGCTAACATCAAAGTTACTACATATCTTTTTCTACATCCTGCTTATATCGAGTAACTTCCTTCCAGATGCCTAAAAGATAAAGAAGGTCTGGCAGCAATATTTGAGTCAACAGCGAAAACCTGTCATGAATATGATTTTGAACTCTTTAGAAAAGGCTCTGTGTCTTTAAGATGCTTTCAGGCTTTGTACCTCCCATGGCTGGTGGCTGTAAGCAATTCACAAGCTGTAAGGAGTCCGGGAAAAACCAGTTAGGCAAGCCAAAGAGCTATCAGAAGGGGTTCAACTGAAACATCCCTTTCAAATGCAGAAGACTAAAGCCCTGAGTTGACTTTTTCCCAGAGAATATCAGAAGAGTGGAAAAGCAGAGTGCAGAGGCCGGTAGATTCTTATTTTTTGGGGGGGGGTGAGTGGATGCTCAGGAAATGCCTTGGGGAACCCCTGAAGTGTGATCATGCCCTGCATATGCCAGACTTACTTCCACGTGACCCTGTCACGAACAGGATTCCTCACACTGGATCCCGGCACACAGGGACAGGTCTCTGGGGTCCCCGTCGTAACTCGAGAGGATCCCGCCGCAACTCAACTCGATAAAAACCAGGAATTCTCTCCTGCAGGCGGGGTTAGGCCCTTGTCCGCTGAAGCATCTCGGGGGAAATCACCCCTTCACTTTTGAACCTCGAAAGTCTTCACACCCTTATTGTGACCCACGAAAGTCCCCAACCCACCTGCCCCCACTTGAGAGGAACCCCGAGGGTCCCGCTGCGACTCAAGAGAGGTCTTGTTTTCCTCTGCTCAGCTCCAGATTAGTGTCCTTTACCTGCTCTGTCGGGAAAGGATCCCTGGCCCTCCCTTCGAATCAAAAGAGAAGGCGCTCACCCCAGGAGAGCCAGAGTAACTCCAGGGCTCGTGCCACTATTCCCCAACACCCCAGATGCCTCAGTCCACTCCAGATGAACCTGATTGCCCTGCACTGCTTCGACTGTCACTGCGAGGATTGACTCATACCACGCTGGCACGTGTGACAGCCCTGTGTCACCTTGAGGGCAAACCACAGATCCCTGTATCTGCTCAACGGGGAGCAAGACACTGCTACTGCAGCTTGGGAGGAAAGCGACCATGCACATCTCCATGCGAGACAAGGCCTGACGCCCCTGTGGAGGCTTCAGGGGTACCCCAACGCCCATGTTAGTCGGGCGAGGAAAGCTCAGGCTCCTGCCTCAGCTCCAGACAAGGAATGAAGGCCCAATGCCCACTGGGGAGGGACCCCTGGAAACAATTCCCAACTCACTCGGAGACTGGCCTCTCTTGAGGCCACAGGGGTAGGTTCCTGGAATCCCCGTCGTAACGCGAGAGGACCCCACCGCAACTCGAGAAAATCCAGGAGCTTCTCCCCTGCATGCAAGGTGAGGCCCTTGTCTGCTGTGGCATCTCGGGGGAAATCACCCCTTTTCTCTTGGACCTTGAAAGGCTCCTTCAGACCCTTGTTGCGACACATGAAGTTCCCCGACCCACCCGTCCACATGCCAGTGGAACACCGAGGGGCCCGCCGCGATTCAAGAAGACCNGGGCGGGGTGGGGGGCAGGGTCGTGGGGTGGAGGGAGCAGGCAGGCCCAAGTCCTGGTTCTGCCCCTGCATTGCTGTGTGGCTGCTGGCAAGTCCCTTTCCTTTTCTGGGCCCCGGGCTTCTCTGCCTCCAGGACAAAGGCCCCAGAGGGGACTTACTATGAGAGAAGACAGGGACACAGGGACGAGATAGGCTCATTCTCCCAGGTGTCGCTGGGGCAGGCGGCAAGCTCTGGCTGGTGCAGGAGCAGAGACAGAAGTGAGGGGGTGACCGTCCCCCCCGGGGTGGGGGGCACTGTGAGTGCCCACTGCAGCCCGGCCCTCCCTCCCGTACCCGGACACCTCCCCTGTCAGAACCCCACGCCCAGCTCCTGCCGCCTGCCCGGGTGCACCCCACGATCACCGCCTCCTCCCCGCGCGCCGTCTGCCCTGGCCCCTGCCGCATCCTTGCCCATCATCCGTGTGGACACTCCCATGCTCAGACCCCAGCCACTCCCTCCCAGCAGGTGACCTGGCTTTGAAACCTTCTCCAAGCCCCGCCATGGCGGCCAACCACCTGGGAGAGGCCATACCAGTCGGGGGGAGCAGACAGCAGGGGGCAGAGCTGCTGGGCACGGAGGCCTCCTCTCCCAGGGCCGTGCTGGACCAAGGGAGGGGACGCGGGCAGGGGGATGGTGCCCGGACCCCAGCTGCCTGTCTCCAGGCAGCGTGTGACCCACACGGCCTGCCGCAGGGAGGCCAGCACGGGCCCCTCCGCCTCTGCGTGTGATCCAAGGCGTCCCTCACTGTGCGTGCCAGGGCCACACCCTGTGCCAGGCACCCTGTGCCTACTTCCTAAGGAGCCCGACAAGGTGGGGGCCCCCACTGGAGTCAAGGCCAAGGGCCTGGGTATGCCAGGCACCCCTGTGCCCCCTTCTCCATCCCCCGAGGCCGACCTGTGCACCCACAGACGCCCCGGGCCAGGCCCAGTCGGGGAGCCCCAGTCGCCACCCCGGGTGCTGAGGCGCCTTGATGCTGCCGGCGCCTCAAAGTAGCCCCTTCATTCAATTCCCCAGCGCTTCCCCCACGGTGCTGACCACCAGGCCCCACCTCGGCTGGGACCCAGGGTGAGCCGCCCCCGCCACAGGCTTCGGTGCTGCCTCTGTGTTTGAGGGGACACGGCCCGTGGTGGCTGCATCAGGACCGGTGACCCACGGCGGGGTGCCGGGTCCAAGCAGCCCTCGGGAGGGCAGCCGTGTGCAGGGCACCGGTCACCAGGCTGGATGGCGCCGTGGGTGCCAGGCGCCCACCCAGGCCCTCCTCTAGGACCAAGCTCTCACCAGCCAGCTGCCCAGGGTGTCGGCCTGTGAGGCCACAGCCTCCTGGAACCACCCTCCAGGAAGATCCCTGGAGGAGGGCCTGGCCATCCACTCCATACTCATGCCTGGAGAATCCTCTGGACGGAGGAGCCTAGTGGGCTGCGGTCCATGCGGTCGCGAAGAGTCCGACGCGACTGATGGGAGTCGGCACACGCAGCAGCCCCAACGCCCGAGCTCACGGCCCCTCGCCAGGGCGGCCGTGGCCAGCGCCTGGTCGATGCTGGGTCCCCTGCCTCCCCCTGGGGACAAGACGTTCGGAGCCCAGAGCCACTCCCAGGACCCACTGCAGCCACGGCATCCTCGCCTGGCTTCTCTCCCACTTCCGGGGAAATGTGCGGCAGGTGAGTGTCCGCGTCAGGGGCCCTTTCTGAGGACCCTGGTCTAGGGCACCGTGGAGCCTGTGGGCAGAACGCCACCCCCCAGACACAGGAGGTGCCACAGGTGTGGGCACCGCCCTGGGAGGGGGCTGCCAGCGCCCCTGCCCCCCGCCGCCCACTCCTTTCTCCACCGCCCCTCCTCCCGCACGTCGATCCATCACGAGCAGAAGCGCTTCACTTCACTCAGCTGCAGCTGTGTTCCTCTGGGCAACTCAGATGAAAGAGGGGGAAAGACAGCTTTTTTTTTTTGTAAACACGTGGAANTCTCCACCGCCCCTCCTCCCGCACGTCGATCCATCACGAGCAGAAGCACTTCACTTCACTCAGCTGCAGCTGTGTTCCTCTGGGCAACTCAGATGAAAGAGGGGGAAAGACAGCTTTTTTTTTTGTAAACACGTGGAGTATTTTCTCCTTGGTCACATTCTTTGAGTCACTCTGGATGCGCTGACTCCCGGCAAGGATTCCTGCCTGCCTCCGGTGGGGAGGCCGCGTTCCACAGAGCAGGGCTGCTGGAATGCGGCCAGGTTGGCCTGGGGAGGGGTGTGGACTCCGGCCGGGGCCTTGGGAATGAGCAGCGTCAGCCCTGTCCCTGAGGGAGACGCTCCCGGGTCTGGACTAGAACCTGCTGAAGTGGCTACTGGCCAGGTGACGGCCGCTCAGATGCCACCCCTGGCTCCCTGTCGTCCTGGGGCTGCCTGCCAGCTTCTGCCCACGGAGGGGTCTGGGAGGAACTGCTTCTCGGGGACAGACGGCCCTCACCGTAGACTCATCTCTTTCTTGACTCTTGCACACTCAGAGCACACGTGTCACCACCTCCCGCGCAAGCTCGGTGCCCTGGGGCATGGATTGTGGCCCCAAGTGAGGCAGTCAGGTAACCCCAACTATAGGGTGAGGGGCAAGGAGGCTGATGGGAGTGAGCGGAGCCACAGAAGCGTGTTCCTCCCGACCTCTGACATCACTGGGTTGGCCTTGGCGTTCGTTCACTCATTCACCCATTGCTTACTTGCTGAGTTGTTGTCCAACTCTTTGCGACTCCATGGATGGCACCCTGCCAGGCTCCTCTGTCCATGGGATTTTCCAGGTAAGAAGGCTGGAATGCGTTGCCATGCCCTCCTTCAGGGGATCTTCCTGACCCAGGAATGGAACCCGCATCTCCTGCATTGCAGGTAGATTCTTCACGGCTGAGCCAGCAGGGAGGCCCATCCATTTGCTCACTCACTCTAATTTCAACTTGCTACCACGTGTTCATTGAATCACTGCCTCAGGCAGGCATGAGGTCGGTGACCCGGTGGCAGAAAGAGGCCAGGCTCCGCTCACCAGAAGCTGACGTCCTGGGCAGGGAGGCGGCCGTGCACCCAGCTGTCACACGGGCACAAGGCTGACACTGGACAGGAGTGCTGCCCCGCTGGCAGCACTGAAGGGAAGTGCCTGCTGGCCCCTCCTGTGCTCACGGACCCCCAGCAGCGGCCCCAGCACCCCCACAGCCCGACTGGAAAGTGCTTCCAAGACAGCGGGAGCAGCCGAGTCGGCTGGGGCGTCTGTTCCGGCTGCTCCGGGTTTGGAGGAGCTTGAGGGCGGCCCTGGAGCCCTGGCAACGGCTGCTGGCCAAGTGCTGGCTCCGTGGGCCCCCCACCCTGCCCCTCCACCCCCGCGGCCGTGGCCGCCTCTTTGGCCCCACCCGCACCTCCTCTGTCCACCCTGATCGCCCTAGGCTCCTTGCGGCACCCCCCCACACCCCGCATGCTCCTGCCTCAGGGCCTTTGCACGGCCCGCTCTCTCCACAGCTCCTGCCCCCGCCTCTTGGGGGCCTTAGGCTCAGATCTCACCTTTGCCAGGACTCTCCCTGACCCCTGCCCTGGTTCGTCTTGCTCCCTGCGGACATCGGTATCTGACATAGCACACATTGCAGCCCTCGGCTTCTCTTGTTTACCACGGGAACGCCACCTGCCCAAGGGCAGGGACTCAGCGTCCGCTCCTGCCACGGCCACAGCACCCAGACTGCCATCCAGAGCAGGCCCGGTGCTCGGTAACCGAGTGAATGGCTGAGAGCAGGCCCGGGTGGAGTGAGCGGGGGGGTGAAGAAACGACCCCCGAGCTGACACAGGACGGGGAGGGCCAGGCTGGGCTCGGAGGAGGAAAGGGCGGGCCCGGCGGAGAGAACAGCATGGGGGAAGGACTGTGTGGGAGGGAGCCGGGGAGCCCCAAGCTGGGGAGGGAGCTGGTGATCCGGCTGCACGGCCGCCCGCCTCCCATGGGCGGGGATGTGGCATTGCAGCAGCTCCCTGCGGCCCCATGTGGAGGGAAGACCCGAGCAGATGTGGGGAGGAGGAGGACGCGGTCAGCCAGGGGCAACTGCAGAGGGAAGCCAGGAAGCAGAGAAGCTGGAGAACCGCTCACCTCCCTCCAGGGGCAGCCGCCACAGACTGAGCCTGTGCCCATAGCACCTGCTGGGCTGAGTGGCCCCGGCCTGCCCGGCAAAGAGGCAGGGCCAGAGCGCCCAGGGTACAGGTCCTGCCTGCGTCCGGCCAGACCCTCCTTCTGTCTTGACCCAGAGACCTGGGCTCTTTCAGGGATGGCTCCGAAGAGGGTGGACTTCAAGGACATGTGGTAGCTGGGCACAAGGACGGTGCAACACTCAGACCAGAGACGCGCGTCCTCGCAAAAACCGTCCACGCGTGTTCACAGCAGCACGGCTCCAGCAGCCAGAAGGTAAAACAACCCAAAGGGCCAGCATCAGACAAACAGATAAACAAGACGTGGTCTGGATGGCAGGGGAGTATTACGCAGCCCTAAAAAGGGACGGAGTGGAGACCTCCCTGGTGGTCCAGAGGCTGAGACTCTGAGCTCCCAATGCAGGGAGCCTGGGTTCCGTCCCTGGGAGGGTAATTAGACTTCACAAGCTGCAGCTAAGAGGCTCCCGCGCGCCACAGGGAAGATCAAAGACCCACGTGCCGCCCCCAAAACCCGGCGTGGCCAAAAGAACTGAAGAACGGTCTTTCTAAAGGCGTGAAGTGCCGACACCGGCTACAACATGGACGGACCTCGGCAGCATGGCGCTCGGTGGCGGGAGCCAGGCCCCCAGGGGCGTACACTGCAGCGATCCCTCTGCACAAAAGGCCCTAAACAGGGGGATCCACAGAGACAGGAAGCAGACTGCTGGCTGCCGGGGGCTGGGGAGCCACCACGGACAGGCTCGGGGGTTCCTTTCGAGGCAGTAGAGAGTTCTAGAATGGGCTGTGATGATGGCTGGGTGGCTCCGGGAAGCCCTCTGTGTGCACTTCGCGCTAGGCCGCTCTGAACCACTCCAACCCTCGGGGCTTCGGCACCTGCGCTGCCCTCGGCATGCAGCGCCTTCCTCGGCTCCTCGTCTGTCCTGTTCAGGAGGCATCCAGAGGGGGCCAAGGTGTTCAGCAAGCATTTGCAGAGTGAATGAATGAATGTGTGAGTGAATGAATGAGTGCATCAGTGAATGAATGAGTGAATTAATGCATGAATGAATGAATTAATGTGTGTGTGAATGTGAGTGAATGAATGAATGAGTGTATGCGTGAATGAATGAGTGCGTGAGTGAGTGAATGAATGAAGGCACCCTGGCTCGGGAGCCCGGATGGCCTTTTCCTTCATGGTGGGGTCTAACAGGCTCCCGACTTGGTCCACAGAAGACCAAGCTGAAGCCCCAGGGAGCGGCTCTGGGACCGCGGACAGAGGGGCAAGCTTCTCAGAGTACTGAGATAGCACCCAGGTCCTGTCTGGGACCTGGTACCCTCTGTGCCCTTGGCCATCCGCAGATGAAGGGCCTGGACCCCTGCGAGTCCTGCCCAGGGGCCAGGCACAGCTGAAGCCCTGTGAGCGCCCCCATCCCGCAGCAGAAGCGCCCTCTGCGTCGGC